>VWZS01008070.1:84368-187642 GCA_013397075.1 Rhabdornis inornatus | reverse complement strand
CAGGGCAGGGCAGGGCAGGGCAGGGCAGGGCCCCTCACTCACCTCAGCGCTGCTCGGTTCGCGCCTCCCTCAGCCGCCAGCTCCGGGCTCCGCTCNGCGCGTTCTGTCGCCTGCAGCAAGATGGCGGCAGCGGTGAGAGGGGCAGCGGGCGGGATGTGCAGCGGGTGCCCGGCCCGCTCTATGGTCGCGGCCGCTGCCATTGGCGCAGCGCGGGCCACGTGCCGCCGGCGCAGCCCGCACCGAGCCGGGCCCGGGAGCCGCCCCAGGGCCCCGCTCCGCCGCCCCGGGGAGCGCTCCGGGGCCAGCCAGGAGCACACAAAAGCCATGAGTCATGTCCCGCTTCGTTCCCCTGGGGCTCGGCCCGCGCCGCTGCTGAGGGGATGCGGCTGAGGAAGAGGTCGCCTTCCTCTTTCTTTTGGGTGGTGGTGGGTCTTGCCCTGTGCCCCGGGCCCGGACTGCTGCGGGCTCTCGAAGTGCACGCTAGTCCCTATTCCCACTGCTCCTGGTCCCCAAAGCTGAGGCTGCGCCATGGGCCGCGGTGGGGGAGGGTTTTGGCCTCACCTGTGACACTGCAGGTAACGTCAGCGCCTCTGTGCGTGATACGAGGGGAAATTCAGCGTCTGCTGTCCCACTCTCTATGCCTGCAGTGTGGCTTTCTTTTCGGGTTATTTATAGACCAGGATGATCCAGCAGCCCTGAAGAGGGTTAAGCACGGAGTGCTGATGGTTCTTGAGCTATAGCTGAAATGGCACATGATAAGTAGCACTTCCCATGGTGGTTTTCCTCAAACATTAGGGGAGGTTTTGTAACTGGCAAGGGTAATTTTTTCCACTGGAAGACAGGAAGCAAGAGAGGAGATTGTGCTGGGAATATTGGTGATATAGAGATCAGTTAACTTGTAAGATAAGGTAAGGGCCTTAAATTCATTATGCTTAGAATTTGAAACAATCTCAGTTCTGTACCTGTGAGGTTAAAATTAGTGATATTCAGTCTCAAGGTATTAGAAAGAGTAAGTTTTTGTCTTATTCTGTGTTGTGTAATGACAGAGAAAAATCTGCACACTCATATGTGCTGCATTGCTTTATCACATGCTTTCTGTTTATTAAGGTGAGTGAAGAATCTGCTTGGTGATTTAGTCTCCATTTTTCCTACTCATTCTATTCCATCAACTGTCTTCAGTTAGAAGACAACAGATAGTAGCATGGTTTGTGGATTTGGTTTTTTCTCCCCCCAAACCTGACTTGGAAGTGGTGTTTCATGTATTGTTTCGTATGTGGGTTTGGGTATCCCTCTCCGTGGTAGAGGAACATACATTAGAGGTAAAGCAGGAAAGGAAGCAGTAACCCAACGTGTAGCTGTGTGTCTGCTAAAGCTTTGTGTCTCTAACCCTTTGCCTGTTTAGATTCAAGCTGTTGAAAAAAAGTCTTCCTGTTTGTACATGGATTTTCATAAAGCATGGCTCAAATCATAGGCAGAGCCATCCACAACAAAAACACTCAACCTTTTTCATAAAGGTCCACAGCATAGTTTTACAGGGATCAGAAGATCAGGAAGAGCTCTCATTAGATATGAAAATAACAGTTACTGGTGGTATGTGATTGCAGTGTGGCAGAGGCAGTGTAACCAGCCAGCCTGAGCTTTGCCACTGCTGCAGATAAGTCCAGATCATTCCAAAGCAGTTTTCCAAGTATCTTCTGTAAGAAACAGTTGAAGATTTCTCCATGTTTGTTTTGTGTCACATTCTGGTGTGTCCACAGCTGGCAGTGTGGTACACAGTCCTGTCTTCTCCTTTGTTGCAAGTTAAGCTGATTTTTTTTCTATTGGCTTCTTTTTCGCCCCTCCCCCAGTTTTGCCCGATAGGGTGAAAAGATTGACATATCTTCTTTTGATTTTGAAGATTATTATGGTCCCTGCTTTTTCATTAGTCTCACATATCTAGACTGGGATGATGAGGGAGGTTTTCCCTTGAACTAGAATTGGATCATGATGTTGTTGGTGGTTGTTGCACAGCATAATGGTAACAATAGTAGCTTGATTTTTGTAGGTTAAAGGGAGTTATTCTTAGTCAAGTAGCTGGGATTTTTTCCATTTAACATTAAGCTGCCTCTGAAGATATTACGGTCTGTTAGAAAAGAGCTTTGTAACCCTGAGCTTTCCGTAGCTGTCACCTGAGTGGGAGCCATCCCAGACAAGGCAAACTGTGCAGTTTGCACTTTTTTGAAGAAAATTGGGATGTTTCACTGGTTACAGTATTTTAGGTGATACTGCCTTTTCCAAAGTGTAGCATTCTCTTTGTATATAGAAGCTTGTTAAGCTGGTATAAATGCATTTAGGATTGTGCTGCTGTGAAAATTTGGGTAATCCGTCCAATCACTAGCGGTCAGAGCAGTCAGCAGTGGCACTGGGACCAGTCCAGAACGTTCAAACTGAATGCAGGTGCGTGGTTACAATCATAGGATCATTTAGGATGGAAAACACCTCCAACATCATCCAGTCCAACCATTCATCCAGCACCATGTCTTAACCACTAAGCCATTCCCCAGGTGCTATGTCCATACATCAGGGGTGGTGACTGATGAGTAGCCTGTGCTGCTTCCCAATACACAATCTAAACCTCCCCTTATGAATGAATGGTTCACTTACCATAGCTGCAAGGGTTTTGACAACTTGAATGGTGGCTTTCTGTAGAGTATCATATTTATGTGAAAATGTTTCTCATTGAAAAAAAGTCACTCAACAATGGTTCGACTTTGTTTTGTATTGAAGAATTCCACAGAAGGAAATCCTCAGGCTTATATTGTGCAGAGCTTATAAAATAAACCTCAGAGTGAAATAATGAGACTGGCAAGTGTTCCCATGGGTGTTTTGAACCCTTAGGGGAATGTTGTTACAGTCTTGACAAAGATATACAGAGCAGTGGTGGCTTCCCCATACCTGGAAATGTTTTGAGGCCAGGTTGGATGTGACTTGGAGCAACCTGGCCTAGTGGAAGGTTCCCACCCATGACAGAGGGTGGAATTGGATGGTGGTTAAGGTCCCTTCCAACCCAAACCAGTCTGGGATTCTGGGATTCTGTGCACCACTGAAGAAGTTGCAACAGGGTTTTTAAAGCAGACTGAGAAAGGCGTGTTCATCTAGGAGGTAACAAGTCTGGCTTGTCCAGGAGCACATTACTGAGAGGCCCAGAGCCTGTACAACTTCTGCAGCATGTGTCTGTGCAAGAATTAAGTAGGTGTTATTGTATTGAAATATGAAAACAGATAAAGAGGAGATAGGAAAATAAAACCCAGCTGCTGGATTGGGCCTTTGTTCCTCTTCCTAATTACCCTACCTTTGAAAGCAGAATGCTGCTGTGTAGTTTGTTGGGCTTTGCTCATGTTCTTTTGTTTTTCTTATTGTTTTTTCTAGGCCTTTGGTCTAGAAGTTATTCCTGCAAAGTCTGTAGTGTTGATTGTGGCCTATGAGGCTGCATTTGGAATAAAAAGAAGGTCCCTGGTCAGTAAGGCCTCTTGGGGAAGAGATTGCAGAGGACTCAGGATACCTGGAGCTGATCTCTGGCCTCCAGGTGTTCATGCTAGGCTGGTCATGAAGTCAAAAATCTAGTATTGTGTCAAGAATCTAGAGCTGGTCTCAAGAGCTCTTTCCATTTTAGAAAAATTCCTGGGTTCAGAAGAACAATTTTGGGTTACTAGCTTACCCTGGATGTGGAATTACACCTGAGAGATTTGTATTTATATTTGTGTTTATCTGTCCTTTAGCTTTAAAATAAAGCAGATTTTTAGGATATAAACAGTCTATTAAAATCTTGTGATTTGCATTCCCATCTTAAAAGGATAAGTCCTGAATGCCTAATAGCTCTAGTGATTTTTATCCACATCTTCTTTCTGTGAACTCATGTTGCCCCTTAGCTCTCATGGTATGGCTTCAGTGGAAAGAAATCAGAAAGTCAGGTTGGAAAAAGATGTATCAATAAGTGAGGAGGAAAAGTTCCAGCTGAAGCAAGGGGAAAAACTGAGTTGCTAGAGGATTTATGTGGAGAAATAACAGGCTGTGATTTGTGTTCTGAGTTTGTTTCATAAAAAAGGTGTGTTAAAGAAATAGTTAATTTTTCCTTCATTTGGGTGATCTTTGGTGTTTCTACCTACACAAGCAAGCGCTGATATTTTCCCAGCAATCTTGCAGAAGTATAGGAATAATTTCTGGCAGCTGCCATATAATTCAGATACTTTTCTTTGATCCTTCTGGTAGACCTCACTTATCTCTCACGACAAGTTGTTGAATCTTGCATCTGATAGATCATTCAAGCCTCAAAGATACTTACTAATATTTTGCAAATTATTGCTAGATATATTAACATGTAGATAACTAAAGTACGCATAAGCACTGCTGTGGGTGCAGAGAGCTGACCTTGGCCACAGCTGCCTGGCCTGTGGGAGCTGGCTGTGTTGCTGAGGCAGCGAGGGAAGCATGTCACTCTTTTGTCAGGAGCAGGGGTTAGGGCAAGGAGTTATGTCCAGATAGAGGCACTTGCAAAGCAGCAAGCAGAAAAAAACAGGGAGAAACCTGAGAGAAAAGATGGACCACAAAAAGCTCATCAAGAGGAAGTCATAACGAGTTTAACTTCAGTGGAAAAACAGCACTAGAAGAAGGGAAGGGATTGGCTCAGTAGCTGCAAGACACAGAAATGGTGACTCACAGGAAAAGTTTTGGGGATTGAATAGCACAGTCATATTTATGTGGTCTCCCTTAAATGATGTTATTTAATTTAATTGCAAAATAAAATTGATTTACTTGTTGATGCAGAATGGAAGTAGTACCAGATTCTCTTGCACTCCACAGCACAGTGTCTGGAACCGTTTTCCAGCAACAGTTTTGCTGTTTTACTGATGATTTTTCAGTGATGAGAGAACGGCTTGGGAGAAGTTTACGGATGGAATAGATAGATTTATTGAGCTTTAATGAAAGAGACACACCCATGCCTCCTCCCTGAAAAAAAGACCCCAACAACAAAACAAACTCACATGAAAACAAGGAAACAAAGCAAAACCAAGAAACAGAATTCTATAAGGAACTTGCTTATAAATGTATGTCAGTATCATCCTGGTAGAAGTATCTACACATACGACTCGTGTGTATGCCCCGTCTTTTACCTGCATCAGAAATGCCTGTGAAGAAGAGTTTCTGGGAGTCCTCATACCATGGTAATTGATACTTTTGTGCTGTAGCTCTGAATTCAGCAACATCCCAGTATATAACTGGATTTTAAGGAGGAAAGACTGGGAGCCCTGTTGTGTTTTGACTATTACAATCCTGTTTGGAGGAGGCAGGACCCAGCTTTCTCTCTGTGTTATTGAATTAATTGACGTCTCTTGTTGAGATTTCTCCACAAGTCCATAGAGTGCTGTCTGACCCCAAGTCACATGTCAGGATTCTGATTTTAAAGGAAGGTTACTGGTGTCATATCTCCCATATGCGAGGCAGGTATAGCTGACTGTCACGAAGGTAACTTACGGCATATTTTTCATCAGGGATTGGATAACTGGAATAATCTTCTTATATCATTCAAATTTCAGGCTTGGCTCCAGGTACTGGCACACAGCATGTGCATCACTCCCCTGTCCCTTGTCCCCGCCCATGTTAGTTTTGGTTGACTGGTATTTCAAAAGTTTCACAGCAAGTTGAAAAATCTGCAGAGCCTTTTTTTTCAGAGGAACACTGATTGCTTTGATGGCCACTGCTCAATTTGGGTACCACCACCTGCTGTAGCATCACTTGCTAGTTCTCTTCTGCTTTTTTGTAGTCTCATGTTTTTGTCTATCTCTGTATTTCTGGCACTGGGAATTGAACTGGGTATTTCACAAAATAAGCTGGATATTTGCCAAAGATGAGTGACAACCAAAGCCTAGGACAGGCTGTGTGGCCGGAACAAGGACCTTGGGCATGGGATGGGCACATAGGTTGTGTTAGGAAAAAGGAAGAGAGTAAGGGACAGAGTTAAGATTTCCCCAGTGGCAGGGACAAAGACAAAGCTAGGGAAAGCCACAGTGGGGCAGGGAGCCAGGAGTGATTGCAGTGGACTTATTACTGCTTGCCCCAGAAGTTGGGGGGCATTTTTGTGTCTCCAGTGGGCACTGGAGATGATGTGGATTGCCTGATTTCTGCCTTTCTGAAAGAGGAGGGCAGGGTTCTGCTGTTTGTGCACCAGGCCCCAGCTGTTTCCATTGCTCAGGAGAAAGTAAGTTTGCTGTTATCTCTGTGCCAGCGATAAAGTTGAATGCAAACCTGTGCTGGAGCAGTTGAAAGGAAAGCTGAAAAGAACAACTCCCAGAGCAGGCAGGGTGAGAGTGGGAATGGGAATATATTATGGTTGACCTGCTAGTGCATATGCCTTTGTTTTCAAAGTGAACACTTCAACAGTTGGTGCACTGTGCTGGGATTTAGGTGTTTGGTCTTATAAGGACCCTTGGAATGTCTGGAGAATAGCAAGTTCTAGGTATATGACTATTGCTTAAAAGTAGAGCTGATTATGTAGCATTGAAGAAGCTTAAAAGTGAATTTTTACTCTTGCTCTTATAAATAGTTTCATGAAATTAAGATCCTGAGTAGATTGCTCTGTTGCTTGCAGCATTAGCTGTGGGTAAAATGAGAGCAAGCACTGAGTATTTACAGAAGATTAGAAGGTCTTGCAAATTTAGGAAACATTACCGCTCTATTTTATTTAAAAACTCATCTTGCTCAGGATACCATTCTATTAATCCAAAAGACAATAACCAAATGGGTGGAGGACTGAGCAGCATGAGGTATCAAAACAAAAAGATTGTACCCAAAATGGTTCATGTCCTGTTCAGTTCAGCCCAAAGATGAGCAGGGTAGAACTGGGAATGATTCAGTTATGAAAAGGGGTTTTAAGTGTGAAATAATATTATTTGTAACAATTAGGGAGAATAGTTTTACTCTGAGTTTTCCCTATCTCTCTTTCTCTCCTTTCATAGCAGGCTTAGAGTGGCCTTGCAAATTTGGAAGGGAAGACTGTCTGGGTTTTTCACTGTCAGTTTAGATCACCGTGATGTAATTCTGTCTAACACATGAAGAGCCTTTTGCTGGGCCTAGTAGAGATTAGGAATTAGTGCTTGTCTGTGGATATGCTGAGCCCCTGTTGCATGTGCTATGAATAGGACAAAGGGAAGGCAGTGCTCAAATAGTGAGGGTCCAAGCATTGCTTTTTCAAAGTGGCAATTGGAATCAGATATTTACTTTAATGCTTTTTCAGAGGAATTGTTGCCAAACTGAAGGTGGGGTTTTTTTCATTTTTAAATAGTTCTGTCCTGCTCCAAACAAAGCACAAGCCTCCCTGCAAGTTTCAGGCTTTTATTCTTTCAAGTGTTTTGTTTGTCACAATAATGCTGACTTTTCTGGGTTGTAGTTTCAAGCTGCTTATTGCAACTGAAAGATAGAAATAAAGAAAAATAAAATTTAAAGAATTAGAGGGTCTCCTGAAGCCATGTGACTTGGGAAACTGGAATTCAGAGCAAAACATACCAGAGCACATAGAAGTTTATAAAAATGGAGCTCTGGCATTCTTATGAGTCTTCGTTATCCAATAAACATTATGAACATTATGAACTGAGGAATCTAAAATCTTGCAAGGAGCCTTGAACGACTTTGCTGAGGTTTTTTTTTATATATAATACGTCAAATAAAAGTAGCTAAGCAAGATTAAAAAGAACTGTAACACAAACAAAATGGACAAAACCAAATGTCTGTTTACATTTTTGCTTAAGTTGCAATTTTTCTGCTCCTGCCCTGAAAAGTGGCATTGGGGAGGTCTCATTTAGTTTGCCACTGTTCTTTTTTTTTTTTTTCTTCATTTTCTATATATATTTATCTAATCTATGTGAAAAGAAGTCATCTTTTTAAACTGCTGTAAGCAACTACTTAAATTCTGCCCTGCAAAACATCAGCTTAAGAGTACCTGGAGGATGCTCTTAGTGGATCTGGTGACAATTTGAGCTGAGGGACACAGTTGACTTTACATTTTCTCAGTATATAGCAGTTAATGTGGAAAAAGGTAAGTTTAGGGCTTGCAAATCACTTGCCTTTTCAAGGTAGGTGATCTATAGTGCATGAGAGCTGCTGGCAGCATTTCTTTAAGAAAATTGCCACGTGTTCATTTTACATTGCAGTGGCCAATGGAGAGAGAACAGGAGACTCTGAACGGTAAACAAAAGAACTTCAACCCAGTAAGCCAAAGGACAGCAAAGTGAAAGTTTCCATTTGAAGAACAGAAAGAGAATAGTGCATGCTTTGTCCTGCAGTATCTCCAAAATCCTCATTTCTTGGGTAACTGGGATATTAGCAAGCTTTGGGAAGTGCCTCTCAGCTCTCTAATTGGGGAAGATTTTTGTTCTTCTGTAGTGTAGAATGGCAAGCAGTGCTGCAGCACTACTGTGAAAGCACCTGGGAGTGATAAGCACACAGTGCGGTGGTAATTTAAACTAAAAAGCAAGTTCAGATCAGCATAAAGTACCAACATTGAAATTTGGAGTTCTAACTGCAAGTAAGAAACCTTTCCTCACTGTAAGAATAGTGAGGTATTGGAATAGGTTGCCCAGAAAGTTTGTGCAGTTCTGAAGGTTTTCAAGACCTGAGTGAGGAAAGCCCTGAATGCCCTGGTCTGACCCTGTTTTGAACAGGCCCCAGAGACTGTGACCTCCATGTGTTGCCACATATTCTGGATTTCTGTGCTGTTCCCACTTCCCAGGCAATGTATTTGGAATCTTTGTTTTCTGAATCACTTTTTCCATTCTTGAGTCAAACCAGTGTTTTGCTTTACTGTGAAACTGGAAGATACTGTATTTTACTTTATCCCTCATATTTATTCCTCATGAAAATGTTTATTGACTCCCCAAGGCCAGGAACCTGAAATTTGCTTCTACTCCTCAAAAATTCTACTCCTTTGCAACTTCTTGAAAGCCAAGTTTATGATAAATCATATTTCTCTCACAGTGCACGTGGAAGGGCAGACTCAGACTGGTTCTCTGTGGCTTCCTTCTGCTTTGCTTTTGATGTGATTTTATTAAACTGTCCATTGATTTTTATTTTTTTTTCATCCTCATCTCTGAAAAGGCGCTTGTTTTGTCACAGCACCTGACATCCAAGGATCACAGCATTCTGAACAACTTGAAATGAAATAACGAGTCCGTAAAGAAAATCAAGATGCTGTGTGTGCACAGCCAGGGCAACCAAGAGTATTTTGCTGGTCAATTCACCAAATCTGCAGCAAATACGAGAGTAGAACTTGAGTCTCTTTACTGGGTTATATTTTTTTGTTTGTTTTTTCCATTAAATCTCATTTTCTCAGTGTCCCTGTGTAAAACCAGCAGCTTTTCCTCTCTCTGCAGCCAGAAGGCCTGATACTCCTTGTTCATGCTAGAACTCTGTCCACACGAGTAAGTTGCTCCTGTTCTTCCTACCTATTCTGCATGCCCCTTGTGATAGGCTAGGAAGGGCAGTATATATATTCTTTGATAGCTGATGGTTGCATAATTTTATTGTCAGAGTGCCCAGGAAATAGGTCTTTTAAACACTCATATTTGCCTCAGAGCACTGCTGATGTCTGTCATTTTCCTTCAATATCAAGTCAGCTCTTCCTGCAAGAGCATTGCCCTCAATAAACAATGTAGGTTACCAGGAGAAAGGTGAGTGGTGTTGCACCCACCTGGGACCCTATATTTTATATCACCCAGATGCTGCCTGAGACAAGCACACATAGACACTCATCTTCCTTCCACCACCCTCCCTTCTTCACATCACTAAGTGGTTGGAGCTGGGGATTAGTGTCTAGGCTTCGGTAGACTATTCTCTTTCTACCTATAATTTTCTGATTGGGTATTTACAGTGGGCCTCTGAAGATGGTGGGGCTGCATTAAGTACAGCCAGGGGGCAGAATTTAGCCTACACAATCATTTCTTCCCAGCACTGGTGTGTGAATGGGGAAGATAGGTGTCTGATTTGCACATCCCTGGAACTTTTCTTCCTCATGGCAAATAAGTAAAAACTAGTCTCAAAGCCACAGAGACATAAGCAATGTGGACTCATGTTCAGTCATTTCTTGTGATGAAACTTTTTTTTTATTCTCTTAGCAGACTCCTAACTTCAATTTACCAGAGATTTTTCTGTAGAAATGCAAATGTTCTGTTGGAAGATCCCCTGGCGAGCCACAGCGATAGCTGTAGAGCTGAGACACGTATCCTGCTTTGGCTGAGAACTCAGTACTCTGGCATAAAAGTATCCTGCATCCTGAATCCTCTTTTGCTTGTTTTTTCTAGTGTGATGCAAAGTATACCCCCCAGCCCTTTTCTCTTAATGCCACTGGCAAAGGATGTACTGAAATGGATGCTTTCAGGGGGTAGCTCTTTTGTGGTGTTCTTTGACTTGAGTGTGTGGGATAAGCACCCAGAGTACAAAAAGGGTGCTTATTTGTACAGTTTTAGAAATCTGGAGTTATATTTAACAGGAAATAAAATCACAGCACACACTCTTTGGAACATACTTGGGTTGCTTTCCAAATAAGGCTTTTGGTTTCTGGCTGGAAAAATAGGACTCTCTTATAACAACAGAAAATACGAATAGGCTAGAAGAAATACTTTGCAAAATCCCAGCTCAGCCGAGGGTAGATGTGCCAGGCAAGACCAACCTTTTTGCTCCAGTAGTTTAAGGTGCAGTTTCCTTTCTCTTCCCCAAGAGCTCTGGGGTGAAGTGATCATGGAAAGCTTCTTAACTCCTCAACCTTGCCTTCACACGGGTGAACACGTTCCAAAATATCAAGCCTCAAACCAGTTCAATGTTGGTTTTCTCTCTGTGCATGTTTGATGTTTTTGCTGGTCCCATTTCTGTGTCCTCCCTCGGACTGGTGATATGAGTTGTCAGTCTGATAAGCCATGGAAACTATGCGCTGCCCAATCCTTTACCCTTTCTGCCACCCTTTGGTGCTGTCTTTGAGAGGCTTCTTTTTCAGTTGTTCTAACAAGTTATGAAATTTGGGCCTGTTTTAATGCTGCCAAAATATAGGTTGCTTGAGAGAGAGTGGTAGATTAGTGTTTGTCAAAGGGTTGGGTAACTTCTTCTGTCTCCATTCCCCTCAGCTACCAAAAATTCCTGTACCTGGCCTATAGAGGAGCCATTTTACAAGCATCTCCATGACAATTGTATTTTTAAATTATTTTTTAATGTGAGATTGCATTTTTGGGCAAGTAAGTAGACAGAGCAGGTCTGAAGCAATCTGTGGAAACCCCTGTCTGCCCATACTCCATAGCCTCATTGAAGAGAAGGCATGGGATGAAACAGGGATGGTTGGTGTGCTGGTGGGAGCAGGAGGTTGAAGTAAGCCTCCTGGCACCCTCTAAATGTGTTTTTGTCTATGCACAGGACACTTACGTACTTACTGAATGGGGGGGGAAGTGAGCTCTTCCCTCATACACACCTCTTTCCCTGTGGAAGATCTTCCTCTAAGGACAACAGCCTCTGACAAGTTTCCTTCAGCAGAAATCATTATTTGAGGATGGCACACAGTGAGGTGCTTTAGGCCTTCCAGTAGCTTCTGGGACTGGGCAGGCTTCCCTCCCACCACTTGCAACTGCAAATAAAGGAAGAGCAACAGGCAGAGGAAGATTGCCTCTTAAGCAGACCTGGAGTGTAAGCTGTGATAGAAGCCAGAAATCCATAATGATCTGGCAAGCCATGGCTGCAGCAGCACAATATAGAGAAAGCAGGAGAGGGCCATGCTGTTAACCCAGAGGCACAAGGTGGCATGTCCCCACAAAGGGCCCCTGCTAAACCACATAATGAGGTGGAGATGAGGGAGAACAATGTTGGTGCCTTGGTAAGATGCTGTAGGCTGGAGGTTGTGATGCTTCTCTGGTTCCCTGGCACAGCGGATCATGGTACTTACTCACGTTAGAGTTAATTGGAAGTTAGAGTGTTGAGAGGAGCCTGCCTGCTTTGCACTGGGGAGATAAACAAGAGGGAGCAAAAGCACCTGAAAAGCATCCTACACCTTAAGGAATATTCTGAGTCCCAGATTACAACACCTTGCACTGCAGCTGCTGCCCGAAGTCTGGAGGTGCTGAGGTTTGCCCAGGTCCCTGGAGCTCTGCTTTTGCATGAGCCACCAAATGCTTGGTAGACACCAGCCTGCTTGTGGGCCTTACAGATGCTCATGGCATCCACAGCCTGGGTGGTTTGTGTCAGAGCAGCCAGAGCCAGCTCCTGGAGCAGAAATGATGTGGCAGCAGTGATGGCTGGCTTTCTGTGGAGAAAACCATGCTTGGAGTGATATTCCTGCATCCTCACAGAGATAACAGGCTTTCTGAGGAGAGGCTGGGCTGGGGAAGATAAATCACAGAGGTGCCTGGACATGGTGTAAGGTCTTGCCAACTTTTCTCTTCTGTTTAGCAGTCTTCCTGATTTTACCCAGAAGTGTATCCTTATTTATAGTTATAAATTGTTCATATCAAAAAATTCAAGTGCTTTGATGATGTCCTCCCAGCCATAAGATAAAAAGAGGCGAAATGGAGAAATCTACTCTTGTTTATTAATAAGTAATAATTTTACTAAAGGCTAAATACCATCCATGTTTCCATAAATACAGTGCATGAAATCTCTAAAATTTACTGCATGTAATTAAAAACAGTTATCCCAAAGACCTCAAATTTTTGTGGTCAGAGCTCCACAGAGCAGCTTCTTTCGTTTTGTTTGCTAGGATCTGGGAGTGCTCTCTCTCAAGGTGGGAATGAGAAAATCAGTCACTAATAAGTTATGAATTATGAGAAAGATTAATTATGTGTAGAAAAATGAGCTAATGCAAAAATCAGTTCAAATTCTATGTATTTTTACAGTGATGGGATGGGTTTTTTTCCTTGGTTCCCTGAGAGTGCAGAGTTAATAATTAAAAACATCTATATTGCACAAAGTAATAAACATCCTCTATGCAGGAAAAGGGGATATTGTGCTTGCTGGCTTGCCTTTCCCCTCCTTCACTCTTCCCCATTTCCAAATTAGAGATTGGAATATGAAGAGGGGCGCTTTTTTTTTTTTTCCTTTTACTCTTCTGGGGGATATAGGGTGTGTTGTGATTTGGGGGGTATTCTGTGGTTTTGTTGGCTTTTCTTTTTTTTTTCCCTACTCTTGCTCTTACCTTGCCCCTCCTGCCTGCCTGCAGCCTCACTTGGGGTAGCTGCTGCTCTGACACAGTCTGTGCAGGAGGAGGCGGATCAAGGGGCCACTTGGGGCTGGGGCCTCGCCGTCCCTCTCCACCCGGGGGACCGGGCAGGAGCCCCAGGTGTTCGCTCTCTTCTCTCAGCCGTGGTTTTCAGGCGGATCGATGAGCCACTGCTCACTATCCCTGCGTGAAACCGGGCTTGAGCGAAGTGAGTAATCCTGAGCTCTGGGGCCGTCGCGGGGTTAGGTAAGGGCCCTCGGGCGGTTCGGTGCTACAGCACCCCCAGCCCCCTGTGCCGCTGGCCTGCGGTCGGGAGGCGCGTTCCGGGCTGAATCCGCAGGGAAGGTGGAAAGGGCCTGCAGCGTGGCTATCAGTGGTGCGGACCCGAGGGCGCAGAGCGGGCGTAGCCACCCGCGACTCGCTCCCCTCGCCGCACGCCCCNGGCCCGGCCCGGCCCGGCCCGAGGCGGCCTCGCATCCTCCCTAGGGCACCGACGTGTCGGTACTGCCTGGAAAGTCCGCGCTAACTTCCCGCCGGCCGGGCCGGGCAGGGCAAAGTCCGGCAAGGGAGGGCAACCGGCGGCCGGAGGTGGGGAAAAGTCTGGCCCCGCGGCGCGGCCTCGGACGGCGGTGGCAGGGCTGTGCCGGCCGGCAGCGGCTGCCGCGTCTCGCCGGCGTGTGGGGCCGAGCCGGTGGGGAGGCCGGGCCCCGCGGCTGCATAGGGAGGGGGCGGCCCGGCCGGGCCGAGGTGCAGCGGGGTTCCCGTCCTCGGTGGGAGAGGGTTAGCGGCGCGGGCCGAGGCGGCTCCGCGCTGTTCCTGGCGGTTTTAAGGTTTGATTCCGATAGGAGCCAAAGCGGCCGGCGGCGACCGTTCGTCCAGTGTTGGGCAGCCCAGCCTGTCCCGTGCCGCGGGGCCGAGCGCNCGCGGGGGTGGGGGGCGGGGCCGGGGGGGAGGCCGGGCCCCGCGGCTGCATAGGGAGGGGGCGGCCCGGCCGGGCCGAGGTGCAGCGGGGTTCCCGTCCTCGGTGGGAGAGGGTTAGCGGCGCGGGCCGAGGCGGCTCCGCGCTGTTCCTGGCGGTTTTAAGGTTTGATTCCGATAGGAGCCAAAGCGGCCGGCGGCGACCGTTCGTCCAGTGTTGGGCAGCCCAGCCTGTCCCGTGCCGCGGGGCCGAGCGCTCCACTCCTGCCGTGGCTATACAAGGACGAGCACCTTGGTCACCGCCGGCGGGGGGAGGTGCCACCGCCGGGCCCGGAGCTGGCTGTGCCCTCCGCGCTACCGGCAGCGTTCCGGCGGCTGCGAAAACGCGCTCGAGGCTGTCACTGGGCCCCGCGAGAGCGCCTGTTCCCCGCTCGCCTGATGCGGCCGCCCCCGGCCTGCAACCCACAGGGCCGCGGCGGGTTGGGGCTGCCGGAGCTAGGGCTGCAGCTGCCCCGNGTGCCGCCAGTGCTGAGGTGGCGCTGGCTGCGCCGCCCGCCCGGCCGGGCCCGCGGGGCCTGGCGGCTCCCCCGCCCCTCGGCCGGGCACCGCGAGGCCAAGCGGAGGGGCCACCCCTCGCCGCTGCCCGGGGCATCACGGTGGCGGTGCGGGCTGGGTGGGCTCCTGGCGCAGATAGCCCCACGCGGGAGGCTCCCTGCGGTCCGTGCCCCTCTCGGAACGCGGCTGGGGAAAGCCCTCTCCCAGCCCCGCTGAGAGGCACTGTGTCTGCCTGCCCCACCGGGCCGGCCAGCAGGACGCGGCCGGGCGCACGTCCTCGGTGGCGGAGCCGCCACAGGGCTCCTCCTGTCCGAGGCCAGACGTGGTGGCGGGGCCGGCGCTAGTGGAAGAGTAAACATGGGGGATGGGTCAGGGCTGCCCGCGGCCAGGGCTGCGGTCGTGTTGCACTCTATGATACACTAAGTCGGGAATCGCTGCGAAGAGAGACTGCATTCTGCCACACAGCAGCTGTCTGTCAGCGTGATTCCCCCAAAACTAGGGGGCCTGGGCCTCCAACCTCTGAGGGAGCCCGTCGGTTTTCAGAAAGCAAATATTTTCGTCAGTGTCCGCTCATCAGCCAAGAGATTGCTGTGTCCTGTGGGAACACTTTACAGAGGACAGTGCCTACCACAGCCAGCCCAGCCCTGTTGCTGTGTGTGGTTCTCACTGCATGGGATTAACAAAGTGATAATGTTTTTATTAAATATACTTTTAAATAACATGTAACTGACATTTCCGTCTACAAGAACTGATTGTATTGGCAGTGTAACTCATGACTTTGCCTTTGTTTCTCTTCATACAAATGTTGCCCCTGTGATTAGGTCTGGCCCTTGCTGGAGGTTATTTTTATGATGATTTCACTCTCTTTATTGAAGCGTGCTCTAGACTTCTGTAACTTCTTTTGGTGCACAAGGCCAGCACTACAGGCAGTGTATCAACCAGGCAGTTTGAAACCTGTTGACCCAGTCAGCTACATGCTGGCATGACGTAGCTGTAACCTTAGTTTGAAAAACCTAAGTGGGAAGCCGAGGAGGTGTAAGATCCAAATGCAGTGCTTGAACTGCTGGTTTTCGTGTTACATTTAAAATACCATTCTAATGGTTGCCTCTAATTTTGGCCAGAGATGAATCCCTAAGGCCTACAATATACCAGATGCTGGAGATGAGGAATATTTGTTCTTAGCTTCTTGTATGGGTGACGAAGCAGAAATTCATATGGGTAAACACTGCCCTTTGATTTTGCATTGAATGTCTGGCTGCTCTCTGAGGTGGAGGCTGCAAGGAAGATCTCTGCAGCTGGTGTGTACACATTGAAACCAGCAGCTGTGCCTTGAGGTTGTGTCTTTCAAGTAGGTACTATATTGGGTGTTGTTCGCTGGTTTCTTATCCTCATCCTCCTCCTCTAAGGAGGAAGACACATGTGAGACCAGCCAGGTGGTGTTTTCTGGAGAAATTAGAGTTACAGGCACATCTGTGCCTTTGGCAAGGCTCTGACCAGAGCTTGACAGCTGTTTGTGATGTCTAGGATGCCTCCCCCTCCTGCCCTCATTTGGAGCTTGCCGTGAGGTGGTGGCACCCTTGTTAGTGACCCAACAGGCTGGAGGAGCTGCCATGGAGTCTGCAGGCCTTGCTGAGATAGTCTGGAACAGGTGCCATGGTAGTAATTTGCTTTCCTTGGAATCTGCAGCAGCTTGAGCAGTGCAGGCATGTGTCATGGACGCATAACCAGTCTTACACTGTGGTGTAACGCTGGACAGCAAGGAGATTTCTCCAAGATCAGGTTACTAGCCACCCTTTCTGTACACAGCAAATGCCTTGCAGAAATCTGCATTGCTGCAGCAGCTGCACTTCAGCAGCATGACTGGCTGTCCAAGTACCTGCTGCCTCATTCCAGGATTAATTGCAGCATTAGCTCTATTGCTCTGACAGCACAGTTCGTGCTGCCTTCTGTCTGTTAAAGGCATGTTGAAGTAGGGGAAAACAATGGCCTTGGCTGAGGTGCAGATCTGGTCTGTATGACTCTATTGCATCACTGCTCTCCCTGTTCTTCTCTCCTTTCCTTCTGCCACCATCAGCCTCCCTTACTGCATTACAGCTCTAGTATAACGTGAGACACCCCCTCGGCAACTCTGCGTTTTTAGGAGTGACGCTGGGTTTGGGAGTCTTTTCTAACGTATTGGAAGGTCAGAGATGCCAGCTGTCACTTTCCTGAAAAGCAGTCAAGTTTGCTGTACAGAAGGTGGTCCAGGCAGCACTGCAGGATGTGTGTGGGAGAGAGGCCTCTTGTCCCATGAGCAGGCAGAGGCACTGGGTTTTAGGAGAGTACAAGCTCTGCAGAAGCTCACAGAGCATCTCTGGGGGACTCTGAGTACAACTGACAGTGCGTGTACTATACTGGCTTTTACATTTTCACTTGTATTCCTAAGCACTTTTTCAGTAAATCTGTAGATCTAGATCCAGCAGATGGAAATCCCTTCCCAGCAGTGTGTTTTTCTTCCTGGTTCTGCCTTGTGTACATGTTTAGAATAGTCCATGTAAACCAGTGTAAATTTTCTTCTTCCAACTTTCAGATTTAGGTCTGGAGACAGAATTTAGTGCCTGGTGCATGATCTTTTGCAATAAAAACTGCAGAGCTGGATTGCCCAGCAGCTGAGTATAGAGAGCCCTGAGTGTTTGCCTTAGTTTGTGAGGATGTCTGTGTTGATTCACTCAAGCTCCACTGAACTACATTCCTAACTTGTGACTGATGGCAATGTTGTTGGCAGGTTTTCAGGTTGTTATTCTCTTCTGACCAGAGAAGGTCTTGCTTGCAACCCTGAAATTTCATGTCTTGAACATCTGTTATCAATTGACTGTATTTTTGCGTGATATTGGATGGCTACTCTTGTAGCCAGTGTGGTGAAAGAGTAACTGTTCCAGACTTCCTGCTGTGAAGTTTGAGTAGATCCTGGTGCTGCCTGCAGAGCTAGTAAAGCATGACAGGTGTCATGTGTGGGGAGATGCAACTGGGTATGAGAGTGTTTTGGATAAGGTGCAACTTTGAAAGATACAGGCTCTGTTGGAAGTTACAGTAACAGGGGTGTCATGGTTTTCTGTTGTCTTGGACCTAATTTATTTATTTTAATTTTTTTTTTTTTCTCTAAAGCAAAAGCTGGCAGGCTGACGAACAGGCAGCTTACAGGACGGACTCTCTGGCTACTGACCATTTAGCTGGTAAGTTCTTATTTTGGGAGAGCCAAAGATCCTGCTCTTGCTGAGCTTGCCAGTCTGAGTGGCTTTCTGAGTGTCTCCCCAAGTCAGTCACCTAAATAAGTTTCTCCTGAAGAGACAGCCTCCTGGGTCCTTTCTCTTTTATCTCTAGGCTTACACGATGGTTTTGGACTGACTATCCAGACATTCACATACTCATGTAAAAATTGCGCACCATTATTAATTAATAGACTAATGAGGCTGTACTTTAGATTGATTAGAGTATGCTTTAAAAAATTGTTGTGTCCCCCTTTCCAGTGGCCTTCTTAGGTTACACATCCTCTGCTTTCTTAGGGAGGAGCTCTGGTTTTGGTGACCACTGTGTAGGGAGGAAATATGCTCCTTAAATTCCTGCCTGTTTCAACAAGGAAATTGGGCAGCTGATGGGCCCTGTGGGTGCTTTTCAAGAGAATGACTGGAAGAGTGCTCAGTAACATATACTTTGTCTTCTTGGAATGACTTTGTGCATCTTGAGTGCTGTTGGTAATACTGTTGCCACTTGCATCTCTTGCAGTGGCATACCCGGATTGTGTGTGGGTGGGAAGTCGACAATGAGCTCTGTGGCAGTTTTGACCCAGGAGAGCTTTGCTGAACACCGCAGCGGCCTGGCTCAGCAGCAAGTGAAAGGTGAGTTCCTGTGATGCACCTCTAGATCCAGACTGCACAGACCTCTTACCCAAGCTCACTTCATGTGTCTGGTTCCCCAAAAGTGTGCCTTTTCCTTTTCTAAATTTTAATATATTGCTAGACTCTAGCTTTCCACCCCCAGCAGCACGGTGATGGTGCTGCACAATGCAGGGCTGTGAGGAGATGTGCCTGAACACTTCAGAGAGTTCTGGCTAGCAGTGCTCTCAGCCCTGGCATGGGGCACTGAGCTACACGAGAGCCCCATGGATCAATGTGCTGGGCTGTCATTTCCACCCTTGGCTCAGCCAAGTGCTAGGGGTGGTCACTAACCATATGAACTGACTCAGAGATGGGTTTTGGCATCAATTCCCAGCTATGAACTGCCCCATTTGGTATGGCCCAGTGCACAAGTGAGTCCAACATAATGTACAGGCATACATGCTTTCCCTAGACTTTGCCCTAACTATAGTCCTTCTCTGCCTTTTTCCTGGGCTTATGCTTGTCTTATCCCCTTCTGACCTGCAGTATTGCTCTGGTCCTTTCACTTCTTCCTGCTCAGCCTGTTTTCCCCTAATTGAACCCCCCTTGACAAAGCTGGCAATAAGGTACTGTTTGCTGCCACCATTCACTTGTGTGTTCACTCCCTGTACCCCCTGTGCCAGCTCAGACAAGGCTGGTGGTTTGTGGCATCCACTGCAGTCTGTGCAATGCTGATGTCAGTCATGCTCCAGACTTGGCAGCCCCATAGGCATAGTTGTAATAGGATTAATAGCAGGGCACAAGCCATTTGCTCTCCCTTGTTAGTGGTGCCTAATTACAATTGCACTGCCTGTGAACAGGGGCATTTCTTCAGGGAAAGTGACTCATTTGCCCTATTTGCTTTACTCCAGTTACAGCTTTAAACTCTGAAGAAGAGAATGATCCTCCAACCTACAAGGAAGCCTTCCCTCCACTCCCTGAGAAAGCACCATGTTTGGAAGCTGCTCAGGAACCTGCCGGTCCCTGGAGCAAAATTCGACCGATAAAGGCTTCTGTCATCACTCAGGTTGGTGGGAGTGGATGTCTTATCTCCTGTCTTTTCCCCATTCCCAGAAGTAGGTAAGTAGGTGAAGTGAAGCATTTCCTGGAGTATGAAATCCTTGGTATGTCAGCCTCTTTGTTGTGTTTTGCTCTGGTATTGCAGCTGAGAGCTAGGGTTGCTCTGGAGGGGAGGGATGTGTTGGAAAACTGTCCAGAAGTAGCTCTGCATCCCTGTTCCACAAATAGCTGAAGCAGACCTGAAGGGAGGATTGCATAATTCCTGTAGTGAGTGCTAATCCCCCATTAGAAGGAGTCCTGGTGTGGGGCAGACTGGCTGCTGCAGTGCTCCTGCACTTCCCTGGGCACAGCTGTTTGATGTGCTGCACGAACCTGGGAGGTCACCTTGCCACTAAAGTCCTGTATGGCCATGAGAGAGAGAGGAACTGTCAGGCAAAAGCACACTGACAGCTTGCTGTGCTCTTTTATGTGTCTGTGGCTGTGCAGGTATTTCATGTGCCGCTGGAGGAGAGGAAATACAAGGACATGAATCAGTTTGGAGAAGGCGAGCAGGCCAAGATCTGCCTTGACATCATGCAGAAGACAGGAGCTCACCTGGAGCTGTCTCTGGCAAAGGACCAGGGCCTTTCCATCATGGTCTCTGGCAAGCTGGAAGCAGTCATGAAGGCTCGGAAGGAAATTGTTGCTCGACTGCAGACTCAGGTGAGGGCAGCTAACTGTTTCTCACTTGATCCTTGCTCTTGCCCAAGACTCCCGAATGCTTTGAGACCCTTGGGTGTGTGTGCTTATAAGCCAAAGAGGTGTTATTAGATGACTAATTCAGCTTTGCCATATATTTTCAAAGGATACAATTGGCAATTTGGAATGGAAATGAAGCTTAAAATAGGGTTCAAAGCTAATTACAGGCCATGGTGTTGCATAAAGGGTGGAGTCTTCAATCTATGACTTTGTGCTGGGGTGCTGGTGCTGCAGGGTACAGGCCCCTCACACAAATTCATAGTGTGTGAGAACAGAATGGGGCTTTCTCTGAAGTCCTTCAGAGAAGAATGTGAAGGGATGGGAGAAAGAAAAGTAGAGAAGAGGGAGTTCTGCCTAATGCTGGAAGCTTCAGATCGGGGTTCTGAGTTGTGTAACTTGAGCCCCATTGGTAAGTAATTGCAGACTTCTTGTTTCAGTTGCTTCTCATTTCAGTCCTCTGCATTTTGATTTCTTACCTTCAGGTTCTTGAGTTCATTATCAAAATGGAATTTTTCATTGAGATCCATCACAGCCAGGTGTCATGGTGTGTTTTAAAGTGTCATGTCTAAGGTAGTTAATGCAATAGTTAATACCACGTCTGCTCAGTGCTGTGCAGCCTGTGTGTCATACCCTACCAGAGGGACCAAAAAGGGACAAACACTACATAATGTGCATCTGGAAAAATAGTTTAGGTTGTACTACCACAGATCCATGCCCCACTGTCCTCAGATATCCCTCCTACTTGGCCCGAGGTCTGAAAGGTGTGTCTGTATTGCATTCTTGCATTCTCCTAAGCTTGGCTCTATGTGGACAGGAAGTTGGAGTCACACCTAGTGATCTGTTTTTTATTTTATTTCTTTTTTTTTCCATTGTAGCTTGAATTGTAAGTGCCTAGTTAGTTAGTAGTTACATATTCACTGGGATCAAGAGCATAGTAAGCTATGCTAACCTAAGCTTTCAGGTCAGTAAAAACTCATTGAGAAGGGAAGAAGTCAGAAATCCCTGTTACAAGCCAGCCCTTTAATTTTAGATTGAGAAAAGTTCTGGAGACCCCCTCTTTTTCCAGAGGAGCCATCTAGGAGCAGTCCCTGAAGCAGCATGTGCTGCTCTGAAGACACCTTAGCACTCAGTAATGATAAGCATAGTTGAGCTCTCTGCCTGCTGGAATAAGTTTCTGGTGTTGAATTTCAGTTTCCTAGGAGTCAGACTGTGTCTTCTCCACTGTAGCCTTGGCAGCAGATATCGGAGTTCAGATAAACTCTACCCCAGAGCCATCATCCCAGTTGCTCTCTGGTGCTGAGAGACTGATACAGTGGAACATAGACATCTCTTCATCTGTGACTGAAGGCCTTTGCTTATTCAGAGAACTGCTCCTAGGAAAACAGAAAGCTTTATGGGGAATAGTGGGGTTTAGACTCCTGGAATATCGGCACCTTAGATCAGCTCATCTGGCATAGTATCAGTCTTGTGCTAGATGGATGTGCTGGAAGGCATTGTGTTTACTCCTCAGTTGTAGCACTAAGCAGCATCTGAAAAGCTTTCCCTATACAGGCAAGGGCTCTCACAGATGCTTGGCCTTTGTATTGCAGGCTTCAGCAACAGTTGCCATCCCCAAGGAGCACCACCGTTTTGTGATTGGAAAGAATGGTGAGAAGCTGCAGGACCTGGAGCTCAAAACTGCAACCAAGATCCAGATCCCCCGCCCAGATGACCCCAGCAACCAGATCAAGATCACTGGCACTAAGGAAGGGATTGAAAAGGCCCGACATGAGATCCTGCTTATCTCTGCTGAGCAGGTACTTCAGTCCTGTGATCTCTCTTGTGTCATTGTCTGAACGGCCATTTTGGTTCTCTGTGGTGTATCAGATGTTTGTAGCCACTATGACTGCAGCTAATGGTAGCACTGTTAGTGTGAACAGAGATATATGCCATTCCACTGGCTGAGCACTACCTCCAGGTTCTGCACCTTTTGGTTCTCCGTTTTGTCCATGTCTAAAGTCAGATAAGCACTTTCCATATTTTGAAGTGAACCACATTAGATGCCAGCTGAGATAAGACAGGAGATTAGAGGTGGATATCATAAATTGGGAGCAGCAGTATTTGTAGATGGGAAGGGATGGAACCTGCAAACTGGAAAGGGTGCTTGGGCTAGAGTGTCAAGCAAGACAGCACTGGGAATTGACCTGCATGTGGCAGAGATGGCAATATCGACAGCAGTTTCCACTGAGGACTGTTGTGGATTCTTTTAGGATAAGCGTGCTGTGGAGCGGCTGGATGTGGAGAAAGTGTACCATCCCTTCATTGCTGGCCCTTACAACAAGCTGGTGAGTGAGCTCATGCAGGAGACAGGGACACGCATCAACATTCCTCCACCCAGCGTTAACAAGACAGAGATAGTCTTCACAGGGGAAAAGGAACAGCTGGCCCAGGCTGTGGCTCGTGTTAAGAAGATCTATGAGGAGAAGGTATGGATGGTCCCTAGAGCTCCCCATCTTCCCCCACCTGCTCACAACCCCTCTTCCCTTCTTGTTCTACTTTTATGCATCCCTCAGTTGCATACTCCTCTTGTCAGCTCTTGCTCAGCAGCCCTTGTAGTACATAGACCTGGGTCTTACCATTTCCTTGCTCAGCAGAGTGGGGCTTGGGGTGATTCTGCCAGGGATGTGACAGATCTCCTTTTCTGTCTAATGGAAATTAGCAGACCAAACAGCTCTCTGGGTGCATGTTTTCACAGGTGCTGCAAAGGAAGGAGGGAATTGTGGAGGCTACAGTGTGGCCAACTGACAGTATCAAAATTGTTACATGAGTAGAAGTTGCAGAAAAGTAAATTGCACTTCAGTTTATTTTCCATTGCTAACGTCACTGTGAATATCCTTGTTGTGGGTTGTTGGTCTGTTTTTCCTCATCTGTATTTGTACCAGTCTGAATTTCAACACAGGTAATCAGCTTATAGCGTGGTGTTGCATTACAGCACTGCCTGGGGACAGCTGGGCATTGTGCAAGGGCAGGGGTGTGTATGTGGTCTCTTCCATGTAGTGTCCTAGGGATCTTAAACAGAATTTTTTGTATTTCACCTGTAAATTTTTGAGAATAGGCCTTTCTGTAGGCAGGTCCCAAAGATGATAGGGTACTGCAGAAACTCCTGTGCTCACCTGTGCTTTGATCTTTCCTGGGTGCTGAGCTTCACTGCATCTTGTGTCTCTTCCTTTCACTTTTGTCCTTCCCTGCTCCCTTGTGATTGATGCTCCAGTGCCTCTGCTCCTACAGAAAAAGAAGACTACTACCATCGCTGTGGAGGTGAAGAAGTCCCAGCACAAGTATGTCATCGGCCCCAAGGGTAATTCCCTGCAGGAGATCTTGGAGAAAACTGGAGTCTCTGTCGAGATCCCACCCACTGACAGTAGCTCGGAGACGGTGATACTGCGAGGCGAGCCTGAAAAGCTTGGGCAAGCATTGACTGAAGTCTATGCAAAGGTATTGACTGGATGGGCCAGGCCTCCTTTGAAAGCCCCACAAATACATTCCTGGGCACTGACAGGTGGAGAGGGGTGGTCTCTGTCAGGGTGTAAGAGATGAAGCTTAGAACTCAATAATGAGGGTGCAGCATGGGAATTGGAAGTGAATTTTTGTGAAGGCCTCTTCCAGCCTGTCCATCAAACAGCTTCTCTGTCTCTCAGGCCAACAGTTTTACCGTCTCCTCGGTCTCAGCCCCCTCTTGGCTTCATCGTTTCATCATTGGAAAGAAAGGACAAAACCTGGCCAAAATAACTCAGCAGATGCCAAAGGTATGGATGAACTATTAGCTTAGCACCATTTGAAGTAGAATGTGGCTTAATCCAGCTCACTCTCCATAGAGAGAAAAATGTGTTCTAGCATGGATAAAACCAGGGAGGAAATGACATAGATCTTGTAATATTCAGGGGAATTACCAAATTCTACTGCCTCAAGCACTTCCCATCCTATGTTACTTTCAAGCATTGAGTCCTTCAAAGGAAGCTTTATGTGTTAGTATTTGGAGAACTGGTGTAGCAGGAAACCTGGAAATGTTGAGCTCAATAGGGCTTCTCCCTCATGAGTTAGATGGTATCTGGAGAAAGGCTTGGAGGAATTTCTCCAAAGCCCATTGCAGATTCCAGGACAACACCAAAACCTTATGGTCTTGACGCTGGTATGGCCAAAATTGTAGGTTGCCTACTTCTGAAATGATGTGTACCTGTAGTGGTAGGGATTGCTGGTGTAGGCCTGACCAACAGCATTGACCTGGCTTGTGTCTTGGAAAATTCTTACTGGTTTCCTTGCCTTGTGTCTCAAGGTTCACATCGAATTCACTGAAGGAGAAGACAAAATCACTTTGGAAGGACCTACAGAAGATGTGAATGTGGCTCAGGAACAGATTGAAGTCATGGTCAAAGATCTGGTAAGTTGGTGGTACTAGTTCTGGTATATAAGAAGAAAGTGGGGAAAGGTGGGGCAACAGAACAGAGATGAAGTGTAGCTCACATTTGTGGGTATCTTCACAGGCTTAACAGAACTTGCAGAAGGCAGGTTGTGTGGCAGGTGAACAAAAACCTTGGTTATGAAGCTTTTCTTAAAAAATCACAAGCACATCTTTAGTCTTTTGATGTAGAATAGGAGAGATTCTCTTTCAGGTGCAGCTGGAGAGGCATTTAAGTGCTTTTAAACGTTTCACAAGCATGGGACTCTCAGCTCAAAGCAGAGGAGTGTTCTGCTCTGCTCACTAGCAGGAGGAGTGCTTGTAGCTGGCAGCTGGAGTCAGTGCCTGCACTGTCAGTGGGCACAGGCAGCAGCAGAGGGGGCCTGCCCTGCCTAGCCCTGTACAATTCTTTGTAGATCAACCGGATGGATTATGCAGAAATCAATGTTGATCACAAATTCCACCGACACCTCATTGGCAAGAACGGAGCTAACAGTAAGTGGGATGCCTTTCTTACCCTTCTGTGCTCAGACTCTCTTTGATTAGTCAATCATATTGTTGCTCTCCAGCTCAACCAGGGTGCTGCCTCCATTACATTGCCTCTGCCCTTCTGGAGTGAAGTTGACACAAGAAGATAAATGAGCAGCGA
The DNA here is from genome assembly GCA_013397075.1 of Rhabdornis inornatus. NCBI lineage: Eukaryota > Metazoa > Chordata > Aves > Passeriformes > Rhabdornithidae > Rhabdornis > Rhabdornis inornatus. The sequence continues at coordinate 162,215 of VWZS01008070.1, read as the reverse complement.
GGCCTTGGGATGGCTTTAATGTCTTGGAAAGTTGAACAGATTACTTTGCTATGTCTTGGCAGAATTTTTGTGTTTTGGGGAGGTTGGAGAGTTACCTTTTTTCTTTTTTTCGAGTTGGTCTATGTGAATTTCATTTTAGAACTCAGTTGGGGGAGTAGAAATCTGCCCCAAACTATGTGAGTTTCTCTCCAAGAAAGAATTTGGGATTAGAAATTAACAAGTATCTTCTAGTCTAAATATGGTGCTGTCTGGGGAAGAAACAGATGCCCCACTCTGGCAAGTGAACTTGCTTCTAGATGCCATAGTATTTAATTGTACAGATTCCAGTGTAGCTCAGATCTTGCTGAACCCCAGGGTGAAGAGGCACTTTCCCTTGATTCAGCTCCACCCCTCTGGCCTTTCTTCAGAGGGTGATGTACTTCTTAAACAGTCTCTAGTCAAGGTGTCTTTGCTTCCGAATTTTGCCCTAGCAGAGTGTGTCACCACAGCCCTTGCCTTGCAGTTAACAGGATTAAGGACCTCTACAAGGTGTCTGTGCGCATTCCCCCGGACAACGAGAAGAGCAACCTGATCAGAATTGAAGGAGACCCACAGGGGGTCCAACAGGCCAAGAAAGAGCTGCTGGAACTCGCTTCCCGTATGGTTAGTGGGATGTGATGCCCTGGAGGCCACAGGGTTTGAGTTCTTGTGTTCCCTAGTAACCTTCTGGTAGAGATGTGTACCCCTTGCCTGCTGAGCACTTGGATCTCATGACAAGTGCAAGTTCCTCTATTCCCTTGGAGATCCCCTTCTCTGTCAACCTAGAGTGAATTATATCTGGAGGAAAAACACTGATGACAAGTAAGCTGGCAGGCAGCAAACTGATAATTACAATTATGTGGCTCTCCTGCTCAACACTCCATGTAAATTCTGTTCTCCACAGGAAAATGAACGCACCAAGGACCTAATCATTGAGCAGAAATTCCACCGGACCATCATTGGGCAGAAGGGCGAGCGGATCCGGGAAATTCGGGAGAAATTCCCAGAGGTAAGGCCTTCTAGGAGATGAGGGCTTCAGAGGGCATGTTTCCTACGTTGGTAATAGACACATGGTCAGTAAAGTCATAAATGTAGAGTCTCTGTGAGTATGAGAAATATCTAACTGGTATGTGTCTGCTCTTACGTCCGATACACATGAGAAGATGGTTCTTCTGGCCAGAGACAGCCTATATGGTTACCTGCTTCCAAATGGGAAAGGAGATGTGCAGGATCCCCCTAACCTTTGCACATGTCTCACATGACAATTCTTGTATTTGTTTGAGTTGATCCTAAGTGACTGTTTCCTGCAGGTTATCATCAACTTCCCAGACCCTGCACACAAGAGTGACATTGTCCAACTCAGGGGTCCCAAAAACGAGGTGGAGAAGTGCACCAAGTACATGCAAAAGATGGTGGCAGACCTGGTAAGGGAGGCTTCTACCTGCTGTTCTCTCTTCCCTGTCTGGATAACCCTGGAATAGAGCAGAGCTGTAGTGGCTTGGCTAGGGCTGACAAACCTCAAGATGAGGGAACTGTGGACATGGTTCTGTGTATATGGGGGCAAGCAAGTAATAACTGTTATTGAAGGGCTATAGGAGAGGGTACATGTCTTTGCTTATTCTTGGAAGTGTCCCATATGGAGAATTCCTTGGGTCTAAGCCTGTTGTCAGAAGCTTGTTTATCAAGTTCCTGGGATGGTGCCTCACTTGCCAGGATGGTGTAATCTTCAATTCTCCCTTCCTTTCTCTCTTAGGTTGAAAACAGCTTTTCTATTTCTGTTCCCATCTTCAAACAATTCCACAAGAACATCATAGGGAAAGGAGGTGCCAACATCAAGAAGGTGAGATATCTTTCCTGTCTTCACTGCTCATTATGGTGACTGCCTGCAGCAAAATCTCATTCACTGGTCTCCCCTGCTCATTGGTAATGTAAAATAAAACCTCCAAAGCCTTTTTTTCTGACGTGGGACACCTCTCAAATGCTTTTGCTGGGATTTTTTTTTTTTTTGTGGCAGATCCGTGAAGAAAGCAACACCAAAATAGATCTCCCAGCTGAGAACAGCAATTCAGAGACAATTGTTATCACAGGCAAAAGAGCAAACTGTGAGGCTGCTCGCCATAGAATTTTGGCTATCCAAAAGGAGCTGGTAAGTGAAACAACTGGCCTGTGGCTGATTAGAGACTTGAAAACATAAATATAGGAGTTATAGAAAACATAAATATAGGAGTTGTAGGAGATTTAAATATAGAAGTACTTGTAGTGGGGTGCAGCAGGGGAGAGACAAATATGGATGTCAATCTGTTCTTGACTCTTCAGCCGAAGTTTGTGGCTGCTCATATGTTAGGAGTGGCCAGTCCCAACTCCCTCTGGTCAGGCATTTCTCACACTCAGCTCTGCAAAGCTCCTGGAAATATAGGAGTTAGAGGGCAAGCAAAGTCTGTGCAAAGACATTGCTATAGCTTGACTAACACCCCATACTGTCCTGCCTAGGCCAACATCACAGAGGTGGAGGTCTCTATTCCTTCCAAACTCCACAATTCCCTCATTGGCGCCAAAGGCCGCTTCATCCGCTCCATCATGGAAGAATGTGGTGGAGTCCACATCCACTTCCCCACAGAGGGCTCTGGCAGTGACACTGTGACCATCAGGGGCCCAGCCCAGGATGTGGAGAAAGCCAAGAAACAGCTGCTGCATCTGGCGGAGGAGAAGGTGAGCCTTGCCTTACAGGGGAAGAAGCAGATTGATTTGATTAGCTGTTTCTTTTTGGAGGTAGAAGTGGTTCCCTCTGTCTGCATGGAAGTCTTTGGCATCAACTGAACAAATCCTCTTTTGAGGAATTTGAGTACAGTTTGGATGATTGAAAGAAAGCTGTACTTCTGTCCTTGTGACAATGAGTTCTCTCATGGGAAGAACTGTCTGTAATGCATCTCTGGCCACACTGATGATATACCAAGAGTTGAGGCTCCCTGCTTCTGTGGTTTGAATCTTTTTGGGTATCAACACTTTTCTGAAACAGTATAATACTCTCTAGATCTCCTTCACTTTTTTCTTGATCTTTGCATCTCAGCTCCAGTTCTTCCATTTCACTGCATATATTCAGAGTTGACAGCTTTTATTACAAGGCCTTGCTCTGAGTTGTGACTGACTGGTCAGCATGTGAACATGTGCTCCCTGGGAATTGGTTGGTTGCCTCTGGGAGCCTGGCTTGCAGCAGTTAGCAAATTATTGCATTGCCTTTTGTGTGGGTCAGACCCTTCTCCTAGGGAAGCTTCTGCTCATATTCTCATTGGTCATGTTGAGTGTACAGTTAGGTTTTTGGCCCTGAGAACATCTTTGGCGTAGTGTTTTTAATTTAGGACGTTGTATACCTTTTTTACTTTCAACGGTGCGCTGCATCTACCTTGCTTTTGCAGCACTCTGCATGTGGGTGCAGGTAACATATCTAAATGCTGACTGTTGGTGCTGATGGACATTTTCGGTATATTGACATGTTCCATGGGTCTCTGGCTCCTTTCAGCAAACAAAGAGTTATACTGTGGACCTCCGTGCAAAGCCAGAGTACCACAAATTCCTTATTGGTAAGGGTGGTGGCAACATCCGTAAGGTGCGAGACAACACAGGAGCCCGCATCATCTTCCCCACCTCTGAGGACAAAGATCAGGAACTGATTACTATCATGGGAACAGAGGAAGCTGTCAAAGAGGCACAGAAGGAGCTGGAGGCCCTCATCAAGAACTTGGTATGAACTTTTTGTGCTTTCTTGCCTCCCACTGTGGCAATGTGTAATGAGTCAGCATGAAGGACTTGCTTGTCTTAAAATGATTTACTGCTCTTTGTGGGAGCTCAGAAAGATCCTTCCTTACCTTGGAGTGAGGTTGTAAGCTGACTGCTGTTGAGTGCAGCCAGCTCATGCCTATCACCAGGACAGGTGGGGTTGACTGGCTGTTGTGTGTTGGCAGGATAACGTGGTTGAAGACTCCATGGTGGTTGACCCCAAGCACCACCGCCACTTTGTCATCCGTCGAGGACAAGTTCTCCGTGAGATTGCAGATGAATATGGTGGTGTGATGGTCAGTTTCCCACGCTCCGGCACCCAGAGCGATAAAGTCACCCTCAAGGGAGCCAAGGATTGTGTGGAGGCAGCCAAGAAACGCATCCAGGAGATCATTGAGGACCTGGTATGTTGTAGAAAAACTGTTTCTTCTGTACTCTGTTCCTTCAGCAGTATCCTATTTGAACCTGCTGTATGACGAAGCTTTATGTGAACAAGTCCCATGATAGTTCTTGGATTTGAACCTTTGCTGTCAACATACAGAGTCTGCAGACTTTAGATCCTGGCCTAGGGGTAGCAGCTGGCTCCAAAATGGCAATGCTGTATGAATGAATCTCCTCCTCTGACAATCTTCTTGGTTTTGAGGGGTGGAAGTAGGAGACCACTCCTTGATGTACATCTAGACATTAAAAGATTGGAGCCTTCTTGTGCCTCTCCATGTCTGGCCTTGGGCAGTGGTTACTTTCAGGGGTTTTCTGTGCTGTTAGTATTGGCTTTTGGAAGCGGTCAAGTGTCAAACCTGTTCTCTTTTCTTCTATCTTTATTTTTTTTCATTTCTTCTAATGCTTCCTCCTCTTCAGGGTATTATAGAGTTTGAGCTTTGCTCTCAGAAGCCTTTAGTGTCCTGAGTTGAAGGCAACCTTCTTTAGATCCTCTGCTCTTGTCAGAGAGGAATGATTCTAGGAAATGTTCAGTTCTTCCCCTGTCAGCCATTGTCTTTTCTGACTCCTCTCCGTGTCCATTTTGGATTTCACCATGCACAAGCATCATGTTTTCTGGTGTGAAAGAGGCTGCATCACAATAAAGCAACTCTGCTTTCCCACAGGAAGCTCAAGTGACAATCGAATGCACCATTCCACAGAAGTTCCACCGCTCCATTATGGGCCCTAAAGGATCCCGAATCCAGCAGATCACCCGGGACTACGGCGTCCAGATCAAATTCCCTGACAGGGAGGAAAACCCAGGTATCCCTGTGGATGCATGTTTGGATGGTAGTTGGGATGATCAAATAAGTGTAGTGTAGCCTATATGCTATACCAGTGGGCATGTTCTACTTAAAATTCGTGGAGAGAACTGATCCCTGGTATTCCTGCAGTGTCCTTGAATCTGGGCTTAGCATCAACCTTGTCCTCTTGGGAAGGGGACAGTTTCAGGAGGTCAAACTGCAGACCTGGGTGTTGTGAACATGTCACTGCAGAGTACAGAGAGGACAAGGACTTACCCTGACAAAAAAGGCTCTTTGGGCTTAGTGAGGTCTCTCAGCTCTCACTGGTGGCTGAGCCTTAGGATCTGGAGGAGGAAGATGACAAGCAAGGAGGGGGCTCTGTGCATTGAACATGAGGCTTTCCATGTTTTCAGCCCCTGTTGTGGAGCCAGCTGTGCAGGAGAATGGTGAGGAAGGTGGGGAAGGCAAGGAAGGGAAGGACACAGATCCCAGCTCTCCGAAGAAGTGCGATATCATCATCATCTCTGGCCGCAGGGAGAAGTGTGAGGCAGCAAAGGAGGCGCTGCAGGTGTGTGGCTCTCTCAGCCCCTTACTCTGTCAAGGTGGTGATGCTTGGATGTAATTTTTGGTGGAAGTAGTAAAAGCTGCTCAGTCCAGGTGCAATGCAAGTGGTCAGTGATGCTGGCTGCAGAGGGGGTCTGCACTGCTCAAGGGAAGCCCCTCTGCTCTGTGACTTAGCCTGGCAGCTTGAATCATAGTGCCTGACTTTGTAATTACTAGTGCTTGTAAGAAGCCCCAACAGCCCTAAAAGCATGACATGATAGTTTTATGGAGCACAGCTGGGAAGGGGAGGAGCTGGTTGAGGCTGAGTCATTCCAGGTTCAGCAGACATTGCCATGCTTCTGTAGTGATGTTTTTCAAGTATCTGCTAGACTGAAACCAAGGATATGAAAACAAACCTGTTCCACGGGTGGGGTTTCAGATGGCTTGTTTCAAAAACGTGTAACAGGTCATTTTGGTGTTCTCAGCTGTCCTCTCTTTCTGTCAAATTTGTATCCTGACTAGAAGGGAATGTACCTCTGTTCAGCAACATGTTCTTTTGGGCAAGTATATGGCAAGCTAGAAGACAGGAGAAGTCTTTCCACTGGTAATCTGTGTTCCATCCCCTGCAGGCTCTGGTTCCTGTCACCATTGAGGTGGAAGTTCCCTTTGATCTTCACCGTTACATCATAGGGCAGAAAGGAAGTGGGATCCGCAAAATGATGGATGAGTTTGAAGTAAGTTGTTGCCCTTCCTTCCATCTCCTCTGTCCTGGAGAATCTGTAAGTGACCATGTTGGGGGTTTGGACAGTTACAACATACTCAGGTCTGCTGTGGAATCCAAGGCTCAATAATAGGAAAATGGTCCCTGTATGTTTTGGACCCTGGATCCAGGGTTTGGTAGGTTTTGTGCTGAGCTGTACGATCAGTGTTGATGTTGTGAGTGTTGCATGACTTGTTTGGTGTCTGCAGGGATTCCTCATCAGTGTGGGAGCTGTTTTCCTCCTGGGCCCTGGGAAACAGCTCTGCTGTGCCTGCCAATTCAGGAGAATTCTCCAGAGCCTCTGGAGCTGATGCAGGTTGGCTGCAGTCAGTGTTGTTGAACATATATTTGTTTCCTGGCCTCTCTAGGCCAGCACAGGGGCTGAAGAAACAGTTCTATTCAAAAATCATCTAGAAATGGTCCCAGGCACCTGACTCCAGGCTTGATGACCTCCAGAGGTCCTTTACAACCTCAGCCATTCTGTGTTTTTAGGCTGCCTGGGTGTGAGCTGGTCTTGGTGTCAGAGGAGACCAGCGAGATGCCAGCTTGCAGTCAGAGACATCACAAGTGATACAAATGAGCAGTAATACAAAATGATAATTGCTATTTGTTACTCAGGTTAACATCCAGGTGCCTGCTCCTGAGCTGCAGTCAGATATCATCACAATCACGGGGCTGGCTACCAACCTGGACCGTGCCAAGCTCGGGCTCCTGGACAGAGTGAAGGAGCTGCAAGCTGAACAGGAGGATCGGGTAAGGCCTGTGCCTGTCCTTCCTTCCAGCCAGACATGGCTTAAGCCTCTGGGTGCAGACTCCTGGAACACCTCGTCTTTTAGGGGCACCCTTAGTTGCTCTGTGGGTGTGGAATGGTCATAAATGGGTTACTCAAAGGTAGCTCATTTACCATGAACTGACAGGAGAGTTTGGGAATGCAGCTTTGGACTGCCCAGATCTGTCTCACACCTTCACGTACTTTTGAGATACTGGTGGATGGGAATCTCCCTGTGCTGCCTGTCTCTTTACCTGTCCTCTCTGAATCCTTATCACAGCTCTGAATAATAGGTTAGGGATGAGTTGGGTGGTTGTTTGCTGTTGGCAGTTTCCTCCTGAACTTGGTAGAAGCACAAGACTCCAGTGCTCAGGCATGGCCCTGCAAAATCTGTTCCATGGATCTCAGAAGCCAGAAGGAAATGCTGTGACTTTAGTGGACATGACTGAAACAGCCATGGTGTGTTCCCTGTTCTCACTCTGCTTCTGCTGTTGCAGGCCTTGCGAAGCTTCAAACTGACAGTCACTGTAGATCCCAAGTATCACCCTAAAATCATTGGGCGGAAGGGAGCAGTGATCACCCAGATACGCACAGAGCATGAGGTCAACATCCAGTTCCCTGACAAGGATGATGAAAGCCAGGTGAGAGATCAGAGTGCAAGGATGGCTAGTGATTGTCTCTGAGCATCTTCTTGAGACCTCTAAACTCTGTCCACTACCTTTGGATAAGGTGGATGGTAAAGGGGATTAGCAGGGAGAAAGCTTGCTTATGAGCTTGGTCTCTCACACATCCCTGTGCCTCAGGCCCAAGACCAGATCACCATTACTGGCTATGAGAAGAATGCTGAGGCTGCTCGGGATGCCATCATGAAGATTGTTGGTGAGCTGGAGCAGATGGTTTCTGAGGATGTGACCCTGGACCATCGTGTTCACGCACGCATCATCGGTGCACGTGGAAAAGCCATCCGTAAAATCATGGATGAGTTCAAGGTGAGCAGTAGGGCAATGGCACACAGGTCAGGCTGGGCCTGGGCAGCCACATTGTCCCGTGTAAAGAGCTTGAATGAGGTTCACATCTTGTGGTTTTTGTGTCTTGTGCCTGGTCAGCATCTTCAGCTAGAACAGATGTGAAAGAAAAGCCAATGCTACCCTGTCCATCTTCAATTCCACCAGCATATGAGCAGCATCCCTGGCCCAAGGCACTCTGGTATGCCCAGGGTACCTGGGCCATCTGGGCACCATAGCCAGACACCAGCTGAAGCATCCCCACACCACCTCAGCTATGAGTCATGTTTCTCTGGGAGCCAGGCCAGGAGCCTTTCCTGTTTTGCTGGAACCCAGACAGAAGTGGAACCTGGGAATGCTTCCTTGGTGCTCTGGATTAGCCCTGCAAGCTGCACTGAGTTCTGTCCCTCTCTGGAGCCCTTGTGCTGGGTTTCTTGCAGGCAGGGTCCCCGCTGATCTTGAGAGAGAGGAGGTGGTGTGGTATGTCAGCTACTCTGATTACTGGAAGTGGGCAGCCAGGCCTCTTGCTGGGAGGCTTTGTGAGGAGGCTGTCTCCAGACCCCCCAGCTACTTGAGCTTAACTCAGGGAATTCCTCTAGGCCACCGTGGATCTCCTTGACTTTGGGAATCATGGCATATTCTCAGGGCTGTGGATGTGGCAAAGTCAGCTGGCTTTGGGAAGGTCAGGGACCTCTGCCCTTGTAGCATATGGCATTAGCAGCAGGCTTTACTGCAGGGGCAGCAGTGAATGTGAATACTGAGGGATGGGATTTTGGAGACTGGCATTTTGACTAGGCTCAGTTATTGAAACAAACTGGTTCCCAAATGAGCAGCCTTTGGTCCTGTCTTGTTTAGATTTCTGGCACCCATCTGGAAGGCAGGGTGTGAGAGAGCACAGTGCTTGTGCATGGGCTGCACTAGGCCAGCTCTCTAAAGCAATTGTCAGCCAGGATTATTCTGTGGCAAACACAGAAAGCTTGTTGTGCTTTGTGGAGGTGGCTCAGTGGTAAAAATGTTTGCAGCAGTGTGAGGGCACTGTCTGGAAATGTAGCCCCTCTGCTGCAGGAGCTGCCCAGAAAACAGTGAGCTTCTGGGAGTGAGAGCAGCGGGGGCTGCTGGAAATTGATTCCTTACTACAGACTGTTCTGCTTTCCTCCACAGGAGACTGGACAAGCTTTGGGGCCAGCCATATATATAGCTGCTCACCCCTCAGTGTCTGAGCGGTGGAGGTCTGAAACAGACTTGGGGCTGTGAACAGACAATAATTAGGGCATCAGTGACAGTGATCTGTGATTCCATTCCAAGGGTCATGGGGAGTCACTTGCGTTTCAGATGTGCAGGTATAATTCTTGTGCTGTTCTTGTGTTACAGGTGGATATTCGCTTTCCCCAGAGTGGAGCTCCTGACCCCAACTGTGTGACTGTGACAGGACTCCCTGAGAACGTGGAAGAAGCTATTGATCACATCCTGAACTTGGAGGAGGAATATGTAAGTGTTCAGCAAATCTGTGATGGGGCTTAGCAAGAGCTTCCCCTGCCACAGAGCTGGATGTCTGAGCTATGTCCATGTGTGTTTTCTTCCACTGCATCGGAGAAATTGAGCCCTGTGTGGCCTCCACTGCAGCTGTCCCTCAAACCAGCTGGACTTGCCCCCTCTGTCTAGGAGAGGACAGTGAATGAGAATGCTGGGACACCCCAGGATGTGCATGTTCTTGCCTTGTAGCAGCTTGCACTAGTTAAAAGTCTGCACTCAGGCTGGTGCAGACACACCATTTTTGGTCATTGTAGAGCAGGCTGGTGAGCTTGAACAGGTTGCAGTGTGGTGAGATGGAGGAGGTGGGCATTTTATTTCAGTTTGAGGAGCTATCCAGATCCCCCCCTCACTGGTTGTGTTACTGCAGCTTGCAGATGTGGTGGACAACGAGGCAATGCAGGTCTACATGAAGCCCTCCTCACATGAAGAGTCCAAGGCCCCATCCAAGGGCTTTGTGGTGAGAGATGCCCCCTGGGCCACTGTCAACAACGAGAAGGTGAGTGCTGTGCTGCCGGTGGGGGGCACAGGGTGTGGGGACACTTCTGCCTGTGCTGGGGACACAGAGAACTCTCTCCGTGGTGACAGAGAAAGCAGCTCTTTGCTGCTCTTTGTGGCCTGAGCACAGACCTGGGCTCTCCTGTCCAGCTTTCAGAGAGCTTTCCCAGTGTCTTGTCCACTCTGGCTGTACCACTGTAGAGCTGTTGGGGAATGGGGTATCCTTTGCAGAAAGTGTCCTGCCAGGTTGCATTATTTTTAGGGGTAGGGATAGGGCCTGGGACTTGAGACTCTTGCTGAAGCACAGAACTGGCTCAGTGTTTGCAGCTATGAGTTGGGACAAGTGGCAGCTCATCCTCAGTTGCCTCAGTGCTGCTCCAGTGTTCCAGTTACTGAGCTGACACCCTTGGAGCCCTTTGCACCTTATCTGCACGCTGCTCAATGTCACCTCCAGGGTCCTGGGGCCACAATGATCCTTTTTGTCCCTTCCCCATTGTCTCTCCTCCTGGGATATCAACGATGCTGCTTTAGCTCAGGGCCTCACGTGTAAGTTTGCAGCAGTGCAGGAACTTAACTTGTTCCCTTTTTGTTTGCTCTAGGCCCCTGATATGAGCAGTTCTGAAGACTTCCCCAGCTTTGGGGCTCAAGTGGCCCCCAAGACTCTTCCCTGGGGACCCAAACGATAATGACCTGGAAGCAGAAACTCCTCCAGCCCGCTGACCTGACACTAACCTGCCACAAATACTTCCTGTCTGAAATCTGACCCAGCGGCTGGAGCACAAATCAATTGTCCCAAGAGGTCTCCTAATGGTGTCTGGAGTGCTAGACCCCATCCTGCTCCCCTCAGCTATCACCGTGTCTAGGACCCACCCTACTCTCTTGATGGATATTCTTTCCTCCTTTGGAACAAGACTTCCACTCAGATTCAAACACTAAATGTGTGTGTTTTTGTTAGAAACTTCATAATTGATTCCAAGTGGCTAAGATTTGCAGCTTCCCAAGCGCTAGCAGAGCAATCTGCTCTTTGAGCATGTCTGACTAGGCATTCTCGCCTTCATTAGGAGACCTCCTTTACTGTGGCTAGGAATCTACTTCCTGTCTCATGACCTCAGGAAATAAATTTCCTTGACTTTCTAAAGCCAAAACGTTTGCCCTCTTTCCTTTGTGTTTATCCCAGGCCTTACCTTACCTTTGTAGAGTGCAATCAACTTTTTTTCCTTTTAACTGCCAAAAATTCATTTAATGCTGATAGCTGACTGTGGGGAGAGCTTAAAATAATCTATAAGGTCAGAAACCTGCTTTTTAAAGAAACAAAACCTTCAATAGGCTGTAGAGACAACAGAGATGGAAGGGGCCAGAACAACGTATGGCTACCCTGGTCAGGAAAACACCCGTGAGCGCAGCGAGCACGCGTCCCTGCGCCGCACCAAGCACAGCCCCAGCCTGCACACTTGACCAGTCTTCCAGTGCTTGATGACAGCCCCCACTCCTTGTTCCTCCTTCCCAGCAGTGTGAGCAGGCAGGAGAGCCAGCACATGGCAGTGTGGCTGGATGAGACAGGTTTGGCTGGGCCGAGGTCACTGCAGTGACACGGCTCAGGAGCAGCTGGTGGGACGCACAGCCTGGAGGAGCTGCAGCCTGCTCTTAGTGCTGGAGCAGCTCTGTGTGAGCGGCAGGCACACCGTTCCTGTTGCCTTCTTTCTACCTCAGACATCAGTATGATGGGGGCCTCTCGATGGTCGTGGCTTAGCAGCTACTCCAGCTATCTCCTGGGCAGCCATAGCAGAAGCGTGGAGGAGAAGCAAAAGGAGCCTTGTGTCTCTGCACGGCTGGGAGAGCTGCTCCAGAGAGAAGCAGAGCATGATGGTGCTGAGGCAAGCTGTGAATTTGTAGAACTGCATGCTGAGTTAGCAAAGGGCTTGGCCCCAGGGCCATGGGTGCAGCTGTGCCCTAGCCCTGGGCTGCAGAGGTTGTGTGAGCCAGGCTTCTGCTCGGACAGCATCGGGGGTTGATACATGTGCTGAGCCCTCCTGAGACCTCCATCATGTGGTAGAGGGTGATCCATGATCTGTACTCGGGGCCACTTGCACCTGGGCCCTGCCACAGCTTGCTCAAAGAGTGTTGTGTCTGAGCTCCTCCAGCAAGTAAGAGGAAAAACACATCTTTATGGAGGGAGGCGTTGTAGTGTGGTGTTTTTGTGTGCCCCCACTTCCCTGCGTCAGTCCTACAGAGCTTGTAGTCTGAGCCATTCCTCTGTCCCAGCTGCTTCAGCTCTTGGACAAGCAGGAGTCCCTAGCCTCTCTTGTCTAGTGCTACTGACAGAGCACAACTGTGGCAGGCTGAGCTCAGCTGCCTTGCCTTTCCCTCCTTGGGATAGGCCAAACATGCTGATGCTTTTCCTTCCTGCGCCAGCTCTTCTTGGCAGAGACTGCTATGCAGAGATCAAACCAAAACCTCACAGTGCTCTCCTTTAGTCTGAGAACCAAGTGAAACGGACCATGGCCCGTTTGGGGTGCCTGGTTGCCCCTGAAGGACAGGGTGGCCTTGCCTCCAGCACGGGAGAAGGGGAACTAGGGCGGTACCTTCCCATCTGCATCTGTCAGAAAATGGTTAATACCCTGTAGCTTAGGTCTGCCCTGCATCACCAAGCTTATCACCCCCTCCTCCTCTTAATGCCCCCCCTGCCCTCACCAGTTGCACAGCAAGGCTTGAGTTACATCCAGGGCACTCACTGCCTTGGGCTCATGCCTCGCAGCCCAACCTTCCACTCTAAAGAAGGTCATGAAGTGATTGTACCTAGTACTGTCCCCCCACCACCCTCCTTCCGCAGCAGACTGTGGCATGTGTCCATTTCTTCTCTTTGACGTCTTCCATATTGTTTGTTTCCATAGCAATGATCCCTTGGCCTTAACTTTGGAATTTGGAGACTATATGCAAACATGTAAAAAGGCTCATGAGTATGGATGACACTGGAATTTTATAAATTCTAAAATAAAACCTGAAACAGCTTGGAGTGTGGTGGATATTATTTCTGCTGTGGGGTGAGATCCAAGCCGGGGATTCAAGGACTTCAAGTTTGCACGCCTGAGCCTTTGCTGTGGCCATGCCCTTGAAGGGGTGGGGCTAACATGGCAAGAGGTGGGTCCAGGGAAGGGGGTGAGAGCAGGAAAGGGGCAGAGGCTGTGCCCTCCTAGGGAAACACAAACCTGCTTGCCTCCAGGCAGCTGGTGCCAGGGATGCTGCTGGTGTAAGGGAGGAAGGGGAGGCATCAGCCATGGTCCCTCTTGCTCAGCTACCTTTCAGCCAGAGCCTTTTCCAGGTACTGTTCACACTTCATCTTAACCTCCACAGCCTCAGGAATGTCAGGAACCAGCCATGCACTCACACATCCAATAACCCAAATGCTGTAAGTGGATGGGAGGTGTGGGTTGGCTGCCATGGTGAGTCCTTACCCCTGCCCCAGTACCACACTCTGGGCCGCCCAGTTGGGCTCAGCAGCTGGTACCTCAAAGGTGATGATGAAACCTGAGCAATCCAGCCAGCAGCTGCCAGTAAGTCAGGGTCAGGCTGCCATCCTGGTCCCTCAATGCTCTGTATCTCAGGGAGCAAAGAGCAGCAGGTACTGACCCAGCTTTCTAGCAGTTACTGCTGCTCCCAGCCTGGCGCCACAGAGCACAGCAGAACCAGCTGTGCTTAGGTCAGCTTCTCCTGGGACCTAAGTCCCACAGGTAACCCGGCCCCAGAGGAGTTTATTCTTCACAAAAGCTCCTCCCTCCACAACGGTGTCCAGTGACACAGCCACGTCCACAGCCCTGGCATGAGTCAGGGCCCCGAGGACTTCAAGGAAGTGGGTGGACAGCGTGGACCTCGCTAAAAGTCGCCCTGCTAAACGAAATGTTAGCTGTGGCAGAGGCAGAGAAAGGCAAAATCCGAGCCTGAGGAACGAGGGGCCAGCCGAGGCAAGAGTGGGCTCCGCCTGCGTGGGTGTTGCTCTGCAGGACGAAGTCCCATGGTGCCTGCCCCAAGGTGAAGTTCACGTTGCTGTGCAGGCTGCTCTTGTGGATGTACCTGTAGTGTGCGTGGGGCAGAAAATCAGAGGTGAAGGCTATGAGGAAGGCCTGGAAGCAGGGAGATGTGCTGCAGCAGATCCTGCTGGGGGACACCCCATCCCCACCCACTTTCTTGCCCTGTGCTTCTGGGGTGGCTTTCTGTCTCTCCTTGCCCTCAGCCTGACAAAAACAGACATGACACTGGTCTGGGACAGCAGATAGCTGTTCTTTTCCCCCAGTTATTGCCAAACAAGGCCCAGAGCATGACAGCTGCCCACTGCCAGTGGCTGGAGCTGCACCTTGTGCACAGGCAGACCCACCTCAAGCACTGCTGCTCCCCTCATCGCTCTGCAACACCCAAGTGAGTTCTCCCCCATTCCCTTACTCCACCTGCAGCCCCCTCTCCCCCCTCTGCCTGCCCAGCACATGCTGCTGATGATGGCCAGGTGAGTGAGAACCTCCAGGATGGAGAACCATATGCCAGTGCCCCATGCCCACTCAGCCACAGGCCACCGGTAGTCACAGATGCACCTGTGGGCATCCAGGCAGATCTCCACCCAGTTACTGAGCAGGGCAAAGAGGGGTGCCAGGGGACAGGCTGACACAAAGAGGTGATGAAGCCAAACTGCAAGACTAGGAGAAAGAGGAGGAAGAGGAGCAGGGAGGGACAGACTGAGATGACAGCGTCAACTGCAGCATGTCACGGCCTCATCCTGTGGGGAGCGGGGCAGCCCTTCTCCCTCCAGCCCCTGCAGGCTGCTCAGGGTGCAAGCTCCTTCCTGGGGGACTCCTGCAGTTCCTGCCTCTCCACAGCAGCTTTCTCTCTCCCAGATCCTCTCAGCACTCCCCAGCCTGAGGCCAATCCCTATCCATCTCCAGGTAGTCTTCAAGCAGCCCTTTAAACCCCCAGCAGCTGGTGGTGCAGAGCCCAGTGTGCCTGCTCCACCAGGGCTGACTCCCCCTCCTCACCCACCTTCTCGGCTGAGAGGAGTTTCTGCTTATGGCACCAGCACTTCAGCTTTCTGGAGGAACAAAAGAAGGGCCACAATGTCCTCTGCTACTGATCACGCCCTTGGCATCCTGTGTGAGCCCAGGGACGTGGGATCACCGTGGCAAGCCAGGGCATACTCACAGGAAGGACTTGTCTTTACAAACAAGCCGTGGGTGTGCTGGTAGGTAAGACTAGCACTGTGAGATAAAAGAAACAGTGCCATGGATTCCACTGGCTGATGAATGGAAAAAGATATTTGCCTTTACAGACAAACTGTAGGTTTGCTGATAAATGAAATTGAATATTGAAAGATGAAAGAAGAAATGAGGAAAAACCATGAATTCTATAAGAATTAAAAATTAAAAGGGAGGGTTGTACATTAGATGGGAATCTTAGGTATCAGGCGTTCCAGGAAGTCTGTACCTCTCAAGTACCTCAGCCAGTGGGTAAAGAGAGAGGGAAATGCAGCTGGGAAATTAAGATAAAAAGGAGGTTGCAACCTCCAAAAAAGACCCCAGGGGAATGCCCCATGGCCTCTCCCTTTATTTGAATCAAATAAAAGGACTCGTCTGTCTCCGTTTTGGACATAAACCTCTGGCGTTTGTGGATTAATTTTCCTGACATCTGCTTCCCCACCATGATGATCAGGAGCTCCTGTGCCAGCTCCTGTGCATCCCCTTGGGCTGCCCTGCAGGGACCCTCAGCCTGCTGGACACAGAGCTCAGACCCCACACATGGCAATCCATTCCCACAGCACACAGGAGTTGAGAAGGGCAGTGCAGGATCTCTCCCACCTGGCACTCAGCTCCTCATTGCAGATCCCTAGAAAGCTCAGGTGTTTCTGGGACAGCCAACAAACCTGCAGGAGCCACATGAGATCTGTGAGTGGACACCCCAGGTACTGAGTCCAGGAATGCATCCAGAGCAGCCCCAGGGAAAGAAGGGTTTATCTGGTTCACACAGAGCTTCTTGCTTACCAAGGTAACAAAAGGGCTGATGATGGTCCCAGACTGGGACCAGTTAGCCCACAACCAGTTGACACTGTCCTCAGTCCTAGGCATCCTGTGGCCATACGGGGGCTCCCACTCTCTGATGGGACAGTCCCCCTGCCACAATGCTCCTTGCCTATGATGGCAGCAGCACTCCCCTGTCCTTTAGCCCTGCCCAAAGGCCCAGGAACCTGCTTTTCAGGAGCCAGGGAAAGAAGGGATGGGGCTCTGCAGGAGAAACTCAGAAGCAAAATTAAGTGGGATCCCACAGCTGCCCACGGGACAAAAGCAATGACTGGGGGATCACTGGATCCCCTGGAAAGCAAGGAGCTGCAAACCCCATGAGAGCCTCACAGAAATGCAGAGTGGGACACCCAGGAGCACTGGGGCACTGTGCCCCTTCACCAGCTCAGCTGCAGAGGCAGCCAGAGCTGGAGCTGCTGCACAGGAGCAGAGCAGGCTCAGGGCGCACTCAGCAGCAGACAGGGCACCTCCTTCCTCTCCTTCATGTGCTGTGGGGAGAAGTGACTCCAGAAGATAAAAAATAAAGCTGCTGGCACCTGTGCATGTTTATATGGGCAGTGCTGGAGTGACTGTGCTGGTGTGGATCAGCCTGGTAGAGCTGGCCCAGGAGATGAACACAAACACATCACAGCCCTGCAAGCCCTGGCTCCCCTCCTGTGAGAGGTCCCCATGGCAAGGCATGTCCTCCCCTGGATCCCACAATCCATGATCATGAATCCATGCATCTATTTACCACAAGGGGACAGAAATCTGGAGTCAGATCACTGGGTGCCATTTCTATGTGTATCCCAGCAGAGCGAAGCTTGTCCAGAAATTTCTTCCTCCAGGTCCTGTGGATGGCAGCAGATGTCTCCTGCAAGTCTCTGTTCTCACAGAGCTCAGCTCCTGGGGGTTGCTTTCCCACACCAGGACCAAGTCTGAGGCAGGGAAAGGGATCTCATCATGGAACCCGAAGCCATGTTTGTCCTGCACATCTCTCTCCTCCAGGACTTGGTGCTCTTGCGGGGCTGGGCATTGTCTTGGGAGTAAAACAGGAGCTGAGGAAAGGATGTGCTTGCTCTGGAGGGGGCTCCAGCTGCTTCACTTGGGTGTTCCTAGCACAAGAAGCAAAACCTGGGAGAATTTATTAACAGGACTGAGGACCTGTCTTGTGAAAGGGAAGGGCTGGAACACCTGAGTAGGGTAAGTAGGATGAGTAGGATGGTGCCTGCCAGGGCTTGGGGGTCCAGTGCCCTCTGAACATGATGTATGGACCAGCTGCCAGCTCCAGACATGGAGCATTGGAGCTTTTCCTGTGCTCCTCAACCTAGCAGACCTCCTCCTGCCCTGGGCTCCTGTCCAGGATGGAAAGGAGTCAAACTCCAAGCCAAGGCTTTTTTCCTCACCTGTCCTCGTGCAGCTGTTGCTGAAGACATTGGCCCTGCTCCTCTTGTCTGGGGCAGTGCCTGGGCTGGGGTGAGGATCACAGTGATTCCCCAAGGCAGCCTGGCTGCAGCAGAAATGGGTTGTGCCCATCCACCTGGGGCACTTCCATGGCATCTTCACCTCTGAGCCCCGTGTTGGAGCTGGGGAGGGATTGTGGTGGGGGATCAGCTGCCAGGCCAGGCACTGCTTGGAGAATTGGATGAAGGCACCGGGATCTGTTGCATCCTGCCCCTCTCCCACAGCTCCCAACACGACCCCAAACTGGCAGCTTTTCCACCCATACCTGCTGCCCAGGCCCTTGCCTTGCTTGCTTCTCCCACAGAGCTGGATCTGAGCCAGCAGGCACAGGGACGAGGGGTCCTCCCAACCTAATGCTGCTTCTCCTCCTGTGAGGAGAGAGTTTGAAGTGCCACCCTGCTGTTCCTGTTAATGGCTGCTTCCCCTCCTGGGGCTCCCTGTGTAGGAAGGGCAGAGCCTGGGGACAGGAGGAGGAGGAGGAGGGTGGATGGGTGTGCAGGCACCTTCCCCATTTATGAACACCTTCCTCCAAGCAGCCGGAAGGAGGCCCTGCCTTTGTTTGAGCTGGAGGTGGGGACCTGAGGAAAGAGGGTTCAGTGGGACTCATGGAGAGGCAGAGAGGGGGAGCATGTCTCTCTTGCACCCTGGAGGATTTTGGGGCATCAGGGAAGATTTAAGCACTGTGTTCACCTCACACCTACAAGAAAACAGTTTATGATGGTTTTTACAACTTCGGGGGAAATCCCAACTGTGTTTTGCCTGCCAGGTGCTGCCAGCCAAGGGGCACAGGGCCAGCCCAGGAACAATGTGGGGGTACAGCAGCAATGTAACAGAGTAACTGAGATGCTGCTTTTACAGTCCCCAGAACAGTTTGTGGCACTTTGAGGGACTCAAGGCAGCTCATCTCACCACATTCCCAGTTCAGTGACATGGCAAGGTGCAGGTTCCCCAGTCAAGCCCAGTCACCACCTCCCTCAGCATCACAATCCACAGCAGAGCTGCTGGTGAGCAAATGCAACACAGCCCACAAGGGGCAACTAAAGTCTTTTACAGGGCCACACTGTCCTGCTCAATATTCCCAGTCTCCAGCTGGAGAAGGCATTCATCCCACTCTTTCAAAGATTCAAATTCACATGTCAGATCAGAATGAACAAAACCACCACCAAGAGCACATTTTCAAGCACCCCTCCTGTTTTCCTTGTTCCCCTGGACTGATGACATGCCTGTTGGACAAACACAGCAGCAGATAGAAAGTGCTTCCCAGGGTTTTTCAACTGCTGGAGAGATGCAGTTCAATGGCCTGGATCAAACACAGCTGCAGAGAGACAGCAATACCACACTGCCATCTTCAGTAGAAGCAGGACATGATTCAGATTGTCTGATGGCAAACACTGTCTGCAACAAAGTGCTACCAAACCCTTACCTTGTTCATCATTAATATATCAATACCACTTTGTCCCCAGTCCTCTCATGAGCATGTAGCTGTGTTTAAAGAAATGAGTACAGAAAGGCTACTCCCCCCACAGCCCCATGTTGTACCACCAGGTATTTAGCACTGACTCATACATGGTAATTAACATGGGTGGGGATCTCCACCACATTTTTTTTCACATTTTTTCTGTTGAGCCTTGATCTGGACATGGTGCTTGCAGGGACATTCCTAACCTGAACATGTGTCACAGAGCCAACTGTGGTCAGCAAGTGGCTCACATGCCTTCAGTCTACTGCAAACACTTTCTGGTAAAACCTCCCTCCCAAAATAAAAACCACAGACGCACTGAAGGCTCTTGTGTTAAGATTTAATAATAATAATAATAATAACAACATTTCAAAAACAATGAGTGCATTGTACACGAGACCTGGTTTCAGTGCTTTTGTTGACTATTTGCCCTGTGTGTGTCAGTGTACTGAAGACCTGGGGAGCAGTGAGTGGATAAAAAACCCCTCTGGGACATTTCTGGGAGAAGGGCAGGGGAGAGAGGGCAGCAGGAGGCTCAGAATCGAACGAAGGTGGCGTCGATCTGCCGCACAGTCGGGAGGGCCAGCATGATTTTGCGCCGGTACTGGGGGTCCTTCTGCAAGGGGTTTCGCTCCAGGTAGACAGTCTCCAAATTCTTGGCTCCTTTCAGCTCATCCAGGTCACTCCAGCTCTCAACGAGGTTGTCATTCATCTGCAGAGCACACACAAGCATGTTCACACCCACAGGCACCCCCCCAAAAAGGAAAGCAGTCATGGTGCTGCATCACTGCTACCAGGGCACCACCGCTGCACAGGCTTCATGCTCACAAACACCTTGGCTACAGGATCCTTCTCACCCTGGAACCTCTGAGACGAGCTTTGCTGTCTCACATCCCAGGTCTCAGCACTAAACTCAACTCCTCCACACTGTCCTGGCTGCTGGTCAGATGCTCCACCCATCAGACAGCAGATCCAGTCCAACCACCGTGCTAGGAGAGACCCTGCAAGGCACCAGGCCAGTCTCTACACCATCTCCATCTCCACTGTGTATTTATGGGCTGGAAATCTTTATATCATTTATTTCCACTGTGACATCCATCTTTACTTTCATGACTTCTCAGGAAACATTAAAAAAGGTCACAAACTGACAAGAAAAGCAACATTTTCCTCTCTCCTCTACAGAAATTTCCCTGCAAAAACTGCTCCTACACTCCAGAGGAAATGCCAAGCTCTCTGATTTGGGTTCTTCTCCTGCCTCATTGTTGGCTCAGCAATTGCACACAAAGGAATGAGTGCTTCAGCTGTCCAACAAGGAAGCAAAGCTGCAAGGTGGCCACATTCTGTCCAGCCCTGAGACAAGGGCACCCTTTGCTTTTGGATACAGAGCCACTGCAGCAATGCCACCTTCAAATAAAATATAAAAAACTTCCTTGGATTGTCTCATTCTGCTGCAGGTCATCACAATGTTACTTCAGCCAAGTCACTCAGCCTTCAGATGTCTCAGTCCCTCCACGGGGGATGTGCTACTGGGAAACTGCTAGAAGACTATTACAGTGTCTGGGATTTTGAATTCTGTTTACTTAAGGTGTTAAAGGATATTTTTATGTGGCTTCAACTCTGCAGTCAGTGAAAAAAACACATGAATTGGGAGATACAACACTGTTTTTCATTGAGAATTCTGCCCTGCCCCTTTTCAAACAAATCAGTTTTTTTAAACGTAGTGTTGAAGTGGAACAAAGCCAGGAGGGCATTTTCTGTGCTCAGCTAACAGATCTCTGCTCTGACAAAGGACTCTAAGGACAAAGGATTCCTTTGCAAAGGAATCCAGAGAAGTTCAGCTCTGGCCTGTCCTTTCAGTACAAGTGCAAACCAGCGCAGACACCTCCTATAAAACAAAGTAACAGTGAAGATGAAGACAAGAGGAAATTGCACGGGGTCAGGACAGGCCCCACACCAGCCACACTGCACTGCCTCACCTCTGCTGCCCTAAAGATGCCATGTTAAATGTTCCTTAATGAGCTCCTTACAGACAGGCATGGCCAGGTAACACTGCTGGCTGTCTCCTCAGCCACACTGCAAGATGAGAAAAATGATCTGAGGAGCCTGGGTTCAGACTCCAGCTGGGTTTCATTTGAAGCTGCTTTTCACTCCTTTTCTCTAGGCATCTGCCCAAGAGTTTAAACAACTCCAAATGACAGACATTATACAGCACAGCTCTTATTCTCAGCCTTGAATGCAGAAACTCTACAAGAGCTAAAGCACATGTCAGTTCATGAACATCTGCTGCTGCTTCTCCATTTTTTCACATGAAGCACATTTGTACACAGCTCCCAAACATGGCACAGTGCTCATGCTTCAGCACAGGCTATCTCTGAATTTCCTGACCTGACTTAGGAAAGCCAAAGAGCTCAGCAATCCAGGGTGCCAGAAAGAAACAGAAGCAATCCTAAGCTTTTATCTGCCTCACAGGAATGGAGCCAGAAGTTGGTTTTGTTTTCTTCATATTTATAACACCATAAACATACCAACTCTGCTCTGAACAAGCTCTGTGCTTCCCCTGGTATCTGTCATGCTCACTTACAGAAAGAGCTGCAGAAGCACGACATGTGGGGCTGTTTCATAACCAGAGCATGAAGGCAGGGCCCATTTCCTAGGCAGAGACAGGCTTCTTACCACTCAGCAAAGCTCTGCAAAGAAATTTTTAGGCTCTTCCCTTTCCCTAGGGGAAACCACCACACACTCTATTCATGCAGACTGTCAAGACCTTAAAGCTGATCACCAGAACTAGAGGAGTTCCCTCCAAGGCATACATGTCCATATGCTGCCTCTCAGAAGGGTTTCCCTCTGTTGCACAGAACACTCTGGGGAACAGCTCTGGCCTGTGCTTACCCAGAACTCCTGCAGCTCTGTTAGGTGACTGATATTCTCAATCTTCTTAATTCTGTTGGCTGCAATGTCCAGCATTGTGAGTTTATTCTAGACAAAGCAAACACAAAAATATTAGATCTGATTTCCTTTCATCTTCTCTGTGCCACTTTTTCCAAGCCCAGAGCTGGAAACTGTCAGGAGCAGACACATTATTGCCAGCTGCTCACATTCAGCTCAACTCTTGCTGCCTATATAGAACAAGGAAGATTGTTTTCAATTAAGCTGGGCTACTGACCCCTAGAAGCCATGTGATAAAAATGAAGGCAGTTACTGGCTGGATGGCAACTGCCCTAAAAAGGGCTCACTTTTTAGGAGCCCTTGGCTGGCAGTTGCCATCCAGCCAGCTTTCCTCAAAGTACATTAAGAGGAGGATTAAAAATTGGATCCAAAGTGTCCCCTTGAGCAAACTCTTAGCAGCAGGAAACTCAACAATTTTAGAAAAACTTTTGCTGGGTGAGAATGAAAATGATACAGGCTTCCATGAAATCCATCCCATCCAAAAAGACAGACATGTACACTAACAGGAAGGCACGCTGCATGCCATAGCTGGCCTCTCTTACTCCCAGCTCCAGTTTTGTTCTGTTGGAAAGCACTCATGGTTATCTACAAGCTGCTGTCTGAAAGGCTGCAGCAGCCAGACAGCTGTGTCCAGGAGCCTTCCCATGGCTGAGGATCAGCCAGGCTACTGCTTCAACCACACCTCCTTTCCCCACATCACAAAAACAATTCTACTCCAGAGTATCTGGAGAATCTTTACTCACACGAGATACTTTAACATATAACAAACACTTGGATATTTGTGGTCTGTCAAGAGACTCAGGAACTCACACCTAACTGGGGAAACCAAGGAACAAAAACTTCCAGAAAAGCCACTAATACAAGCAGCTCACGGCAACAATTGTGTTGCAGAGTCAGCAAAAGCTTGCTCACATTGTTTTCCAGTCCCTCGATGACTTCGATGCCGTTGTGGCTGAGGTACAACTCCCGCAGATTCACCAGGCTCTGCAGCCCCTCGATCTTGGTCAGACGGTTATTCTGGAAGTGTAGCAGCTGTTCAGTACCACTCCAAACAAACCCAAACCCATGGGACTCACTGGGGGACAACCATTTCTCTAAAGTATGGCTGGGAAGGGGAAATAGTCTGCTTGGGCCCATGTTGGAACCCAGAAACCTGGGACTTTTGAGCTTTCTGTGCTGTCTGGCACTGACCCTCAGGAGAACACTGCTTTGGACCTGAGGCTTTGGAGAAGTCTTCCAAATTTGAGTGATGGAGTTAAAATCACTGGTGTGTAGTTAGAATAGAAGCGTGTAATCTCATATAGTGAAGGGTTTGGAATCTGGGGTTTTTATAATATAGTAATAGGTATGGGACAAGATGGAGGTTCTTGGGTGGTGTCTCTTTCTGTCTTGTTCCTTTTTCTTCATGATTTCAGGCAGTAGTTTCTGGTTGGACAGTTAGTGCTGCACTACAGGTCATAGGAGTTTGGTTACTGGGTCGAAAGTATAAATAATACAGGTGTTAATTCTCTATTGGACTGTTTAGCTTTAAAAGACCTTGTAACTAGCTGGATTCACCTCCATTTTGCTCGCTTTTAGCTGGTAGCTAGAAGTTGCAGAACCCTCTGTACTTTAGCTAAGATTTAATAAACAACCAAGTCTGAACGAGAAAATTCATCTCCTTTGTGTTTTAATCCTGACTCTGAGTGAAGGCAGAAGAAAATGAGGATAAGCCACTAATTAGGTGGTGCCCATACCCATTACAGGCCCACACTGATCTTGTGAGCTCAGCTGTTTGATCTCTGCATCACTGATGCACGAGGAAGTTCCATGGGAGTCCCAGTCTCCAGCAAGAACCAAACTCTGACCTTCCCATTAAAAGCTGCAGTCTGAAAGTTTGTGGTCTGGTGTCTTCACAAACAACAGGCCTATGCACAAAAATTGTTCATTTTGTAGGTCTTTACAAATGGGATGGTCAGAGAAGAAGTTATACCACCTGCACTCTGCTGTAGCTAATTCTTTATGTCCTACAGAATAATGGCACATCCAGGCACCACAGCAGGTAGTCAGTGTGCCTTGCCAGCAGCTTTAAGAGATACCAGAATGCACAAGCATTGTCATATGGATAAGGAGGAGACTCAGTGAAAGAAATTAGCTGAGTATCTTTTACTCTACCTTTCAAAAAGGAAGAAGCTTTTCAAAAGCTCATTAAGGACAGATGGCATTCAGCACAGGCTTGTTCACATTTCTTGCCTCTTCAGTAAGAAGCCAGTGACACTGAGCCACTGTCATTGTAAGGACTACCTGGCACAACGTTTTCAATGTTATTGTAATACATTAGGAAATCGTGTTTCAGGAAGGAAGTAGGGGATAACATTCATTTCCCGTTCTTTCTTCCATAAAAATCAAGTATTTGTTTTATAATTTTATCAGTGTCTGTCAATCTCAAGTAGCATGAAAGGATGAAATTAGACAACACAAAGAATATCACACTTCTTCTAGTACACAGTTCCAGAGTTTGACTCTAACACTGCAGACCTGCTAATGGGGGGCTTACAGAAAGACTGGAGAGGGATTTTTCATAGATCACCAAAGGGGAATGGCCTTAAGCTGAAGGAAGGCAGATTTAAATTAAATGTTAGGAAGAAATTCTTCTCTGTGAGGGTAGGGAGGCCCTGGCACAGGGCACCCAGAGAAGCTGTGGCTGCCCCTGGATCCCTGAAGGGTCCAAGGTGGGAGCTTGGGATGCAACCTGGGATGGTGGAAGGTGTCCTGCCCATTTCAGGGGGGTGGAGCAAGATGGTCTTCAAGGTTCCTTTCTAACCCAATTCTGGAATTCTGTGATTCATGAAGAGCTGATCTATCTCATAGGATGGTTCCTGTCACCAAGGCTTTTCAGAACACAACCAGTACCTGTATACTGAGCACAGTCAGGTTCGTCAGCGCATCCAGGTTCTGGAGCTTGGTGATTTTATTCTTCCCAAGGAACAGACTGTCAAGATTAGCCAAAGTGTCAATGTTTTCAATCACCTGTGAAACGACCAGAGGAGACAGTGTTATTACAAAATTCCACCTGGTAGATGTGGCTGTCACTTTGTAGCCACATTATAACCATGTGGTGCATCCAGGGTAGAAGACACTTGGGTGTGAAGCGGAAAAAAAAACCAACAAACTGTCCCAAGTGAATGGAAACAGAACCCAGGAAGAAAAAACACAATTCGTAAATTTAGTCCTGCACTTCAGTGACTGCATAACACAGAGGCAAGTTGTTCAGCTTTTCTGCCATAAGCAAAGTTGACTGTCTCACAGGTATGTGTGTTAAAAGATTTAACTACTGGCTTTACAGTCATGCTTCTGGCAGAACACACCCACACCAGTCTAAGTGATGTACACTTCTTAAACACACATGCTACTGCCAGAATACAGACACTGTACCAGTTTAGCTTGAGCTCAGCCTTCAGGAAGAGAAAATAAGGATCCCTGTGAAACATCAGGGATATTACAAACGAAGAGAGAAAGCAGGAACAAAAGAGTGAAAAAAAGGGAAAAGGGTAAGATTAATAAAAGCTCCTGCAAATGAAACACTTTCATTTCACAGGGAAAAACATCTGAATTAAAAAATGAAGATGCTGTTAAAAGTGACAAGGACTTTACAACCAGACTTCAGCTCACAGGACAACAGTAATATGGACACAGACACATCCAGAGCTGTGTTCAGGTAGGCTGTGGCATCTCAGCCTTTCCACTTGCTTCTTGCATGCCAAAATTTCAAATTAGTAGTGCTGGAGAGTCAGGCCACTGAGTCCTAGCACCACTTGGTTTACTCTGTGTGTGTGTGTTTACCTGTGCATGTAATAACATAAGGAAGAAGATGGACACTCAAGAAAGGTAAGAAGCTTTTCAACCTCTATCCCACAACTGCCAGAAGACTGAACATAGTGTTAATCAACTCAAATTTGCATTCATCCCCCCTTCTAGGCTATGAACTTAGCCCTGTTTTGACCTTGCAAGAAAAATTATAGATTTCTTGCTCATTGGCAGCTTCTCCAGCCTTGAGGAGGAAATACTGATGACTCAGTACAGGGAGAGGAATGGAACAGATGGGGACAAAAACCTAAGAACAAGTAAAGAAGTGCTTACATTACAGCTGCCTCAGTCCAACTTTAAGAAAAAAAGCATTAAATATGTCAGCTCAAGCATAATGTTCTGCTCCCCAAAAGAAACAGAGCAAGAAGTGCTAGGTCATGAGGGATTCCAAGCACCCAGAGGTTTGAGTGTGTAGCATGGTGGGCAACAACAGCCCTGCTGCAGCAGCTTTAATGCACAGGGGAGAAGTCAATCAGGCACCTCAGAGCCAAGAACATTGCCTGAAGAGTCCACAGGCTTGTACCCCAAAGAGTTAAGGATGTGTCCAGCTGTAAAGCATACAGCCAAGCCACCCTACACCAAAAGAAAACTAGCCCTGGAGTTCTAGGTACCCCCAGGCAGCATGAGGTTTCTTTGTGCCAAGCCAAGTCACAAGTTACTCACTCCAATAAAGCAATTAGAAGAATAGAACAGCGCTGTTTGAAGAAGTCAGAATAGAATTAACAGATCAATAAAGTAATTTAAGAAGCTTGTGTTACCCATACAGTGACAATTTTGGTGGTTTTTTGTTTGTTCTGTTAATATGCTCAGCCTCAACACTGAGAAAACACACATAAAATAAATCTAACCTCATTGTTAAAAAGATTTTCCTCGGTTTGACAACATTATTGACAATGCACTGCCTAAGTATCAATTCAGAAATCTAGCTGGATTTCTTTTTTTCCCAATGATAATGATGCTTAGATACAGAATATAGTACAGTTTTGCTTAACCCAACTTTTGTAATGTAAGGACCAGTGTGCTGAGCCTGCTCTGCTTCTGAAAAAAGCCAAGTGCTTCTCTCTATAACTCCTGTTCCCCCATCCTATGCAAACTCTAAAGTTCCTAACCCCTCATCTGACTTGGCTGATGTTCTCACATCCTAGATTTATTCCCCTAAATAATTCCATTTCCAAAGCAGAAATTCCTGGAAAACAATTCAGTCCAGTTTAGCTTTAGGAGCAAATGAAAATTTTTCCTCTTCAAAAAAGCGGCACATATTTCTGCCTTAGAAAGCTGTTTTTAATGGCTGAAGTTTTCTTCTTTTCTACAAAAACAAGTGTTCTTCCATAAGTCCTGAAATAAAAAGGACAAACATTTTCCTATGTCCCTGATCTCTTCTTTCAGCATAACAAGTAATTTCTCAGAGACTACAGATGGGTAGCACCAACTTACACCACACTGATTGAAATGCACTTGTCTTTCATAAGTATCTTCTAAAGAGCATTTAGTCAAAAAAGCTTTTTTAAAAAAAGCTCATTTTGCATGTTGCAAGTCTTTTGTGTCATCTGTCTGACCAGTTCTCTTATGAACTGAACAAATACAGAGAATCATATGTTAGGCACAAGAGAGACTACTTGTAACTGCTCTCCTGTAAGTGACACAGATTTTAAACTGAAAAAGTTACAAACTGCGCAATAAAACCCAAAAGTAATCAGCAGTACAGTGCCAACTTTTAGGATTTAAAGGCATTTCAGAGGAAAGCCTCAAGAAAATCTTTTTCCTAAACAAGACTGACTGCCACAGCAGGCTGTAAATTGCACCAGCAAATCAAATTCATTTTGCTTTCAATAGGTTTCATGGAATCAACAGAAGTGTGCAGAAAGGTAAGAGAAAACAATTGCTAGTTTTGATAGGCTTGGCTCTCTAGCAGGAAGAAACCATCACCTGCAAAATGAAACACATAGGGGATATAGGAGTTCATTAAAAACAAAAATTCACAAATGGTGATTTAGTAGCCAGGCACGAATGCACGATGAAAGGCTCCAGCATGCACAGTAATAAGCACAGTGGATGACTGGAACTAAAAAACAACAAAATTGCAAATCAAAGTCAATGCAGTGCACTTTCAGAAAATGCCAGTATCACACCGAAGAGCTGAAAACTCTCCAGCCAACATCTCACAGAGCAAACCTACCCGAATTCGGTTGGACCCCAACTCTAACATCTGTAGCATCTGCAAGCTGCTCAAATTCTCAATTTTGCTGATTTTGTTGTTGACAAGGAAGAGTTTCTTAAGTTGGGTAAGCCGATCTAGTCCTTCAATGTGTCGCAGAACATTAAAGGAGATGTCCAGGACCCTGAGGCAAAACAAACCAAAGGTCTCATCAGTCCATCAGGCATGGATGATTCTGAAAGAGGCACTTTTAAATTGGTGGGGAATCTCCCTGTCTGCAGAGATCAAGCCTTTGCTAGGCCTTGAAGCTAAAGTCATGAATGCAATTTCTTTTTATCAGAAAATATAACAAATAAAACTTCTAAAATACTTCTGTAGTGTGTTAGCAAAAAAAAAAAGAAATAAAAATCTGCCACATGCAGAAGACAGCCATTATTTTGGTCAGCCATGGAGCTGCCATGGTGGGAGGAAGCCAATCTGTATTTTCCTTGGGAAAGGTATCTGCCTACAAGATCTGCCTCTGACAGGACCATGTCAAGGGCTCCCCTGGGCAGGAAGCAGTTGTGATAGTAAGAAGTGGGCTAGTCCTGCCCCAGTGGAAACAGTTTTGTAATGTACCTCCAGAGTGATCCAGGCAAGGGCCAGAAACTCAGAAACTTGGAAGGGTACTCCTTCCCTAACACTCTTAAAAAAAAAACAACAAAAAAAGCCCCAAAAACCAAAAAACCTTACCTGAATTCTCTTATCATTTTTGCAAGAATAAAAACCTGTTACACAGAGTCTTGCTGCAAGAGAAAAGGGGGCCTGAGAGCTCCCACATCTGGGTGGAAGCTGCAACCACCTGCCATTCTCATTGCCTTACACAGCACAGGTTTCATTTCCAGCTGCCTGTCCCTGGGGAGCTTCAGGATAATGAAACCAGTTCACTGCACAGGTTAAATATCAATAGAGAATAGACATTATCCTTCACAGAGCACCAAAATAAATTCTGAGAGAGGCCTGGGTGATAAACACTGGAATAAGTAAGTACAGCATGACAAGTGAGTAGCAAACCACCCCCAACCCAATCCTAGTGATTCCCCTGGACTCACTCAAGGTCCACCAGAGACTCCAAATTCTCAATCTTCCGAATTTGATTGTCATAGAGATCCAGTTCCCTCAAGGTTTGCAATTGCTCCAGGTTTTCAATGTGCTTAATCAAATTCTGACGGAGACACAGAGTCTAATTGTTGAGGACAACAAGAAAAAGAAACAGGAAAATGGACATGAAGGATTGCATGTAATGCCTTTTGGCTTACAGACAAAAAGCTGTGTGTGAAGGTTTCCCCACTAAGTTCTGCTGGGAATTTGTTGGGTTGTTAGTGGTTTGTTGGCTTTTGTTTGTTATTTTAACACAATCTTTTCTTGGTATACTCCAATTCTACAAAAGGAAATATTTCAACCACGATGGTTGGACACAGTAACAGCAGCCTAGAGAGGCTACATAATCTCCATCCTTGGAAATACTCAATAGTTTAACTGGAGAAGGCCTTAAGCAACACATTCTAACTGGGCCTTCTTTGAGGGCTTTACTGGAGACCTCCAGAGATCCTTTCCCATCCATGTTATTCTATGTTCAGTCTGCTGTGCTAGTCCAGGATGTGCCCTGATGCATTGTCTCTCATTCACTTCCAAAACAAACTTGCAAAATCCCAAGATTTTTATTACTGCTTGTCAAATAGGTAAACACCACCTTCTTCAGCTAAAAATGAAGCAAACTCACTAAATCTCAGCCAAGAAGAGACTCTCTGTCTCTCTTCTTACAGGTTAGATCTACAAAATCCCAAATTCCAAGAGGCATTCTCTATTCCCCAGGACTGTTACCTTCACTTTCTTGAGCACCTCAAATCCTTCAATCTTCCCAATTCGGAAATGATTCAAGTCAACATCCTTAAAGAGAAATAGAGGGGTTTAGCAGTTGTTTAAAAAAAAAAAACAACCCAGTCTTTAAAGAGCAACCCGGTACTTTGGTCTAAGGAAATTATAGTCTTACAAAATGTGTAGCTCATTAAAACTTCCCTTCAAAGAGCATTTGTAAAATGGGTTTGGCACATGATTTTACCACCACAACTGAGACACAAGCCCTAAACCTGTCAACTGCAAATGTAGTATCTGCAAAATGCAACAGCCCTTTCCTGAGTTTGAGCATTACCAACATTAGAAATCTTCGGAAGTTTATTGAGAAAAATTCTGGCCTAAATAAAGTTTTGCATGAAGTTCTCTTACCTACTTTGCTAGGACTTAACCAGAATACAAGTTGCAATTTCCAGTTCCAGTCCTCAGATGAGCAGGAATGACTGACAGTTTGAATAACCAGCAGTTCTGTCAATGTTAATTCTGCACTGGTAATCACCTGAGGCTGTTCAGCCCCAGATGCTCCAGTTTTGAAAGTCAAAGAGAAACAGAGCACTTCCCCACCCCAGCTCAAACCCTTTGCTGCTAACGGGCTCACAGGGTTGCTGATGCCAAGGCACTGGGCTGGGTAACACTCTGCCTGTTCCAAATCACAGGGCTCACAGCAGCTAACAGCTCATTGAACAGCTCCTAGCCCAGAAATATCTCTTGCAGCACAGACACACTTTCAGTGCATCTATGATTAATTTAAAATTCTAAAGTACTAACAAAATGTTTCAGCTAGCGATGAAAAATAAAACACCTCTACTTCTAGTCTAAAGGCTCTGAATCAGTTCTGGGAAGGATCACAGTAGCCAGCAGCTTCAGAAGAATTAGATCTTCGAATCAGCTTTCAATACTTGCCTTTGCCTACCTTTGCTTCCTGCTGTATAAACCCCGTAAGGACAGAAATCTGCTTTTACCTCAGCTTCTGGGTCCAGGCTAATAGTCTCCATGTCCACTGGTGTCTCCACTTCTCCTGCAGGAAAGCAAACACATTATGAACATCTGTCCCAGACAGCCGAAGGCAGGATAACAGCCAGCATCCAGAGAGAAAATGCTCCTCATGAGAAGAAACACATCAGAGGCACAGTTCAGACATTCTGCTTCATTGAAACCACGTCAGCTCATAACAGCAAACAATTTTAACAGCAAGATTTCACGCTCAGATGCAAAAGACACACAGATCAGCACCTTGCCCAACCTGCCTGTGTGGCAGCCTGTGTGGCTGCTGAAAACTGCAGGCTCAAGAGTGAGCAAGATGCCTTTCCTTCACACCTAGAGCCATCATCCCTTTGAAGATGCCCCATCCAAAGTGTCTGTGCTCCTCTGACAACATAATAAAACCCTGCCAAGAAGGAATTGTAACTGTCTAATGAGATGACCAGGAATGACCAAGCATCTCAACAGTCCCACCCTTCAGGGGTTTTTTATTAGCACTTGCACTTTATGTCATTGTTGTGAACACTTTTGCATGCATCTCCCTTTCTTTGTTTGGCTGAACTCTCTACTATGCCAGACAACACTGTTTATCCCACTGCATGAATTTCCTTGGGAAATGCTTTTATAGCTCTGGAAAACACCCCAGCATTTGCTGTGCTTCTACCACAGCACACGAAGGAGTAAAATTTACTGGAGAAATCATGCTGAATAATTCATGCCCATTCCCATTTGCTGGAGATGGTGTGCTGGTTGCATCAATTTCTGAAGAAAAACAAAGTCTAATTCAGCTTTGCAAAACTGACACACCATACGCAAGATTTTTCTACTTCATATGCAAAGCTTCTCTGAGTGCTACCAAAAACTCAAGCAACTTTAATTACAGTCACATCCCAAAAGCTTTGCACTATTTCCTGCATGTATGCAAGATCATTCCCTTAACCCAGCAGCAGTGACTATTTTCACAGCCCAGCATGGTTACAACATCCCTGTAAATGTCAAGTGCTCCTATTTAATGAGAGTTTCTCCTGCTAATGCTTGGCCTTGTAAGCAGCAGTGCAGGCACAAACAGTACCAGCATCACCATTTTTAATGTTACCATCCAACTCCAAGGGTTTGGCAGCCCACAGATCATCACTGACCTTCCTGTATTTGGGCTGTTGCTCTTGACTGGACATTTAAACAGGAAAAAAGACTCACTGAACTGATTCACAGAAGTTAAGACTAAAAAAGCAATCCCCCTTTTTTAATAGCACAAATTAGCAGGAAGCAGAAATTATATCTTGGGAATGCAAAATGAGCTGGTAGTCGTGGGGATGTTGAACAGGAAGACAGAAATGCCACCAAAAATTGACACACATACATGTGCCTGTCAGCAATTAGCAGTGAGCAACGCCTGCTTTTTTCTTATTTTAGTTCCGTATCAGGAGTTCTGCACTTCAGCAAGGGAGCAGGATACCCCACCCTGCTGCTATCAAGGCTTTACCTCTTTGACCTGTTTCTTGGGTGCAAAGACTGGCAATGAGAAGTGCTCCAAGCCAAACAAGCAGCCTTGCTGAATTTACAGCCCACAGGAACAGTGCCCAGGTTTGGAACAACAGTTTTTTGAGATATCACATGAAAAAAATCCAAATTATGCCCCTTTTATTGAGTCATACTGGCAGTAACTTAGTGTGCATGGTGAAGGAATGTTTTGTTTCAAGTCCTTTGAGATTTTTAAAGTTGTCCAACAGTAAAGCCACGCACTTGGTAAAAAAAAAAATCTTCAGCAAAAAACCCCATTCAAGTAAAAAAAAAAATTATTTGACTTCGTTTGGCTAGCAAGCTTGAATACTTTAGCCAAGCTTGAATACTTTAATTTATAAACACTTGATTTAGGTAATGTGTTAAACACTCTGTTCTGGGGCCTGTCAAAGGGTAGCTCCTCTTAATTTTGACATATGGCTTTGAGAGACCACTCATGATAGCCAGTGTGGAAAACAGCACTCAAATCCAAAGGGGCAAAACCAAATCATAAAGGATACACATTGAATTCACTAAAATAGAAGAAATTTAAAACTGAACACACTGGCATTGCTGTTGCCAACATAAAGCCAACTGTCATGAAGTCTATACACTGTGTATGAAGAATACAGCAGACTGAGGGAGATGTGTATCTGGTATCAGCTGTAAATCAGTATTGGTATGAAAATGTTAAAATACATTTTCTCTCAAAGGACAGAAAAAGAAAAAAAAAGGGAAAGAGAAAGAAGAGAAAAATGATTCTAGCAAATTTACAGTCATTTATATGTCATTTTATTTATGAACTGACTAGATATAAAAAACTCTTAAACTGACCCTCCTACAAGCACTTTACAGCCAGGACTGCAACTTCCCTTGCAAATTGCTTTACTCCACACTTCTCAAAAGGAAAAAAACATCACTCTGGCAGTAAAGTTTCGTAAGTGAATTTTTGTGTAACCTATGCCTGCAAGCCACATGCCTTTGCAGAGGTGGAAAAAAAATCCACCATTCAGAAAACTCAAATTCCACAGTGGGAACAGTCATTACTGAGTTATGTAAGTTCACAGTACCACAAGCTTTTCAATCAACAAGAAGGCTAACTACACTTGTTAAGTGCATATGCATGAAGAATATTATAAATAGCTCAGTTATAAGCTTTCTAACCAGAGGCTCTATTCCTCAGAGAATTAGCTAAATTATGAATTTGAAACTGCAGCTGCTCAAGCTCTTTCTACTTAAGATCTTCCGTGAAAAAAATGTGGAAAACTCATCATTTTCCTTTCAGCTGAGAAACTCAAAGCTGGCCGTGGAAACTATCTCGAATGTTCAAAAATTATTCCTCTGCTTGGTTCCTGCCCCAGTTTTCTGAATGCTTACAGTTTGGAAAAAGTAACAATACAGTCATTATATTAAACAGTACACAAATGTAATTCAGCAAACAAATCTGAATGTGTTTTTCTTGCTTTCACTAAAGTACATTACTTCTGAATTTCCTTTCATAGAATTCCCAGGAGAACAATGTGCAAAATATAACCTCCACCACACAGCTAAATCATGCCAGCTGAGCAAACACTCAAGGGTTCCAGGCATGCAAAGGAAAGCTCTGTCTGCTCTGCATGGTTCTGTCAATTGCACAGTTTGCAAAGCCATGGCCAGCCTATGGAAGACCATTTCTTCATTAATATTTACGGGGTTTAAATTATCAGCAATAAATTAGACCTATATAGAGTGCATTCAGTTATGAGATTTAAAATTCTAGTAACAATTTACTAGGTTGAAAAATACATTGGCAAATCCCAACGGGATTTAAGACAAGGAGGGATCCACTGTAAGAACTAAAATCTGTTTCGTTATTTCCCTTCAAGTATCCCAATAATAATAACATGGACATCTCTGTCAAAAGAATGATGTTACACCTCAGATTACACCAAAATCTCGGCTCAAATCACCACACAGGGTCTGCAAAAATGGATCTGTTCTGACAAGTTCCATGCAAACCACAAAACCCCTTCAATCAAACATTCACAGGCTTTAAAGTCTGTCAGTATTTCTATCCATGGTTCTCACACAAACCATGAGATCAGTAGGAAAAGTTTAAATCCAAGAGAATTCAAAGATATAATTTTGACACGTCTTTTAAATTAAAACAATAAAATGCACAGGTTCCTTCAATCCATCTAGAAATAGTCTCTGTTGCCTTCCAAAGGAACCTGGCAATTCTTTAGGCAAAAAACTACATAAACTAAGGTAGAATTATGAAGACCTCCTCATAATAACTTTTAATGAAAATTTCCAGCATCTTTCCACATAAAGTTTCTAAATTTCCATAAAGGAAAAATATGAATAAAGACGGTTTGCATTGTGATATCAAATATTTCAAAGAGAAACAAAGAAAAAAAAAATCAAAGGTCTAATATTAGTGATTCCATAAAAAGCAGGCAACTTTATTCTAACAATGGTAACACTACAATTTATTGAAATCTCAAGAAGATGGCTCTAGGGCAGATTGCCATGGATACCCAGCCAGGAGGAGCACACACAAGGGGCTGCTGCAGGCTGTGCACACGCGGCCGGGACTCCTGGAGGCAGTGCTGAGGCTGACACGGTACCTGCGGAGTTCTCGCCGTTCTGCTCATCCCGCAGGCTCTGCTGGCTCAGCTCTGTCACCAAGCGAACCGCCTGCTTCCTCCCCTCCTCGTCTCCCGACTCCTCCGACTCGATCCTCTTATCAACTGCACAAGACACAGAAAGGCAGAATTAGGCTTTTTCCAGCAGCGGGGCACAGGGGGGGAGCAGCAAGCAGATAAAATAACCAGGATTCACATAAACGACTACGCAGTTAGTAGAAATCCTAAGTTAACTAAATGAAAGGTTTAGTCTTAAATAAAAGGCCTCTTACCCCTTGTTTCTACTTTGATTTTGGATGCACTTTTTCCTCCCATCACATCTTCCTAAAACCAACAATCTGGGAAGAAGACTGGAGGAAAAAGGAAATTTCTTAGATCAATGAAGTGCAATTCCAAAGATTACGGAGATGGAATTAGAACTATTACATTTCAAGAGCTTTTAGAAAAAAAATCAGTATCATGTACAATAGTACCAATGACACGAAGTGAAGGCATCAATAAAAAATCCTCGCAAATAAAAGTAACCGTCTCCCCAGAAACCTGCCAGATCCCTTCACGTTTACCGAGCCACAGCTCCGGTGGCCACCCTGAGCCTGAACCACAAACTCCTCGCTGGTTCCCCCTCAGTATTTGCTCTCGTTTCACCGGGGGACTAAGGAAAACCAGCGCCATCCAGAAGCTTTCTTTCTTATTATCTTTATTTTTTTACGTCACGGCCATCTCCACAACCCCACTCCTTCTCCCTCAGGCACACGGAGCCCACGCCATGCGGTAACACACACCGGCCCCCCGACAGGGCCTGGCCCCCTGGGCAGTGGCCCTCAGGCTGGACACACGGGGGCTGCAAGACCGCGGAGGGCCCACAAGCCCTCCCGGCGCGCAGCTAGCAGCCACACCGCCCGGAGGCAGCGCTCGAGCAGCCGGCCGCGCCACCCCGAGCCCCGCATCCTCCGCGGCAGCCCCGGCGGGCTCTCACCCTCCATCATCTCCTGCGGCCCCGCTCCGCTCTCCGCCGCCATATCGCTCCTCCTCCCACCGCCCCTTCCGGAAACTGCCTCCGCCGCCGCCGCAGCCAATCAGAGCCCGGCACTGCCGCCGCGCCGCAGCCAATCGCCCGCAGGTGGCGCGCCCAGGAGGCGGGGCAGCTCCCCGCCCACTGCCCCGCCCGCCCGCCCGCCCGCCCGTTGCGCCCCGCCGCCTCCTGGGAGTTGTAGTTCTGTGCAGGAGGGGTGGGAGGCGGCCGGGACCCGGTCCCCTTCCACCGGTGCCTCCAGCCGGACGGGTTACGCGCTGCTTTCGGCCTCGTCCTTCCGCCCACAAACCCTTGGGAGGAATAGCTATCGCCTTGTGGAACGGCCTTCTACCTGCAGCCTTCCGCCCCCGGAGCAGGTCGGCCGCGCTGCCTCGCGGAGTGCGGGGCACCGCGTGTGGCGGCAGCGGGGAGGGGGAGGCCGGCGGGAGCAACGAACACCGCGGCCCAGGAGCCGTTTTGCCTCTTCCCGCGCTGGTGTCCCATTTGCTGCTCTCCGTGCCGCTCTCACAGCGCCTCTGCTCATTGGGTGCTGTGGCTGCTGAGTCCCGCCTGCCATTCCCTCACGGCCTCCGGCTGTGGCGGGCTGTTCTGAGGGGCCGCGACCCTGGCTGTCCCCCTCCTGTCCTGTCCTGTCCTGTCCATTCCCTCACGCCCTCCGGCTGTGGTGGGCTGCTCTGAGGGGCCGCGGTCCCTGCTGTGACCGTCCTGTCCTGCCCTGCCCTGCCCTGGTGGGGACCGCTGGCCGCGGGGGTCCGGGCCGCACCCTGGGTGGGTGGGAGGCTGATGGAAAACTTTCCAAGTTACTCAAAGTTTTTTATTTCAAAACCAGCAGAAAGGGGGAGAAGGGTGCTGGCTGCCTGCTCTGCAGCTCTGACAGAAATGTGGTTGGCGGCGTCCTGTCGGTCACACGTATCCTGCAGAATGTTTTGAGTTGGAAGGGACCCAGAAGGATCCAACTTTTCAGTGGATGGAACCATCCACTTAGAGGGATGGAACCCTCACCTGGGCAGGATGCTAAGTCAGCAGTCAGCTCTGAATAATAACCACACAGACCAAACATAGAGCAGGATGCTCAAGAATGAGCGTTTTGCCGGCACTTGGGTTGGAAAGCATCGTTACCTGCCAGCATCAGTCCCTGCCGTGGGGACCTCTGACTCTGTGTCCTTTGATTCTCTTGCAGATGGTGGCTCCCTAGGCGTGGCGTGGCCACCAGAGTGTGATCATGGCAGCTGAGGCTTACAGCCCCTCTGAAGGAGCCCTTCTGTCTTCATCAGCAGGCTTAGTCCTTACTCACTTGAATGACTCTGATATGCTAAGCAGATCCTTCTCCTGGGGCAACAAAAGCAGGAGAAGTCGTGTCTCTGGGCTCTGCCAGCTTGGAGCATCACTGCCTGGTGAGCACAGTGTTAGGAGACTGAGTTTCCATGAAGGTTTTGGGCACTTTCAGATCTTCCTCTTCCCCTTCCCCAAGTGTAGGGGTAGCAGCAATCAGTATCTGCCAGGATACACTTGTTCAGTGAGCACCTGAGCCATGCAGGCTGGGAGAGCTCATAGGGAAAACATTACTGGGTAGGTGCTCACAGAACCTTTGAAAATTGTAGTGAAATCACTTGGTGCTTTGTAGCCTGAAACATTGGTGTGGACACAGGTATTTCAGTGTCACATACTGTGAACAGTTAATTAAATGGCTTCCAACTAATGCAGTTTTTAATCTGGGCTTGAGCACTTACTGCAATTATTTAATGACTGTTTCATTTTTAATTTGAGAGATTTAAAAAACTACTAAGTAAAAAAAAGTTAACTAGTCTGGTTTAAGCTTATCAGTGTTGGTAAATTGTATGGAATAAGTTTGTGTGTTCCAGATTCAAAAAGATAAATTTATTAGAATAGTTACTGTTTTCTTTAGTTTCACTGATTTGATTTTCTTGTAGTTTCTTTAAAAATCTAGAAGCATGTATTTTGAGATTACTTGACAGTTGCTTCAGCTAACAGCTTTTTTTTTTTCTTCAATTCATCCCTCTGATACTCCTGTAGTAGACTGTTATAGCAACATTGCTGACCTTTATCTTTTCACAGGGGAGAAGTGGAGCTCTTACTGTTTGTCTTCTCTGACAGCTCGTAACATTTGTTCCAGCAAAACTGGTAACTCATGGGCTCAGTGGGATCCTTCCTCTCTCTCTGCTTCAATTGGAAGTTCTGCTTCTTGCTCCTTTTTACACTCCCCAGCTGTGGAGGAGTCCAGCCAGCACCTCCCAGCTGCTGCACGAAACCCAAACCAAGCCATCTTCACTGTGGATGCCAGCACAACAGAGGTATTTGCAGCAGAACCTGCAGCACTGAGCTCCCCATAACTGGTACAGGTTGTGTAATAGCAGACTAAAATGACTGTTTTTCTCTTGTGTATCTGCAGGTAATCAGAGTGATATGAATTCATTTTTGTAGTCTGCTCCAGCTCAGTAGCCTTCTAAAGACTGATGAGTTTATTTCCATTGCAGGCTGTAGTTAGCAAAATGCACAAAATAATAGCAGAAGCAAGGGTGTATTGAGTCTTTTTTTGAACAGGCTGGGGAGGTTGTGGATTCCCCATTCCTGGAAATGTTTTAGGCCAGGTTGGATAAGGCTTTTGGAGCACCCTGGGCTAGTGGAAGGTGTTTAAGATCCTGTCCAACCCAAAGCATTCCATGATTCAATGGTTCTATAAGAATGCAGCTGTGAAATGACATGAGGGAAGAAAGGAACAGCAGAATGTGCTTCAAGCCTTCTCTCTGTAAAATACCAACCCCAAAATGTGTTTGTGGAGGCACAAGATTTATCTGCCCCAGTAAACATTTCATTTGAGAGGGAAAGAGTTTCTCTGTTCCTGTCCTGAGAGGAATCTAAAATTGGGTCCTGAAAACTTTAAAGAGCTGTGCCATTTTTTAACTTGAACTGACAGTTTGGGTTTGCCCACTTTAAAGACACTGAGTCCTGCACAGCTCCAGTGTTCCAGTGACTGGTGTGATCACTGCACACCTTTGAGTTTGGATGCAATTTTGTGGCTTGCCTGGGCTTTGCTTGCAAATACAACTTTGTAGTTTTGCTTCCATGGATGTCATTGTTTACAGTTAAAAGAAAGCAGGAAACCTAAAAGGAAAGCAATGTCTCAAAACCTCTTAACCAAAAAAGATGTGTGGGCAAGGGATGTCCTAGAATAAGAATCTGTAATGAACTCAGAATTGTAAAGAACCATTTTATTTCCACGAAGAGAAAGGGATATTATAAGACATTAAAGCAGAAACCTGAGGGGGTGATGAGCTCTTAAAAAAACTTTTAGCTTTTATTCTTTGTTTAGGTTTGTTTTTTTCTGTTCTTTTCTAGATCCTAGTGGCCAATGACCGAGCTTGCAAGTTGCTTGGGTGCAGTAGCCAGGAACTCATTGGTCAAAAGCTGTCCCACTTGATATCCAAATCTGGTCAAGAGGCATGGGAAGCAGTGGGTGAGGAGTACCCAGAAACTTCTGAATGTTCACCAGTGGTTTCAGGAACTGTGGTATGTGAAATGTTCAAGGAAATATTCTCCACCACATAAAGTGGTTTTGTAGGCTTTGGTTTGGGATTTTTTTTTTTTTTTTTTTTTTTTTTTTTTTTTTTTTTTTTTTTTTTTTTTTACATTTTCTATATAATTTAATGATATATTTAACTCTGTAGGCATTTGGCACAACATATGTCATTTGCAGGCCTGTTTGGTTTAAAAGTTTGCAGATGTGAGAATTCAAAGGGCAACAGATGATTTAAGGGGACACCCATGGAGAACCTTTCAGCTGTCAACACATGGAGTCACTGTGACTTGACCAAATCAGAACTTAAAGGACATTAGATTAAAAAAAAATTCTAAACATGGAAAAAGTCTATTGTGGAAAATTTCCCAATTGTCTGGTCCTAAAAAATGTATTTTAAATTATCTTAATTTGGATTGTGCATATCATAAAGCTTGAAGCCATTGAAATACTGTGAAATGTCTGTGCCAAAACACCGTAGTTAGTGCAAAAGAGTGGAATTGATATTTTGCCTAGAATGGGGTTATTTGTAAGAGAACTGCATGAGAAAATTGTTTTCTCCATGTTGTTTTCTTTTGCTGCTGTTGTGAGTTGTCACTAGAGCTCATATTTCTGGTGTGTTATTTTTGAACTGAAATTTTCAGTATCTCAGAGCCTTATCTTCCTGAATCCTCAGCTGGATATGGGGTGGGGGCAAAGATCTAAGTTTGATTCAGCAAAACCTGAGATTAAAATTAAATGTCTGACAGAGGCACTTATTCTAAGCTGTTCCAAATATTTTATAGGAGTCTCTGTGTAAGTCATGAACTCATTCTGTCAAGATCATATGAAAATCATAAAAGGCTTGGGATGAGTCTTGCAGGCTATAAGATAAATAAACACTTTCTGATCTGAGAAGAATCTCCTCCCATAAGAAATTAAACTGCTGTTTTTGCAGCTGAAAGTAAGGACTGTGTTGCTAATGGGGAGTGTTCATTAGCACCATGGGACATCCCTTAAATAAGACATCTCTGAGAGGCACTTCACACTAAATGCAAGGTGTTAGAGTGGTACATTTATTATTCTGATGTGTTTATGCCTTTAGACTTCCTGAGGCAGAGAGAGATGATACAAAAGTAACAATATTTTGTGTATTATTTCAGATATTTTTATCTCTGTATTAAAACTGTTTGTTCCCATAAAATACTAGTAAGTAGTCAAGAAATGCTGTTTTTCTAATAATGATGGGGAGGTATCTTGGCTCAGTATCTTACTCCTGTTTGAAATTCCTTCTAAGTAACCAGTCTTAGTAAGTCATGTCTCCATTTCTGCATCTGGTGGGAAGGTGGATGTTATTGGCCACCTCAATGAGAAGATCCCTGTCACAGTCTGGTTGAGGCAAATAAGAAGCAAGGACACCCAGCGTTGTGTGGTTGTGCTGGAACCAGTGGAAAGATTTTCAGCCTGTGTCTCCTTCACAGTTGATGTAAGTGTTTTCCTAACAATCAAAGGAGATCGAAATTTGTGAGAGTGTGTGTGAGTGGAAGGTGTCTGAAAGGCAGCAGGCAAAGGTTGCTGTTTGTGAACATGCAATGTGTCCATGGCAGGGCCTGAAACCAGAGCTGTGCATGCAGGGCCTGTGCATGGATCTGTGCATGGATACCATGGTGGTATGGCTCACCTTGACAACCCACACAGAAATACACTCTCTCTCCTCAGGGTACATCTTATCCTTGAACTGTGCTGGTTTGGCAGGGGGCTGATACTTTGGGGTATGGATGCCCTTGTGAAGGATCATCTGACTGTGATCTGAACAGTTCTGTGAGAAGCACTGGACACCTCTGCCTCTCTCGTGGGCAAAGGGCAGGCTCCCTGCACAGTGATATGGGAATTTTGTTTTGTTCTGTGTCTGCTTTTACTGAATGAGTTGTGTCCACCAAAGGACTGCAGAATGAAATTGCCTGCCATTGCTTAGATAACTGCAGGAACCATTGTCAAAGCACTGAGTGGACTGTGGCTTAAATGTTAAAGTTTTAACAATCCTGTAAATCTTCCTCCCCAGGGAAAAATTACATCATGTGACCTCCTTTATGCTCATCTCCATGGCTACCCAACATTGGAAGCAGTAGTTGGACTCCACATAAAGGACCTGATTCCTTCTGTGCAGATCCCTCCTCTAGGCAAAAAAATCCCAAAGGTACAGTATGAGCACCAACCTCATTCTTCCATAGCCTTCCCATTTGCAGTGCATGCTGTTTTCCCTCCTTATACAACAGAAGAACACCTTTCAGAGAGAAGCCTCATTCCCCTGGAAAAGGGGTGGGCTGCCTTTTTCTGGAGCTGCTATCTGAAGACTTCCTAACTAGGGATGAGTTCTGCTCCAACCTCTCACTGGAATCTGTCCTGGTGAAAGACAGTTTTCTCCAATCCTAGCATTGTAAGACACCATGCTCTCTCTGTAAGCTCTTTAAGATTCCTTTGAGTTCTTTAGCCCATTTCAGTCATCTCTGAGGGATGAAAGAATACCCAGGTCTTGCAAATGCCATGAAAATGGGCAGGCAGGGAGTTGAAGGAGGTCTTCTTATGAATGCCTAATTTGTTGAAAAGCTGCAGCATAGACTGGTCTTCATCTTCAAGATATTTATTTAGTAGTTCAACACTAGATTCCAAATCCTTAAAAAAACAGATGTTCATTTTGATATTCACAAGATTGGTTCCTTTTCTTTTCCTGCTCCTTTTTTCCTGATAATTCCTGGGTAATTTTACATGAACAGTGCAATAAACACAAAACATTTGGTTAGTTAGAGATTTTCTGTTTGAGTTTTGTTTGGCTGGGGTTTTTTTTTTGCTTTAATTTAGAACCTCAGGATCCAGCGAGCTGCAGGCCGATCCAGGGAGGGTACCATGTTTCCTCTCAGTGTAAAGCTGGAAGTCAGCCTTCTGGAGGAGGAGCAAGCAGCAATGCAGAAAGATGAGAATCCACAGACAGAAGGCTCTCTCCCAGGCTATCAGTACTCTGCTACAGTTGTGGTTTTCTCCACCATCAGTGGTGTTATCACTGTCCAGTCAGATGGAATCATCTGTGGCATCACGGATAGTTTTGCTTTAATGCTCTTTGGCTATGAGAAGAAAGATCTGTTGGGAAAGGTAAGATAAGTTGATATCCTCCCAGAAGACTGATACATGTGGCAGCATATCCACAGGCATTGTGAAGCTGTTTTACACTCCTTGCCATCACAAAACTCCTGTGTTCCACATATTTGGTGAGTGAAGTGTGGGATGACATGCAAATTCCTGTGCTGGAGTTGCTGAGACTTGCAGTGCTGAGGAGCTGCTATGGATTTCAAGTAGCCCAAAGCAAGCTGCACAGATGTGTGTTCTCCATTGGTCATGTGGATCACTTTTGCCTGGCTGTGCATGAGAATCAGGTTCACAGACGTGGATTGTCAGCATTTGTCCCCATTCTGTGAGAGTTGGCTTAGCTTTATGAGGTTTTGTTCTTTGTTTTAGAACATTACATTCCTGATCCCTGGTTTCTATAACAACATGGAAAGAAGCAGTTCTTTGCCTTTACCTCCTCTGGATGATTCCACAGGGACAGAAGGTGAGTGCCTTTTTGAAGGTGTCAGTGCCTGCCATACAGCTGGCTCTGGCTGCTGTAACCAAAGGGAAATGAGCAGAGACGAGAGGTTCACCCAAAACACGAGAACATTCTTCATAAAAGCAATGCCCCTCCATGCAATTCTTAAATCAGGTTTCCACTATAACCTCAGGTAAAGAGAATTGTTCACCTAAGATTGAGCTTCTCTCTTTGTTGCCAAGAAGATAAAACTGTATATCCAATTTGGAAATTACAGTGAGAATAGAGAATGATTTGTACTTAACAAGCACTTCCCTCCCTCCCTCCCTTGCTAGGACCCTGTGGTATTTTAAAATGTGTAAAATGTAGCTTTTGTGACTGTATTGTAGCAGAGATGTAGCTACTTAGGATTAATATTTTAAGGGGAAAATCTAATATTCTGAATTGGCTTGTGCTGCTGGCTAATATTCAACGTTATGGTTGCTGTATTTCAATTGGGAGGCATCACATATTGCTCTGATGTAGTTTGCATCAAAATTTATCAGAATTTTACTTCTCTGAATACAGCACAAATAAACAGAAGCAAAGAAGCCTTGTGTTTCCATATCTGTCTTTTCTGGCTAGCTCTGCCCAACAGAGAGAACACCAGTTCATGCTTTTATCCATCTCACATTTTAGGCTGGTTTTGTCTCCTTTTTTCCCCCCTGTTTTCTTTTTCTCTTTGCTTTGAAATGCACGTGTGTTGAGACAAATCCACTCCACTGGAACAAAGAAGTGTTAGTAGACAGTGTACAATTTCTTAGGTAATTCTTTGATGAAGTCATGCCCCTAAACCA
The DNA here is from genome assembly GCA_013397075.1 of Rhabdornis inornatus. NCBI lineage: Eukaryota > Metazoa > Chordata > Aves > Passeriformes > Rhabdornithidae > Rhabdornis > Rhabdornis inornatus. The sequence continues at coordinate 118,230 of VWZS01008070.1, read as the reverse complement.
GGAGTAGTTCAGTTCTTCAGTGAGGAAGCATTGTTGGCACTCAGCCATTACTAATTAAAGTAAAGAATCTAAGTTCTAGATTCAAATCTAAATTTGTTCACTCATTACCTTCTTCTGCAGCAATGATACTTGGTTTACTTCGTCTTCCAAACTCATGTTTTTCTTCTGATCTGTTGTCACTGGCAAAGGAAAGAACTTCATCTCCTCTTCTTTCAAACATGTTTAGACTCTTTTTATCTTACAGCTTCAGTGAGTTACATAAATCCAGTCCAAACCTTTTCATTATATGAGTTTGGAATGGGTTGTATATGTGTGGTTTCAGCTTTTTTTTTTTAAATGCTGCTCCTGTATGATCATTTTCGTTTCAGTCTCTTTACATTATTGGCATGTTTTTAGGCCTCTGAACTTCAATTCAAGTAGCTAACACGATACCAATATCTGCCCAAGAGCTTTGCTAGAAAAGCAAATTTGGCAGCCCTAAAACATGTAGATTCCTGCATGTGGTGATTTCTCAAAGCAGAGTGGAATGCTTATATTTTGACTGTTTTGCCTCAATCAAGCCTTTTATACTCAATTCCTTAAGTAAAAGACAGACCAAGGCAGTTCCAAGTTTATTTTTAAACTGTAGCCTCTGAAGCCTAAATATAAAAAGTTTAAATTGGTGTGGCTTTGTTTCCTGTTTGGTACAGAGAGCAGCTTCTTGGCTGCATGTTTAGCACACCTTCTGCCAAGAGATGAAGAGCAGAAATTGGAGCAACAACACAAAGATGACAAATTAATACATTATGAGAATAAACAAAAGAATGGAACCCGTTTCTTTTCTCCTCCCTCACCTCCTGAAGCAGCATCCACCCCCACTAATAGGTGAGCATTTCATAGACTGCATATTCACTTGGGAAAATGAAGAGCTGTGATGGCAATCACCAGCTAAAGCTGATTTTTTTCACCTGCTTGATGTCTGTGGGAAGGTGTAGCAATTCCTCCTTCCATGCTTTGCTGTCTTCAGAATCTGAGTGCTGTTTGCAAGACAGGCTGAACTCTCCCTGCTTTAGATTTTTATTTATATCTGCACAACCTACCACTGTAAAGTTACAGAAATTCCAGCTCAAAAGGGGACCAAATGTTTCATCCAGACTAAAGAAGGTAATTAGGCTCTATCTTCACCTGTCATAAATAGTGGATGTTTATCTCCTTCCAGCTGGTGTTGCACTGAAGACAGGTTACCTGGAGGGAATTCTAAGTGTTACTCCTTCTGGTGCTTGGCATAACTGTCAGGTCATCCATTAAAACAGGGTACTATGTTGCTGCAGTCCAGCCATTTTTTCTTGTACATTTCCAGGTCTTTTTCCTTTTACAAGGTTAGAAATTCTGTAGAAGTACATATCTGATGCTTAAGATTTTAAGCCTTCCACATTAACAATTCTAGCCTCCAGTAAGTATTTACTATCCATTTTAAGGTATAGACTATTACAGCACAGCTCTTGCTGCTTTTTAAAGCAGCTCCTAGTGTCATTTTTTGTGCTCTCCTGGTTTACATCTCTCATATAATACTTGCAAGTAAGGATTGTAAGTGCTCTGCTTCATTTTTACTAATGGAAATGTTTGCAAAATACCTTGTGCCATGGGCTGTAGTAAACCCTGATGGATGGAGACATCCATCTCCTGTTGGACAGACAAGGGAACTTCAGTTTTCAGGACTGGAAGCATCCTGCTGATATGCTAAGGCCTGAACAGCACCAAATTGACTTACAAGATGAATCTTGAGCATGATGCTATCAATACCATCAAGGTTCTTTAGTTGAAAATAGATGATTAAAACATTTATATTAGTTGTTCTTAATGCCAAACTTGCTGTTGTAGAGATGTTTGTATAACCTTGTGTAAGATATATTAAGAAATTGTCCCAACAGATATCCCTAGAGGCTTGTTAGCAGAATATTTTAGCCCCAGTCCTGGCCCTGGCCCCAGCTGGTTGGGAAGTGGGCCATCAGAACCAGATGTTTTCTGCTCAAAAAGGTGAACAAGTCATTCAGACTGTTTGATTTGGGCCTAGAAAGCTGGACCCCTTTTTTAGGTGAACTTGGAGACCTCACCTACAAGTGGATGCTCTGCATGGGCATTTCCCAATTGCTGGGAAGGGTTCTCCAGGTCCTCACTGAAAAAAGGCTCTCCCCAGCAATTGCAGACTCTGGATGATGGTAAAATACTTAGGCAATTGGTGATGGATCTTTCTCAATCACTATTCTTTCTTGTATAGTAATGATTAGATCCATCACCTTGCTTATTTTTGCTTGTTGCTGGAGCTGAGCTTATTGTTTTATCAAATGTGTCCTTTCACTTCTGTGTTGCCTCAATAGTGAAATAAGAGCATTCTTTCCATTGGTGTCTGTGCCCATTCCATTGCCCCCATCAATTGGCAAAACTCCTGCCATGTGTATTAGGGTGTTTTTTTTAGGTGGTGGTAAATGATTTATGATCTCTATTTAGAAATTAAGCTAGAGAAGGAAATTATCCATCGGGAAAGAGTGCCATTTGAGTGTACCTGGTCTTCTTTAGCAAATTTGTTAGGATTTTGGATACCTGTGCAAACAGCTTTCTGCCTTTTGCTTTTAAACTTGAAATAAAACAATTGGTCCAGGTTTTAAATAGTGACCATATTTAAACGGGTATTATACAGTAGGACAGTTTTCTTATGTTGTAATCATGGTGTTGCTGATAACTTTGAGTCTTTGCACTGAGGACAGCCTTGCTCTCAGCCCACCAGAGAGCCTTACCCCAAAAGCTGGCTTGACACAATCAGAGCAGTGGCACAGTATAGAACAGTGGAAACTTCAGGATCGAATAATTCTCAAAAGATGCTCTCTGCAAGGCTCTCTCTCACATCACCTGACTCAGAACAGTGGGATTTAGGTCAGAACTTGGAGATTCCAGAGAGCAGCAGTCAGTGCAGTATCTCCTGCAGTAACTGTTGCCTGGTTGCCTGTTTGTTCCAGACTAGAGGACAATCTAAGTGCATCATCCTGTGACCCAGTGAAGCTGTCTCCTGGAGTTACTTGTAACTCACCGGGAACACCTACAGTGGATGAGCCACGGCCTGGGGCAGCACTGAACTGCAGACAAGACTTGAAAAGCCACATCGTTCCAGGGCAGGTGACGAAAACAAACCCCATGTGTGATGCAAAACATTCCAGCCTTGAGCATATTGTTGTTGACAACTGCCTACTAAATGATCCTTCTGCCTTCTTTGCATGTGAAAGAAATACTGTCTGTGATGTTTGCTCAGGAAATAAAACAGGCTGCAGTGCTTCTGCACCAGGAGCTGCCACAGCCTCTGAAGATGAGAAAGAATCTGAACTGAACTGTATTTGCTCTGGCCTTGAGGTACTGGGGCTGAATTCTGGTGTCAAGGGGAACTCAGACAGTTCCCCTTTAGGTGTTACTGCAGCTTTTGTAGGAGGGTGTTGCTCTGATGCAGTGGACTCCAATATGTTAATTGAGACAAACGGTGCCTTTTCCACTCCTCAAGGAAAGCAGCTGCTGAGTGGTGTTGCCACAGAAGCTGCTTGTGGATGGCTGGCCTCCAGAAGGCATTTACAAAACTCTGAGGAATCCTCCAAAGCATTTCCTGAGAAACCTGAAACCTTTGCAGAAATTGTGGGGGACAACTCCAACAGAAATCCCCTGAAATGCAAAGGTAGGCCTGAAGAACACTGTCAGTTCCTGGGACAGCAAAATATGGAGATCAAAGTAACATCAACCCCAGTGAAACAAGAAGGGAGGCTAAATCCAGCAGCTCCTTTGACCTGGGAGATTCTGGAAGGCAGCTACATTGGGAATTGCTGTCACAGAGATGGTTCTCAATTCAGTAAGTGAAACCTTGCCCTTTCCTAAACTCTTATTGGGGTGCTCCTTTTCACCCCCAGTTTTGCAGGATGCAGACAGTTCTGGTTAGAAGCTCACAGTGGAGAGGAAGGAAGAAGCATCTAGAAGAGAAAAAAATGGTATTTAAGTCCACCAAGAGGGTATTAGAAAAGGAGGTGGTATAAAATACAAAGTTGGTAAGAATTAATCCCCACTGAAAAGTCAGAAATACTCTCAAAACACAATTAAAAATATGAACCCGATAACTTTTTCTGGACAGAAAATACAAACTCCACTGTAAAACTGTAAATTGCATTACAATTGTATAATGGAATTTGTTTCATTCACTCCTTCAGCTGCACTCAGTGGTTTGTGGAATAAAATCCGTGTTTTTATGTAATCTAGGATAACAGTGTGAAATGAATAATCACAGTTGGACACTGACAAGTCTCTGCTGGAGGTGGGAACTCTGGAGGTATCTCTAGAATAGCTGTGCTGGTGTCAGCCCCTCTGATGATTCTTTACTGAGCAGGTGTTCCCCTAATTCTGAACTTTTTGTCAAGAGCTCAGAATTTTGTCCTAAAAAGTCTTGTTCAACACTTAAGTTACATTCTACCATTTTAATTTCCTCGCTTGTTTCTACAGGCATACTCTTCGAGGTGAAATGTGCAGAACTGCAGGATCCCACTGTACTTTTCTGTGTCTGGGTGGTGAAAGACATTTCACAGAGCCAAAAGGAAGCTGTGGCAAAGACTCAACATTTGCTTGCCAGCCTAGCAAACTCTTCCCAGTCTGTTGCTGATCTTTCTACTAAAAGTCTTGGAGAAGTAAGAAATCCTGGCTTTGAATATTGAGCATTTCTCTCCTTATTTGACTGTTAAGCTGCAGCTAAAGTCAAGTTTTTCATATTAATGAGTTGGTGGGGTGGATGTTGCTGTTTCTTTTTTTCCCTACTTTTTTTTTTATACATTAAAACAAAATCTCAGTTGCTATTTTGTAACACTTCAGGTGTGGGGTTTCCTGTAGTTACCTCTCCAGCCTGAAAAATGCTGTTTCAAACTGCAGGATACTCAAGGAGTACAGTTCTCACTATCAGAACCAAAGATTCCTCCTTTTATCTATTCTTGCAGATGTGTATGTTCTTTTCAGTATTTATTAATTTATAAATGTGATTCTGTGGCTGGTCATTTTTTGCTGCTATTGTAACCTCTATATCTGTACTTAGGCCATCAGATCAGCTTCACTTTTCGACAATTCCCAAAGAGCTGAAGATCTTGAAGGATTAAGAGCATGTGAGGGAGAATATGCAAAAAATTACAGCACTCTCAATCTTATTGGCAAAGGCTCTTTTGGCTTTGTCTGGACTGCCAGGGGCAAGAAAGATCACCAGGAGGTGAAGTATTTCTTGTAGCTCTATTGCAGTAATAATTTAGGATGAAAACTCAAAGGTTACAGCATTCATATTCTGTTAACATTACACTGTAAAAAGCTCCTCTTTGGTAGTTTGGGGTTTTTGCTTTATTTAAACAGAAATAAATGTAATGGAAACAGGATAGCAAAACATTTGCATTGATGTTGTGTATAAATGTTACATGAGACAACAGGTGCAGAATGAGTTAATGAACTAATGAATGCAGCTAATTGAACCTGTTGAAAGAACTAGACATTAATCTTAACAGAATTATAGGTTTTAGTCTTCTGTTTCTAAAGAGCATGGCAAACCTCAAAATCTTTATTGTGCCATGACTCAAGAACGGGGAGTAGATGTGCTGAGATTATGGTACCTCCTCTTTTTCAGGAGTATTTTGGGTGCTGAGAGGGCAACTGGTGTAACCATGTGCTGTAACTGGTTGATAAGAGAGCTGGCTTGTCAAACCTTTGGAATTAAGAGCAGCAATAAATCTATTCCATTTATGTGTATCATTTGGCTTCTAGGACTAAATTAATTTAAACACATTTAAATATACTATAAGCTATTCATGGGTTACTTCCATGCTTTTAGTAATATGAGGCACTAACAGATCTCCTGGAAATTAACTTACCTGACACTCAAAGCCATGATGAATGCTGTGATGCTGAATGCTGTTGTCTGTGTAGGTTGTTGTAAAGTTCATCTGGAAGGAGAGGGTGCTGGAGGACTGTTGGGTAGACGATCCTGACCTAGGGAGGGTCACTCAAGAAATTGCAATCCTGCAGAAGCTGCAGCACCCCAGTATCATTAAGGTATAGTGGCTCAGAACTGATGCAGTTTGCACTGCATCAGGTGGCTTGTTTGCATACTGGGTATCTGGTGTTCCTCTGCAGGAGTGAAGTGTCCTGTACTGAATCTGTCTTTTCAGGAAAGAAAGTAGCCTGTTTTGGAGGGTGTGTCACAGCAGACTGTTGCTTGCTACCACACTTTTACCCCAAACTGATCTGAAGATATCATCCTTAATAGAAAAAGAGCTATTTCAAGATAAGATGCATATCTTGGAAGTGAAATGTCACATCTGAACATGTACTAGTTCAGTAAATAATCTGGACACATCTTGTTTCATACTCTTTGTTTTGAAGTTGCTTGTTTTGGTTTTGGAGTTGTTGTTTTGGTTTTTTTTTTTTTCTCCAGAAAGAGAATTCCTCTTGGATTTAATTCTGCTCACAGTTCTAATTCTGTACTCTTTCCAATAAACATTTGTGCTCAGTGAAATGAGACTTTATTTCCAAGAGGGCAGCAGTGTTTTTGTTTAAAAAAAAAAACCTCTTTGAGGATGAAGCACATGTTTAAACAGGTCTTTTATTTACAGGTGCTGGATGTATTTGAAAATGAATGCTTCTTCCAACTGGTGATGGAGAAACATGGATCTGGTCTGGACCTCTTTACATTTATTGATAATCAGCCCAACCTGGATGAGCCATTAGCAAGTTATATATTCAGACAGGTGAGAGCAGAATTGCTACATGCAGGTGAGAATTGGTTAATGTAAGAACCAGGATTCTGTTTCACTTAATACTGATCAGCTGCTGGACTGAATTGAGTCGTGCTCAATACTTGCAGAACCTTTCCTCACCATTCTGTAAGGCTGATTAAAATGCTGCCTACAGAAACCTTGTTAAGGTTTACTTAAAAACAACAAAGAGGCCTTTCCAGGACATTACTGCCTGTGAGGGTTTCCTGTGGAGCCATGGCCCCTCAGTTGTTACCAGGACAGCATACAGACCCTGTCACCCAGACACCATTCATGTAGCACCTCACATTTCCTCTGAGGGACAAGGAAAACTCACAGAAGCTGCCCCAAGCCTACAATAAGCCAGGTTTTCACTTACTTCAGTGCTTAGTTTAGATTGGTTACAGGAGTAAAGGGCTCTGCTCTTTAAATCAATAAATTATCTTGGATTTTAACAGTGGAATAATGCAAAGTAACTCAGGGTAGTTTACCGTGAGTCAGGAGCTTGCCTGAGGGCTGAACTGCCCTTTGTTTAGTGAGTTAACCACAGCAGCAGCCCCCAGGTAATTTCCCCTCATGAGTTTTGGAGTAAATTCCTTGCTCTAGGGTATGTAGAAATTACTGTGCACGTGGTAACCCCCCCTCCCCACTCTGCTGTGCCCACCCTGCCCTCACCTGGGGTGCTGATGGAAGATGGAAGCCAGAGGTGCCCCTTTAGCCCTGTAATGGATCAGCCCTTTTCTTAACCCAGCCTAGGGTTTGTAAGGCTGAATCGTTCCCTCAGATCTGCACTGCATTTCTCTGCAGAGGCAGATTTGTATTATAAATAGAAACTTTTCTCCCTCAGCCATCTGCTTTTCTTGTTAAAAACAGTGTAGGAGTCAGGATGGTCTCCAAGGTGATATCATTCTCATATTATCCTTAATTATGGCATTAAAGCATGAATCGTGCAGGAAAAAGAACGGTGTTTAGGAGTGACTATGTTATTTATACCAAACTTGGCTCTTAAATGCTTTGTCATCCTGCAGCATGGAAGGCACACAGTAATATCCTTCTGGAGAAACCAAAGGACCCTCCAAATGAAGCTGGGATAAAAATAGAGTAACTTGCAGGATTGTAGCAGTGAGCTCCAATGCTCACAATCACATCCTGACTGCAGCATCCCCTCCTCCTGCACATCCGTGAGATGAAAGCAGCAAAGGCTCTTTAAAGTGTCTCTTCCAAGAGCACTACAGAATGATGACAGGCAGGCCTGAGGCCATTTCAAGTTACCATAATTAGGATGTATATCTTGTTTAGGTAGTGTCAAAACAAGCCAAAATGTGACTCTCAGAAAGCTGTGATGCCACATCAGTTATCCAGGGAGTCTATGTAGTAACACCTAGTTCTTTCTGTCTCTTCCAGCTTGTATCAGCTGTTGGGTATCTCCACTGTAGGAACATCCTTCACAGAGATATCAAGGATGAAAATATTGTCATTGCTGAAGATTTCACAATAAAATTAGTGGACTTTGGTTCGGCTGCCTACCTGGAACCTGGGAAATTATTTTACACCTTCTGTGGGACAATTGAATACTGCTCACCAGAAGTGCTGTCTGGCAAACCGTATGTCACCCTCTGAAAAGTCACTTTTGTGCCATCACACCAAAAAAAACCCATGTGGGCAGGGCTGGAACAGAGAAGCCAAGCTGCTGTGCCATTGGAATGCTGCTAGAGTATCCAACCACAGGAAACTGCAGCGAGATTTAAGGCACTGCAGTGGCAGAAATCACTGTGAAGGTTTGAGTGCATACAAAGTAGGGCACTCTAGTGACAGAAATCAAGTTGTAAAAGCTTGAATATGTAAAAAGTTGTTTCTCAATCTTTTGTCAGGCCTTCTGTAGCAAAAGCTGCTTTTTTAGAGAGGTGGAGTAAGCAAGTATTGCTGTTGATAGTACCTTCTCATTGCATTTGTGCTTTGTATCCTCCCACTCTCATCCTCTCTGTTCTCTTTTCTACGTACTTCCCCCTATTTGAATTTTTGCAGTTTGATCCTTGTTCGTTTCCCCACTGATTTTTGTACTCCTTGGGACTCAAGGATTCTTCTCTTGCAGCTTCTCTTGCTGCTGTTTTGAATGTGCTACCTAAATCTTGGCTCTCTTCCCTCTTCTTTTTCTCTCCAAGTGCTCTGTGCCTGGCAGCTGGTGCTCTCGTAGGTGCTCCACAGGGGAGCCTCCCCATCACAGGGGTGGCACTGCTGTGATTGTACATGCCTGGATGGATCTTGCTCCTGCTTCACAGCTCTTTCCAACTTTCCATCCTTTAGGCAGCTCCTCCTAAAGGAGTGGGGGGAGAAGCAATGCAAGGAGGAGAGGAAATTCCTGCTGGGAATGAGATGAAAGGTGAAGCAAGCAGCTCTGCCCTGGGAGTTCCACCTCTTACTGTGTGAAGGAACTGGCATGTTTTCTCAGATGGGATTGAGATAGTTAATAGTTATTTCCAAATAACTTTTGTTTTGAAAGGGCTGGGAGGATGTGTTTGCTCTTCCAGTTAAATATTTACTTGACAGTTTTGGCTGATGATGAAGAAGGTGGAGGGGTAAGTTCTTGTCACCAGCTTGTGGAAGTCTGGGTGCATGTTACACATACTCATCAACAGAAACTGGCTGGCTGTTCTGTGGTTGCTTTTGTTTCCTGGAGAAGGATAATGCAGACTCCTCAGACACATGAGAACCTTCTTAGAATTCTCACAAACTTCCTATGTTAAAATAAACATTGGAAACAAGGGCTGTCAACACACTTTTTTTTCTTTTCACTTTCTTTAGCATATAGCTATGTACTTGCAATCTGAGTTTAGGTAAGCTTATCTTTGCTTATCTCAGGTACCATGGCCCTGAGCTGGAGATGTGGTCACTTGGCATCACCCTTTATACTTTGGTGCTTGGGGAGAATCCCTTCTGTGAGCTGGAGGAGGCCTTGGCAGCTGTCCTGCGTCCTCCTCACCCTGTGTCACAAGGTGAGCTCTTCCCATTTGCTTTTCAAAAGGAGCAGATCTCTTGGGAAAGTATAAGCAGTATTTTTTCACCTGACTGAAAAAATGCTCCCTAATGTGTTCTGTGATGATTTGGAAAGCTGCTCAGTGCAGCAAAGCTTGGGGGATTTGTCATTCTTTGAACATAAACTGTATCTCTCATTCCCAACCTGCCTAAAATCCAGGCTGAGCCATCCTGTGCTGTGTCTGCCCAGGTCTCATGGATCTCATGGCAGGGCTCCTGCACCCTGTTCCAGAGCAGCGCACGACTCTTGCCATGCTGGCAGAGGATCCTTGGCTGAGACAGCCTGTGAACCTAGCAGATTATACCTGGGAAGAGGTGTTTGCCTCTGCTGAGCCAGCTGGGACCTCAGTCTAAAGGCTTCTTCATCTAGGGGTGACTTAGAAAAGCCTGAGCTGTGTTAGCAGGATAGGTCCCATTGGAAAAGTTATCTGCTGATACCCACATATATTCAGTTAATTACTGTTTTTACCCAGGACATGTTTCAAAGATGTGAGGCAAAAATTTTAATGTTTAAACTGTTCATAACTTGGAAAATAATTTTATTGCCTGGTTTTACTTTTTATTTGTAGTTTTTTTATCTTTCTGAAAACCTGATGAATAAATGAATGATAACATATCTGTTGGTTTTCTGGAGTATGTGTGCACAAAGGACACTCAAAACCACACATGTAATTGCATGATTTGGGTTGGTAGTGTCCTTTTTTCTTAATATCAGAGTGCTGTCTATATTCAGGAAAACAGTCCTCGATTTTGATGAGACGGAGATATTGGGAAATAAAAATAGACTCAATAAAGAGAATTTGGTCGAGACATGGGTGACAGGTACGGGTCAGCCGCGGTCAGGCTGCTTGGGAGGAGGTGCTGGGAAAAGGCAGCAGTTTAGCGGCTGCTGCGGCTCTGCAGAGACACAGAAGGACTCGGCTTAATTACTAATTAGTTTTGAACCCAGCTTTGGACTCTACTGTCTCCATCCAAACACGTTCTGTAGCCCCGCGCCCCGGCTCTGGCCCCGGCGGGGATGATGACCGGCGGCGGGGATGGCTCTGCGGGCACCGGAGCGGGACAGGCGCAGTGCCCGCGCTCTGCCCAGAGTACCGGGCTCTTCCTGCCCCGAGCGATCCAGCCCGGACAGGCCATGCCGGGCGCAGCTCGCACAGCACCCCTCCTCTCGATCCCCGGCCGCTGCCCGGGCGGGATCGCGGCCGCTGCGGGGCGGAGCGCGGCCCGGNGGCTCGGCCCCGAGCACCGCGAGGCGGCGGCGGCGCAGCTCCTGCTGCTCGGGCTGAGCCCCGAGGCCGCCGTGGCGCTGCTGGAGCGGAGCCCGGCGCTGCTGCGGCTGCCCACGGAGCGACTCCGGGAGCGCGCCGAGGAGCTGCGGCGCCTGGGGCTGGACGGAGGTAGGGCAGGAGCGGGGGGGCGGGGGGGCCACGGGGCTGTGCCGCTGCCGTGCTGCCGCTGACCCGGCGCCCGCTGACCCGGTGCCCGCAGGCCGGCTGCAGCGGGCGCTGAGCCGCTGCCCCCAGCTCTTCCACGTGCCCCGGAAGAGGCTGGAGGCAACGGTGCGGCTGCTGCGGGAGCGCTGCCTGTTCACGGCGGGGCAGCTGCGGGAAGTGCTGGGGACCTGCCCCACCGTCCTCCTGGAGGAGCATCGCACCCTCCATCACCAGTTCCAGGTGAGGAGCGGGACCCATCTCCCTGCCAGAACCGGCTACGGGAATAGCGCTGTGCCTTACACCCCCCTTTGTGCCCGCAGTATGCCTACTTCAGAATGGGGGTCCGGCAGAAGGCGATGGTGGAGGCTCGGCTCTTCCAAACGCCCTTTGCCGAGCTCCGGAATCGGCACACCTTCCTGGAGCGCCGAGGGCTCTACGAGACCCCACAGAAAGGACAGACCCAAACTAGTAACCCAAAACTGAAGGACATCCTTCAGCTCTCAGAGAAAGACTTCCTGGCCAGTCTGGCCTACTCTACCCCAGAGGAGTATGAGGTCTTCAAGAAGCTGCTGGCTCGGGGGGAGGAGGAGAAGGAAGAGGAGGATGTGGATGCACTAAACACAGATGATGATGATGATGATTTCGACAGTGATGAAAGTAAAACAGCCCGGGAATGAGGAGGTGAGGCTCTGAGGTACCAAGCCTTCCCCTGCTGCTGCACTCTGGATGTTTTGGGCTCCCACCCCACACCAGCACAAGCTGGGGGGGGTGCAGGGCCCCATGGGTGGGGTAAATATATCCCAATAAATCCCATCTGTCAAATACAACAACACTCTTTCCTCCTCTTTGACCAACTACTTTTAAGAAAACAAAAAACCCAGGGGTTTCCATAAAGTGTTTTTATTAAAAAAAAAAAAAAGTCAAACAAAACCCCCTAATTTATTTCCAAGACTAGGTTAAAACCTTCCGGCTGCATTACCTACGGAGCCGGCTGTGGGACAGGAGGCTGCTCTGTTGGCTGGCAGTGGGACCAGCCTTCCTGGTGCCATGGGGACAGTTCCTGTGGAAACAGAACTGGCCCAGGGCAGGGCCACCTCCACCTCCACAGCCCATGTCAGTGCTGATCTCGTGGCTGACAGAGCAGGGGTGCAAATACTTTCAGACCACAGCTCCAAACCTTCCTGTCTGGCTTTCCCCTTGCCCTGCTCTTCCTGGTAGAGAGGGCTGGCTGGCTTCTTGTCCTGCCCTGGGAAGCCAGGGCTGCTGTTCTTGCCAGGCAGCTGGAACAGGACCAGGCAGCCTTGATGGAAAACAAGGCCTGTCTGTCCTGTGGGAGCAAAGCTAGAGGTGGGGCGGGAGGGGAGCAGCACACTGGCCATGGTTTCACATTGTCCCTGCCCCCTGCCTCTGCAGCTGTGACTCCAGGCTGAGCAGGGTCACACTGCTCCCCGGAGGAAGAGGGTGGTGGCAGGAGCACTGAAACTCCTGGGCCTGTCCTGCTCTGAGAGCATCTTCCAAGCTGCTGCTTGAGCCACGTGGCTGAGCAAGAGAGCTCTGTGATGCTCAGCAGGAGGGGAGGGCCTCACCACCACAATAATCCCACTGCTGGGGACATGACTCTATACCATAACTGCAATATATCTCTGGTATGTGTTAATTTATAATATACACTGTGTATGTTAATACACACATCTATGTTTAACTAGTGTTGTCATACAAACTCACAAAAACTAGGAACATTTCTAAGCTACACTTTTTCTTTCCTTGCCTGCCCTTCTGCAGTGCTGGGTGCTGGTCCTCTCCTCCACATCACCCTGCAGCACTGGTGCCACAGGGAAGGCAAACTCTGGATGCAGTGCAAGGGGATGGCATGTGGGGCTTGGCTTCCTCACCAAGCCTCTGCTGTGCCCTGCACTGCTGTGGAGGCAACTACAAGTGTGGTGGTACTGGCATACCTCAGCTAACAGACTTCACCCTACAGATCACATTTAAAAATCTTTTTAGGTGCTCTATTAATTTGCTTAAAATCAGGGCTTGTTTAGAAAGCAAAGAAAAAAGGCAGGCAGTAGAAGCTGCCTCAGTTTCCCCTGCTAGAGCAGAGGAAACAGGAGTGCTCCTCTACTGCCAGTGCTCACCTCACCACTAGGAGCTGCTCACCTTTTCTAACTCATCTACAGAGGCTACTCCTCAGAGCATATTTCTGGGGGCCAGATTTCAGGTGATAGCTAAGGCTTTTTGGTCTGCATTAAACTGTTTTATTTGAGGGTTATAGGTAATTTATAACCTTGGATTATGAAAACAGATTGGTGCAGATGCTGCTGGCAAGGAGCTGGGCTGATCCCAGAGTGAAGCGGGGAGCCCGTCGCTTGTGCAGAGTGGCTGCGGGTGCTGAGCAGGGCTGGTCCCCTCAAGGGGCACTGGTGCTCAGCTCCTCAGGGGCAGAGAGGGGGCCAGCAAAGGCAGCGCTGGGCCATGGGGGGGAAAGGGAGCACTACTCAGTGTGCTGATCCAGCTGCATGTCCCTAATGGGCTGGAGGAGAGGGAGAGGTTGACACCAGGCAGGAAGGCTCCCCTGCTGTGTTCAACCCAGTGAGCAGATCTGATCTTCCTGGTGTTCAAAAAGCCCTTAGATGTGGAAAGACGAAGCCTCTACTGCTTTAAACCCTGTGGAGGAGCAGGAGTGGAATGAGCTGGTGTGCAGAGTCTGCCAGATGCCCCACAGCTGGCTTCTTCCCACCCTGTGCACCAGTCTTGTGCTGAGAGAAGGGGACCTGCTGTCTCCAGGACCCCAGCCTTTGCCTGGCCCTTTCTGTGCAGGAATCTCTTGTTCATGGAGCTGCAGAGCCAGGGGGAAGCAGAGCATTGCCCCTGCTTCTCTACCCCAGCCACAACCAGGAGCCCTCAGCCAAAAGCCCTCACACCCCCTCAACATGGTGGCGTGAGCCAGGGTTGTTGTGCCCTGCCCTACACCCATCTCCCCGACTCCCTGCATGAGAACTGCCCCTGCCTGCATCTGAGGAGAGCTGGAGCAGGTACTTACTTCTATGGCTTCTTCAGTGTGTGACTGTTGCTTGGTTTTCTGGAAGAGAAGGAGGGACAGCACCGTCAGCTCCATGCCCCTTGCTCACAGGCAAGCACATGGCATCCAAGCCTTGGTCATGTCTGTACCCCTCTACCAGTCCACCCCCAGCCTGGGTGTCCCCATGCATGCTGGGGCACACCAGCCAGCCACATCTTCCTGTCCAGGATCACAGGAAGGCTGGCACATTCAGTGTGCTGCTGCGGGTTGTACCTGCTGCTTGTCCTCTCGGAACTGGTGCTCTCACAGCTCTCCTTGTAGCAGATGTCCTGGTGTACCTTGTAGACTCTCCTGGACCTACACACACAGTGGAGACGTGGGTGTAGGGAACAAAAGGGAGAGATGTCCTTTGATGAGAGTGAAGGGGAAGTCTGGGTGTTTCCCCTATTTCCTTCCAGGCTGCAGTAGCTGACCTTGGCAGGAATGGGGCTCAGCCTGCTGTGCCAGAGGACTGATCCCAGCCAGGCCTTTGTGCCTCCCTCACAGGGAGGAGAGCAGAACTCCCCATGCCCTGGTGCTGCATCAGGGCTCCCCCAGCCCTCTGCTCACACATGGAGGGGCAGCCAGGAGCTGGATGGGATCTGCTGCTGTCTGGGGGTCACACACCAAATCCAACCTTGCTGCCACCACCTGGGTGGGTAACAACAGTATGGAGCTGTCACTTCAGCAACACCCTGTCCTGATGCACAGCTGGGGTAGCCACAGGGGCATGTCAGGCTGCTCAGCCTGCACTGGGGAGGGGGCAACTGCCAGCTGGGGTTGGAGACGGCCTTGTGCTCACTGTCCCTTCCCCAAAGCCGAGCTGCAGGAAGACATCCCCAGCTCAGAGCACAAGGGGAAGGGGGCAGCATAACCTGCAGGCAGTACTCACAGATAGTGGCAGGTGCCTCCTTCCCACACTGGGAATGACCTGGTTTCCGAGTACAGCCGTGTGCACGAGTGTGGCACTTTCTTGCAGGCTGCTTGGGGAATAGGAGAGGGGAGCTATCACTGAGCCCATCTCTGGCCATGCCTGCCTGTGCCTTGTGGCATGGGTCTGGTGAGGCCCCCCTGGCTTCTTGGCCATGCTGGAGGGCTGGCCTCAACAGAGCTGGCCCACCAGTAGAAGCAGAGCCCCCAGCCTCACACTGCCTATGTAAGTCTCTGGGTAAGGCAGGGGCCTGGCTTGCCAGGCAGAGGTACAGAGCTCAGCCAGGAGCAGGGACCAGACTTGCACTCATCTACACAAACTAAAGCCCAGCCCCTCTCTCAGCTGCCAGCATGACACACATCTCTAGTAAAGCCTGGGCATTGTGGGAGCCCCTAGGTGCTGGCAGGGTGTGCTGAGTGACCTACATCCTAGGGGACCTGTGACAGGGACAGCCACCAACCTGGCACAGCAGGAGGGACCCTGGCCTTCGGACACAGCCTGGCACTCACCCAGCTGGCAGACCCGGCCCTTGAAGCCCGGGCGGCAGGCACAGTGGTAGGACTCGTCATCTCTGGTGCAGGTGCCTCCATTCCTGCAGGGATTCTTGGAGCAGTTCTGCCCCTCTCCTGCAAAACACGCTCGACCATCAGCGCCTGGGGCCACAGCTCAGCCCTGCCAAGCCCCTGGCATTGCCAGGGTGCTCCCAGGAAAAGCAGGTGGGCAGGGGTGCCTGCCACGCCTCCAAGGAGGGCAGGCTGGTGCTGAGCACGTTGCCTGTGGGGCCAGGGCTGGGTTCCTGCTGCTGTGGGTCTCCCCTGGGACTTACTCTTGCTCTTTGCCTCACGCAGCTGCAGTGCCAGGCTGTCCCAGCTGGACACCTCTCTGTTCTCTAGCTTCACTGGAGCTTCTGGCTCTGGACAATGAGAGGATTAAATGTCACCTTCCAGGCGAGAGCCGGACCCAAAGGCAGCCCCTCCAAGGGGATCCAGCCTGCCCGCAGCTTTGGGGCACTGGTCAGGCCTGAGGCAGTGCTTTAGCACCCCACCCTAGAATTGGGGTGACACTCTCACTCCTCCTGGGTGGGTCTGGGACACAGAGTTTTTGGAAGGCAGGGACAGAACCAGGATGTGCAGTGAGGCCAAGGGCTGCCCTCAGGTGTGCCAGGCCCCTTCCCCACCCCGTGGTGTGGGGTTTGCAGGTGCTGTAGGGTATCTTGGGTTGGCACTTCTATCCCCAGTCTTCTGGGGATAGAAAATGGGGGCTAGGTCTGGACTAGTGAGGGGTTTCTCACCCAGACACCCTATTTGGGTGTGAGACTGTTCTTCACAGTGGGGGCTGAAGCTGTTGGGCAGGCAGAGGCTGCACTGGAGGGCTATGGAGCCACTGCTCAGGACCCTCCTGCTGCTGGCAGGGAAGAAGGGCAGCTGTGCTACAGTCAGCATTGCCTCCCATCAGCAAGGGCCCTTCTCTGGGCTCCCCCAGCCAGTCACCCCTCTCCTTGGGCAGGTGTCTAACAAGCAGAGCAGATGTTTGCCTGCCCAGGGCCAGGTGAGAGGGCTCCACCCTCCTCTATAGCTCCCCCAGCTCTACAGCAGCCTGGCTGCCACCTCAACTTGCAGGGAGGTGCAGGAGATGGTACTGGATGACAGGAGCAGGACACAAAGGCACAAGAGCACTTACGTGTCTTCACAGTGATGGATTTTCCCAGCGCAGTGCCAAACCTGGCACTGATCCTCCCTCTGCCATCCATCAGCTCTGTGAACCTGGCACAGGAGAACCATAAGGGAATGGGGCACTGCAGGTCCCCCAGGCTCTGTGTGCTGGGGCTCATGGCAGCTGCATAAAGCATTCACTGGTGGCACCAGGTTCTGTGCAAGTCCCATGCAGGAACTGCCTCAGGGTAAGGGGCCTGCCTGGCTGAGAACCCCAGTGGATGGGCAACAGGCTGCACCCCAGCAGGAGCATGGCTTGACCCTGCACAGACCTGGGCATGGAAGCTGGGTAAAGGGACTGGCTCAGCCTAGTGCTTGGGCCGAGTGGAAGAGCCAGGAGTGCTGAAGCAGCGCCTACCTGGGGGCTGGTGAGGGCTCCTCAGCTGTGTCGTGATCTGCCAGCAGGCGGAGCTCAGGCAGGAAAGCTGGCGGCAGCCTGTTTCGCAGAACCCGGGGGTGCCCAGCTTGGCTCCACCGTCTCTCTGGAGTCCCATCCCTCTGCACTGCAGACCAAAGGACGAGGCTTAATGGAGGTAGTGTGAGCCAGCAACCAACCTCCCAGTCAGTCCCATCATCCCCAAACTGCCAGGTGACACACAGACACTCTCCACACACCGGGGATGCAGGTGCCCATCACCAAGCTGGAGCTCTGCATCTGCCTATGCTAACCCTACAACCCCCACCTCCCATTCCAGTGGACCTGTGTCTTGTCCCCACAACCTGCTGCAGAACCCAGTGCTGGGGCAGCAACGGCTCATCATTCTGTTGGCCAACTGGTCTCCGCCCTTACCCCGCTTCCCTGTCATCCCATTGCCTCCCTTGTGCAGCAGCAATCCAGCAGAGCCCCAGGAGCACTTACAGGTGTTGACATAGAGGTGGATGGGCTCACTGTGCACCTGGCCTTGCTCGGTGTTCTGCACAGCTGTCAAGGACAGGTGATAGCGCTGCCCGGGCAGCAGGTCCCGCACCGTGTAGGACACAAGCTTCCCGTTAGGCACGTAGCGGCTCTTGACGCTCTGAGCAGTGGTGACATTGATGATGTACCCCTCCATGGTGCCAACAGGTGGCTGCTCCCACGCCATGGACACAGAGGTGGTGGTGACATGGGAGGCGGTGAGGTTTTGTGGGGGCAGAGGCCCTGTGGCAGGCAGCAGATGGGGAGGAAAGTGGTCAGAGCTGGTGTCCCTGAATGGCCACTGCCCTACTTGCTCACATCACCCTACAAGTGTGCCAGGGCCCCAGCTTGCCTGGCACTGGCCAGACCCACCCTGAGCCTGCTCCAGCCACGGATGCACAGTGAGGGGATGCTCAACACCAGGTCCTTGCCAAGACAGACAGAGCCTCACTGCACCCTGGTACCCAGGTCAGCCCTTGCCTTCTGACTGCCAGATAGCAGGGGACGAATCGGGCCCATGCTGGTCTCAGAGACTGAACATTTGGCAGGGGAGGACATGCCAGTGTCTTTCCTGGCCTCCCCAGGCCTGCCTGCACACCTCCTACCTGCTGTTCTGGCCAGACAGTCTGGCAGCTCCCACATCTCTCCCTCCCCACAGCTTTCCTGCCAAGCCGGGATGGCAAAGCCAACCTCACTCACTTGTCCACACATGAAAAGGGGGAGTGGCCAGGCTCTCTGAGGGATGGTCTTCCACTCCCAGGCCGCTCAGCGTTGTGACATGGATGATATATCTCTCTCCTGGCTGCAGGTCCCTGTGGAGGAAAAAGGGTGGGAAGGGATGACCTGAGGGAGCCAGCACCTGGCACCCAGCAGCACCCCACTCACAGGAAGGTGTACTTGGCCACGCTGCTGTTCAGCTCCACGGTGCGGCCTGCCAGGTCCCCCATGTGGCGGATGGAGACCCTCACCCTACTGACAGTGGAATGCTGGAGTCGGTGGAGAGCCCATTGCACCGTGATGGCACTGGCAGTCACATTCGTGATCTCAAAGCCTTCCACCGGACGCGGTCCTGGCCGGAGCAAGCACAGACCACGTGGTCATCGTGGGTCACCCCGTCCCTTCCCCATGCGCTCCCAAGGAATCACTTTCCCCAGTGGAAGAGCTCAGTGCCACCTCTCCCCCTGAACTCACGCTCTCCTGTCCTCACAACCTCCAGGCTGGCAGGAGGCACATCTATCTGCCCACCCACTTGTGCTACTCAAAGCACCCCGAGGCTGTCCCCTCTGCCCCAGCCCCCTACCACAGCTCCAAAGGGGCTGCAGTGCCCAGGCCTCGCACTAAACATAGAATCATCAAGATTGGAAGAGACCTAGGAGATCATCCAGTCCAATCATCCTCCCAGAACTGTCACTATAACCCCTAAACCACATCACACAGCACCCGATCCAGATGCCTACTGAACATCTCCAGGGATGGTGACTCTACCACCTCCCTGGACATACTATTCCAGTGTTTGACCACCCAAAGAGTGAAATTTTTTTTTTACTATCTAGTGTGAATCTCCCATCTTGGCTTTAGGCCATTTCTTGTTGTTCCCTCTCTGCAGGCACGACAGAAGAAATCAGCCTCCACCACACTGCAACCTCCTGTCGGGGAACTGTGGAGAGCAGTGAGGTCCCCCTGAGCCTCCTCTTCTCAAGGCTAACCAAACTCAGCTCTCTCAGCTGTTCCTCATCAGATGTGGTTTCTAGACCCTTGACAAGCCTTGTTGCCCTTCTCTGGACATGCTCCAGCACCTCAGTGTCCTCTTTCATGTGAAGGGTGCAGAACTGAATGCACTGCTGCCTCAACAACACCAAGTGCAATAGGATGGTCACTTCCCTAGTCCTGCTGGCCATGCTACTCTTGATACAGGTCAAAATGCCACTGGCTTCTTAGCCATTTGGGCACACTGTTGGCTCATGTTCAGCCAGCTGTCAATCAGCACCCCCTAGTCCCTCTCTCGAGCCACTCCTCCCCCAGCCTGGAGCTGCAGGGGGTTGCTGTGACCCAAGTGCAGGACTCAACACTTGGCCTTATTGAACATCATGCTGTTGTCCTCTGCCCTTTGATTGGATGTGCCAAGGTCTCTCTGCAGAGCCTTCCTATCCTCAAGTACATCAACACTCTCATCCAACTTGGTGTTGTCTACAAATTTACTGAGGGTACACAAAGTCCTGAGGCCCAGACCATCAGTAAACACATTAAACAGGACTGGGCCCAAACTGAGCCCTGGGGAACCCCACCAGCTGGGACTGCTAAGTCCACAGCACACTTCATCTTGACCCCAGCATCCAGCTGTGGCTTGAGGCCCCATGAGATACTGTGCCCAGCACTACGCTACCATCTCCTCTCCTGGGCTTCACTTGGTCTCAGCCTGCTGTGGGAGATGTGGCTTATGGGCTTTATCACCACCATTCTCCTCTCCTCAGAGGCCATCTTCTTTCCTATGTCTAATTCCCTCCAGCCTGTTGGCATTTTGTTTCCACACCTGCCTGCCCTAGAAAGTGGGATCAAAGCTGCTCTGCCTGCCCATGGCCCAGAGGCATCACTGTGCCCCTTCCTCCACACATGAAGCAGAGGTCCCTGACAGCCCCTGCCCTTGGTGGTGTGTTCCCACACCAAGCCCAGCAGTATGGCAGGGTGACTGGTCCACGGGATTGCCCCCTGCTGCCTGCCTTGCATGGGGGCTCCTCATACTCTCCTGGGCACAGTGACAAGGAGCAGAACAGCCTGGCTCCAATAAACAGGGTTCAGGAGCAATCCCCGCTGCCAGCTCCCTTACAGCCCCTTCACAGGGTGAGCCACAGGGTGTCAGGCCTTTTACTCACAGCAAAGAAAACAGCGATTCTCTGTGTCAAGCACTTTCCAGAGTCCCCCAGCTGGATTTTGGGATCTGCACCAGCAAACCTGCCAGGTTTGATACCATGCTGGAGCTGGTGGCAGGCTGGAGGTGGCAGCACAAACCCTGGCACCTGCAGGGGCCACGCACACGCTCACGACCGTGATCCCCCTGGGGACGCTACTCACTAGTGCGCGTGGTGAGCATGATGGGCCTGCTGATATCATTCTTGTTGTTCACGTTGCGTTTGACTGAAAAGACAGAAATATTGTAGGCTCTGCCGGAGGTTAGTGCCCGCAATTGGTGGGCAGAACGACTTCGGTCCACAAAATCTGTCCTGCGGTAAGAGCCGTCGAGGGATACGTACGTCACGGCGTAGCCGTCAATGAGTTGCCTGGCAGCTGCGTCCTCAGGTGGGTGCCAAGAAATCAACACACCAGTGTCCTCCACCCTTTCCACCTTTAATGAGGTTGGTGGCAGCAATTCTTCAGGGTGTGTGCAAAAGCAAAGGGGAGAGGTAATGCCATGAATCTTTAGAGAACAGACCCTGTCAGCAAGCGGCAGAACAGCAGCGATAAGAGGACAAGGTCCTCGCTTGTGTCACTTGGCACACCTGGCCGGGGCTCTCTGGGTGTAAGACACCTCTGGCTCAGTGGGCACAGGAGCAGCCAGGATGCCAGGAGAATTCCCTGGTATCACTGGTGGCCAATCACTTGCCGCTGCGGGATGGCGCGAGGGATTCGGGGGAGGCCATTGCCAAGAGGCTTCCCTCGGATGCCTCTGCCTCCCCTCCTGAGGGCATCTGAGAGATTGCCGTTGCTGCAGGGGAAATCTGCCCCTCATGTCCTGGTGCCAAGTTCAGCACCTTTGGCAGCGACTGAGCATGCTAGCACCCACCCTGGCATTGGTGGGGCATGGGCTGACCCCCCCAAGGCGAGCCCCCAGCCCTGCCCGCCTCAAGGAGTGCTGCTGGTCCCAGATGGTGTTGAGCCCCTCGTGGGTGGTGGGCACTGCCAGGCTGGCATCAAGCCCCACATCATGTCCTGATGCCGCTGCTGAGGGCCTTTACCTTTTTCGCAGTTCTTGCCTGTGTAGCTGACTTTGCAGGTGCAGCTGTGGGTGCCATTGCTGGGCAGGCAGTAGCCTCTGCTCCCACAGGGGCTGGAGAAGCACGGGTCACTGGCTGTGGGAGAGGTGCCAGGTTTGGCAGTGGCAGCAGTGCCGCTGACCCCGGGGCCACCCCGTGCTGCCCTGCCTGCCTCACCTGTCTCACAGTGGTAGCCAAAGAAACCCTCTGGGCACACACAGAGGTAGGAGCCCCCGTAGCTCTCACACTCCCCTCCATTTCGGCAAGGGTCTGACTCACAGGCATCCACTTCTGGAAGTGGGAGAAGGCCGGCAGTGAGCATGCTAGCAGCCAGCTCCCATGAATGAGCAACAGACCCCCAAGGGGGCAGCAGGGCAGATGCATAGCCCAGGGTTTGGCACAGCTGGGCTGGACACTGAATCCCCCCCTGTGCACCATGGTGCCCACATCCCCTGGAAGGGGTGAACCCCTTGGAAAGGGAGTCCATCACTGCTGGACACCTTATTCCTTGCTCCCTCCCCAGCAAAGCAGTTTCAGCTCTGCCCCCAAAACTAGAGGCAAGGAGGGGCAACAGTGAGCAACCAGGTGATGGCCTGGGGTCAATGTGTCCACAACAGTGACCAGCCACTTGGCATGGTGCCAGCCCTGGCAGTGTCCTGGTGCCCACTGTCCAGCCTCCCACTGACCCAGGAAGAGAGAGCTCCTACCTGTCTCACATTGGGTCCCCAGGAAGCCCTCGGGACAGAAGCAAGCAAAGGACCCGGGGAGGTCTTGGCAGGTCCCACTGTTCTTGCAGGGCTCTGACTGGCACTCATCAACATCTGTGGGTCCAGCAGGAAGAAAGGCACCAGCTCAGCACAGAGACAGCTGGTGGCCGGGGACAGGGGCTTGGAGAGGTAGTACTTCTCCCACAGGGCACAGACCCTTCCCATGTCATCCGCTTCCCCAAGCCCAGCGGCCAGAAACATCCCTGCTCCTGGATGCTCAGGCCTGCCCCCAAAGCACATGGCATGGGGACATTCCTTCAGGGACACCTGGGAACAACTGGCAGTGTGGGGCTGTGCCAAGAAATCCAGCCTATAGGGTGCCTGTGTCATGTCTCCCCATCTAATTTCCAACAGCCCACCTTCTCCTACCACTGTCCTCTGCCAGGTCCCAGGGAACTGGACTGGAGCTACCTGTCAGAGTCCCATCACCTCCCATGCCACCCATTGTCCCCCACCAGGAGCAGCATCTCCCTGGTGGAAAATCCTACAGCTGGCTGGGAGTCCTGGGAGAGACGCCCTTGCCTCAGACTGACACAAGCACACACAGCTCCTGGTAACCTAGCTGCTTGTGATGGAGTTTGCAATCCACTGGGGCTTTCCCAAGGGCTGGAGGGTGAGGAAGGGATTGTGACAGTCCTGGAGCATGCCCGGCATGGTCTCTTACCCAGCTCACAGTGGTAGCCAGTGTAACCTGGCTCACACAAGCACAGGAAGGCAGAGACACGATCCTTGCACTGGCCACCATTCAGGCAGGGCTGCGACTGGCATTCATCGATCTCTAAAGGCATTTGAGCAACGGAGAGACAAAGAAAGAGACATGAGCACAGGACAGGGATCCTGGGGGCAGGAAGCAGACAACTGGAGTTCATATCCTGGGGTCACCAAACCATGGTCCTGACCACAGGCCACTGGGAGGAATGGTGCCCCAGGGCTCGCCCACTCCCCAGAACTCCTCACCATCACATTCGGGGGGGTCGCTCCAGACACCTGGCACACGGCAGACACGGGGATGGTTGTGCTGGCTGAGGATGTAGCCCAGCTCACACTGGTATTCAGCCAGCGAGCCCACCTTGGTGGAGTTGAAAGAAGCCTGGGCATGCTTCACCTCACTGGGGATGCCACAGTCGACCTCTGTGGAGAGATGGGGATGAATGGGGCCCACAGAGGCGCCCCAAGTGCCCAGCTGGCAGGGGAAGCACAAGACCCTTACCAAACTGGCAGTGCTTCCCTACATAGCCCACGGAGCAGGTGCAAGCATAGCCCCCGTCGAGGTCCTCACAGGTAGCCCCATTCTCACAGGGGCTAAGAAAGCAAGGGGAGGGCACTGGAAGAAGAGCAGAGCAAGAAATGAAACCAGAGCCAGCCCCCTTCCCTTTCCAGCAGGGCACAAGGAAGAGCTGCAGGGAAGGAGGTTCAAAGCAAGCAGCGAGCTCCTGACAGTAAGGCCCATCATCCCCTCAGGTAGTGGCACACTCTCCTCAAACCTACCAATCTCACAGTGCCGGCCGGTGTAGCCTGGGGGACAGTCACACTTGTACTTGCCGATGTAGTGGAAACAGGTGCCTCCATTCTGGCAGGGCCCCGAGGCACAGGGGTCCGGCTTACCTGGGGGCACAAGGCGGGCGTGAGCCTGGTGGGGCAGTGCCACCTCTCCTCCCTGTGGGGGCCAGGGGCTGTACCGATCTCGCAGTGCTTGCCGGTGAAGCGGTAGGGGCAGGTGCAGTGGTACTCGCCATTCGCCTCCCTGCAGGTGCCCCCGTTGCGGCAGGGCCCTGTGCTGCAGAGCCGAGGCTTGGCTGCAGAGAGAGCACCCAGAGCAGGGTCACCCAGAGCTGCTGCCTGCCACCAGCACCCCACCAACCCTCGCTGCATCCTGGGTCCAGCAACACCACAAAAACTACACCCGGGCAGATGTGTGCTGGGGCCTTGGGGGACAACAGGTATGCTGGGAGACAGCTGGCTGCTCCCAAGGGCAGAAGCTGTGGCATGTAAATAAAAAACACCAACACTGATGGTGTTGTACAGGAAACAACTTCATGTTGGGTGTCATGAAAGGAGTCATTCAATCCCTCCCTCTACCCTGTAGGATGGGATGGGAAAACCTGCACCAACTTCCAGCTCTGCAAATAACTGTTCATCTCCCAAAAAGGTCCAAGCCCTTCTCCCAACCTCTGCCAGGTGCTGGGGCCACAGGGAGCACTGTGGAGGTACCTTTCTCGCAGTGCATGCCAAGGAAGCCTTGAGGGCACTCGCAGATGTACGAGTCATCATGAACCTTGCAGGACCCCCCATTCAAGCAGGGCTCTGAGTCGCAGGGGGATGGCATCGCTGCAGAGCCAAACACACGGCATCACCGAGGACATATGGCCAGGGCTACAAGGGCAGCTTCCTTGCTGGTGAGGGTAGCCCCTCCCCACTCCCACCCCAGGGCTGTTCCCACATCCCTGTGGAGTCTTACTGTGGTTGGTGCCGTAGTTGGTGTGGCAGACACAGAGGTAGCTCCCGCCATACTCCATGCAGTACCCACCATCCGGGCACTGTGTGTTCATGTTGCACGGTGTCGTGGTGACTTCTGCAAACACATGGCCAGTGCCAGCCTCCTTCAGTCAGTGGCAGGAGGACACCCACATGGAAACAGGAGTCTCCTAACTTTGCAGGGTCCAATGAGACAGGACAGATCCTCTGGCACAGACAGTGCAAATGGCAATGCCCCAGCCTGGATGCTGAGTGAGCTTCAGCAAGGGAGTGCACAAAGGCTGCCACTCCCTCCCTGCCCATGGGAGCTGGGCTGAGGCAGAGGCTGGGAGAGGCACAGCTCAAAGGGGGAGTGATGGAGGTGGAAGCATTGCCATCTCACTAGGTGACAATATTTCCAGGCTGAAATTCAGTGTGCGCCCTGGCACTGTGCTCAGCTCAGGCATGGGCAGTGTCTCCTTGCTGACTCACAGGCTGCCTGACTCAAGCATCCCAGAGGGAATGAACATAGTAGGCAAGAAGCTTTCACCTACCGAATTCACAGAGGAGACCAAAAAACCCAGGAAGGCACTGGCAGACGGTGACGTTCCCCTCTAGACAACTGCCCCCATTACGACACTCACAGCCCTCAGACAGCTCTGCAAGAGAGGAAACAGGATCTTCCCAGCATCTCTCCTGCTTGTGGGCTGGGACAGACAAGTGGCCTCGCCAGATGCCACTCACAGGGGAAGCTCAGGTAGGCAGCAGCCCTGAGGCCCTCAGACACACAGGCACAGTCTCCTCCAGCAGGACAGACCCTCTGTTCAATCCCAGAGCCTTGAACAGGCTCTCTGGGGCTGCTGCTTCTCCCTCTCCATGAGCACGAAGGCTCCCCTTGAGATGCTGCACCCCACTAGCGAGTCCCCTCGGTACTCACGGTCTCTACAGTCCTGTCCAGTGTAGCCCTCCTGGCACTCACAGACGTAGCCCTGCTCAGTCTCCAGACAGCTGCCTGCGTTCTGGCACGGGTGGGAGAGGCAGGCGCCGGGCATGCGGGGCCCACCTGTGGGGAATTGGGAGCCTGAGTGGAGAGGTCCAGTTTGGGACTGGAATATTCTCTGTCCTGAGGATCCTGCTGGAGGTCCCAGCACGGTCAAACAGCCCCACAGGAAGGTACTCCCTCCTGGCAGCACCACGGCTGCTTTGCACATGCCAACCACCAGCAGTGCCTATGACTGACACAGCCCCTTTACAGCCATTTGCCCTGTCCTGCCCAGTGCCCCTGACTGCAGTTCCCATGCCAGGCTGGTCGAGACACAACCTCACGCACCATACTGGCAGTTGCTGCCATAATAACCCGGGGAGCAGGTGCAGACATAGCGGCCAGGGCGGATGTAGTTGCATGTCTGCCGGTTCTGGCAACTCCGGTCCTCGCAAGAAGATGAATCTGGTAAGGGGAAAGCAAGGAAGCGAGCATGAGGAGAGCCTGGACCTGGGAGAGGGGCCAGCAGAACATAATGGCCAGCAGAACAAGAAGGACACAGTCCCTGCTGTGGGTCATCGTGGGGCAAGGTACCTGTCTCACAGCGCTGTCCCACAAAGGGCTCCAGGCACACACAGGTGTAGTTATCGACCAGGTCCATACAGTGCCCGCCATTCAAGCATGGGCTGGACTCACATTCATTCACCTCTGCAAGGGGAGGCCAGGAAAGGTGGTCAGGTCATGTGTGGCCACAGCCAGCTCACCTGGCATCTCCCAGCCTGGGTGATGCTCAGGAGGGTGAAGGTGATGGACAGAAAAAAATAGGTGCCACTAGCAATACCAAGCATTCCCCTCCCAAAACTACATCCCGGAATGAAGCTGGCTGGGAAGGAAGCTTGCCAAGGTATGAAATGTCACCATCTCCATCCCATACCTGTTTCTGTCACCCACCTGTTTGGCAGTCCACCCCTGTGTACCCCGACTGGCACAAGCATGCTGCTGTCCTGTTCACCACCTGGCAACTCCCACCATTCTGGCACACTCTGTTCTCACAAGGTGATTCTGCTGCAGAAGAACATAAAAAAAAAAGAGGAGCAGGGGTGTCAGCCTAGGCACAGGACCAGCACATGGCACCCTCTACACACAGTGATACCAGGCCTAGGCAGAGCACAGACTGGAGCCACCCATGCACCTTCTCTCAGGAGACAGTGGCCACGTCCCCAGTCATGACTGTCCCCAAAACCTGTCCTCAGGCAGCTCAGCAGTTTCATCCCACCACACCTCCTCGATGTCAGTGTGCTCTACTGGGCATTTCTCCCTCCCTTCCTTCCTCCTCCACAAGTCAACTCCCTCCTCGTCTTTTCCACTGGTGCGGCAGCTTGCTGGGAGCCAAATGCCTTGGCGGCACTTCCACTGGCAGGCGGGGGCCAGCAGTGGGGAAAACCTGTAACCACGGCCCCTGCCTGGGATTGGCAGGGTCTCCCCTGGCTTTGAAGAGCTTGGGACCAGAGCATCACCTGCAAAAGCAGGGCCTGCAAGGCTTGTTTGAGCACTGGCTGCCAGCTTTTCTGGCTAAGGGAGTGATGGTGGAAGAGTACTGGCAGCAATGCTGAGTGAAACCCTCAGAAAAGTCAGCGGAAGGAAAGGCTCATGGCCAGAGAAAATCTTTTGCCTGAAGCAAGCTGAAA
Source organism: Rhabdornis inornatus (assembly GCA_013397075.1). NCBI lineage: Eukaryota > Metazoa > Chordata > Aves > Passeriformes > Rhabdornithidae > Rhabdornis > Rhabdornis inornatus. The sequence continues at coordinate 90,524 of VWZS01008070.1, read as the reverse complement.
TCCAAGTTGGCTGTCACAAACTGCTAGAGCCCAGCAGCTACTGCTGGTCTGAAGAGCCCTCCCAAGAACTGACGTCCTCCCAAGCCTGGGGTCTCTGCTTTTCAAGTGCTGCACTGCTCACCAGTCTCGCAGTTGTTGCCTCTGAAGCCTGGAGGGCACCTGCAGGTGAACCTGCCAGCACCGTTGAGGCAGGTGGCTCCATTCTGACATGGGTGGGAGAGGCACTCATCCACATCTGAAACAGAGCCCCGGGTGGGGACAGGAGCTCAGGGCGGGGACAGACGGACTGCCAGCACACAGCACTGACACTGGGAGTGAGACCTGCTCCCTGCAGCAAAACACTCACCCACATGGCACCTCTTCCCAGTAAAACCGGCCAGGCAGGAGCAGGTGTAGGAGGGGTTCCCCGTGATGCAGTCCTCGATACACTTCCCCCCATTCAGGCAGGGCCGCAGTGTTAGGCAGACAGAGGCTGTGGGAACAGTGAGTGACCCCTGTCAGCCCCCCCTTGGCAGGGCTTACCTGCCACCTTCCAGCCACACCAGTGCCAGAGTCTTTCCCTGCACCCGCCCAGCTCCCTGGGGTGCTTGGGGAGCCCATGGGGTTGCTGCCTGATGGCAGGACAGGAGCTGCTCCTTGCGGGCTCCCCTGGGACAGGGGGCAGTTTTACTGCTCCTGTGCAAGGGGGAGAGGCTGCAGAAGTCTGCAGCCTGGCTGGGGGGAGAAGGTCTGCTCCACTGGCTGAGGGGACATGAACATGCCCTCACTTATCATTCAGGCCAGAGGGAAAGGGGACGGGACAGCCCATGTACAGAAAATCCACCGATAACGCAAGACACACAGATCACGAGTGGGGAAACATGGCCAGGGGGAAGTGGGGATGAGGAACCGGAGACCAACAGCTCTGTGGGGGATGTGCCAGGACCCCTGGAGTGGGGAGCATAGACCAGGCCCTGGCAACCTAGCCCCACATGGCAGGCTGGCTTTCAGCAGCCCTCCACTTGGCTCAGCCCAACGTACTAGGACTGATGGACATACACACCCCCCAAGGATGCTGGCCGCTCATGCCCTGCCTGTGCACATTACCTCCTCCCCAGCCTCCCTCATCACTCCCCGCAGGCTTCTTTAAACTAAGAACTCTTCCTCCCCTTCCCATTTGCTCTCCCAGCCCCAGGGCAACCACGGGTGCCATCCCCAAACACAGCTGGTGCTGAAGACAATCCCCGCATAGCTGCCTCCCCTCCCTCCCCAAAGCCCTTCCAGACAACTCTTCCACCCCGCGGAGGTGGGGGTTGAGGCAGGGAAAGATGGGGCTGGAGAACAGTGTGGGGTTGGGTTGGGAGTTAAATAAACCTAACTGCTGTCCTCTTACTTGTATTGCTGCAGCCCCCCACTTGCACCTGGGCATCATCGATTCTGAACACCCAGCGCCCGGGGATACCCACATTTGTCGTCATCTCCACGTCAGCGATGTCATCGGTGCGGGATCCGGGGATGTTGAAGTAGCGCTTTCCATCACCAGCGTTAAAACCTGCCTGGAAGGACAAAGGCAGAGAGTAAAGAGACATCACTAATGCATGGGAAAAGGCAGCTGGAGCACCTGGACTCATCTCTCCTGTCACGTGGCACCACCGGTGGCATGACTCAGATCAACTTTCCCCTTCCACATGCCACAGGCCAGCGCTCAGTCCTGTCCACATGACAGCATAACAGGGTGAAGTGGATGCTTGGCCTGCTCAGTCCCTTCCTGGGAATTCAAATCCCATTTGCTTCCTCTCCACCTGCAGCATCCTGCCCGCTGCAGGCCGGCAAGCAGGAAGCCAAGCATGGATCAACTGTCGGTAAATTCACACATCCAAGTGGGTACTGGGGTTTTTGCGGGTGTGGGTGTTGGCTTTTTTTCCCCTTAACACAACAACACACACAGGGATGAAATAAAACTACAAGCAAAAGCTGTGCTAGCTGTGGCAGCTGCTCTTAAAGGCTGAGGTTGGGAAGGATAAGGGACTATGAAGCAGCAGCCAAGGCAAAGATCTGTGGTTTTGGGATAACAAAGCCCCCTGTATGGTCTCAGCTTTGGGAGCCAGAGCACACACACAGATATTTAAGAACTCTGAAGAAGAAAAAAATAAAAAACAAGCAGGCGGAGATTTTCCACCTCCAAGAAACCCAAACAGGAGCCACAAGCTCACAAGGCGGATGTGCTACCCAGGCACCCCAGGGGCCACACTGGCCACTTACCTGTGCCGCGATGCCACCGAGCCCAGCAAAGTCCCCCCCACTGCTGGCGTGCATACCCGTGGTCCAGGTGATGGACTCATAGTTAAAGATGGTGAAGGAAAGCTTGCCATCCGTGATGAGGACAATCTGGAAAGTGTTTACCTGCAGCAGGGAGGGGAGGAAAGCAGTGAGGGACGACGAACCAACCATAAAATAAAGTGACAGAAACTACATTCAGCAAAGGGGTGTTTCCTTGAACCCCAGCACTCCTCTGCGAGTGAGGGCATTAGAGTCGAATTATTTTCAATCCTAACTTCTTGTGATCCTGAGCTAGGACAGCTCACTTCTCATCTCAGAAGAATGGGAAAAATGGGGGAAAATATGGATATTGAACATCTGGAAGGCAAAAGGTGCTTCACTTTTGCCCAAGAAGGCTGATGATATAAAGCCTCCACGTGGCACAAAGACGAGGGTTTGATGTTGCCAGCCCACTACTGCTCTGTCACAGCAAGGTATCGTGATGGAGCCATCATGGTCAACTGAACTCTGCTGACACTTCCGTGCCACAAGTGGAAGGCCTGGCACCACACTGGAGGCACACAGGTGGGGTGGCTGCTTTGCCTCAGCTACTCACTGGTGAAAATGAGCTGCCCCCGAAGAAGGTGACTCGGTACCAGGTTGCAATGAAGACCCACTGTGCAGAAAACCCTGGGAACTCGGGGAAATACTGGGCAATGTCCCTGCTCGCTCTCTCCAGGATGGGCTGCTCGGTGCTCTCTCGGTAATAGATTTCACCCGCCCGCCGATTATCCACATCTGCCCAGAAAGCAGCAACCACACGCCGGTCCTTGGAGATGGGGAAGGCCACTGGTGTGAACTGGGAGACTTCCTTCAGGAATGAGATGATCCCATTGTTGTTTACCTGCAGAGAGGAAGGGAAAGAAACGGGTGGCCACAGTTGACTCCTGCTGCCAGCAGGAATCCATGTTTTAGAGGTGCTTTCCATTTCATGTTTCTCTTCCCCTCCCCTTTCCACAAACATTGGAGCGCTTCCCCTTCCTGTGCTTAGAAGCAGAGACGTGCCTCAGCACCCACAACACCCCCAGCCCCCCGCCCCAGCCGCCTGCTCACTGGAGCACGGCCGCGGGCCACTGCCCGAACAAACCCAGTCCTGTTCTCCCGGCCAGGGGAAGGGGAACAGCTGCAAAAACTGCAGGAGCCCTGCGCATAAAACAAACAGTGCCCGGTGCGTGGGGCCAGATCACGGCACTGCTCTTGGCAGGGGTGAGTGCCTGAGCTCGCTCCCCAGTCTCACGGCTCACAGGCAGCCCATGGGGCTGGACCCTCCTGGCAGGGGGGCTGCGGGCACTGGCCCATGTGGGCACTGGCCCAGGGTGGGAGGAGCCTTTCTGGGCAGCAATCCATCCACCGGCATGCACAGCACTCCGGGTGAGCCAACGGGCTCTCGATCCCCAGGTGACCAAGTGCTGCCACCCCACGCAAAACTCCCGATGCTTCAGGAGGCTGCTCTCATTAAAGTGGGGGCTGCAGGACCCCCAGGGTGAGATACTTCAAGCTGTTCCTCAGCACTAACTAATTGGAGCAATTAGGGTTCTGGGATGCACGGTAGAGGCAGCCTCAGCACAGGGAGGGAAACTGGAAATAGTGGATATTGCTGCCTGGAGTGCTACCTCCCAACTTCGGGATGCAGTAGGAGTCAGGAAGGTGAAGATACCCCCTGCCTGCCTGGACAGGTTGGAGGGGGCAGGGATCAAAGGGAAATGCTCTCACCCTGAGCTCCCAAATTCCCTGGAGGAGACCCTGCCAGCACTCTTGGTCCAGTCTGCTCCAAGCAACTCTGTTCCCCAGCCCACAAGCGACCATGGGACAGGCAGGAACACACAGCCTCCAGCCAAGCTCTCCACTGTGCAATGTCTGGCTCTGGCAAGCCCCTGGGCTGCAGGATGGAAAAGGGGGCCTGGTACAGGCAAGAGGCTCTCAACTGGAGAGAGCAGCTCTGGCACGCAGGCAGGCAGTGGTGTCAACACTAGTGTGCCAAAAAGGAACTGGGAGCCAGCATCCCCAGGAGCCACAAGGAAGTCAGAATGCCTTCACCCCAGCTGCCAGCACACCTAGGCACGGGGGGCTGAGCTGTGATGGCCTTGTGCAGTCTGTGGAGGAGGTCCCCCCCATCCCTGAGGAAGGTTCATAGCCCCTCCATTTGAACACAGGGCAGTCCTTACTGTGACTAAGGGAAAGAGGATTCTGTTTTCCCAAAGCCTCTGTAACCCCACTGTGTCCGCAGAGGAACATTCTTCCCTTGATTAAAGCAAGATGGGAGAGAACCAGAGCCAAGAAGGGCTTTTTTTGTTGTTGTTGCTGGTTTTTGTGAAGGAGGAGGGGGGTGGTTGGAGGCAGCCCTTGAGAATAGAGATTTCCAGGTGAACTCAGCCCTGTGCCAGTCCTCTCGGAGAGCAACTCCCTGCGGAAGAGTACCCCTGCCACAGAGACTTCTGTGCTGGGGGCAGGTAAGCTGGTCCTGCAGAGCCATGGGGTCTCAGCTCAGGAAAGGCAAATGTACTGTCCTCTGATCCCTGCAGCCCCTCCAAGACCTAGAGCTACACTGTGGAGCCTCTAATGGACAACCATCATGTCACCTGGCTTCTCCCAGACCCTTCTGTCCTTCCACGGTGGCTGAACCCCAAGCCTACATCCCTCCCACCTGATGGCAGAGCTGGTGGTTTGATCAGGGGAAAAACAGGACCAGGTAGGGCCAAGGACCCCCTGCACTGAGCCAAGACAGTGGAATGGTACATGAACGCAGCTCTGGGATGGCATCAAAGCAATGTTCAGCCCTCTCCTCTGCCACTTGGGTCTGGGTCATCACCAAGCCCAGAGCACACCAGGGAGACGGGATCAGGACACTGAAGGATTCACTGTGCCAGGTGGAAACCGGCATGGAGAACCCAAATCTCACTTCTGGATGCAAGACAGCACCGCCCAAAAGACTCCACAGACAACTAGGCACTTGGGGTTGCCCCTCTGGCCACAGCTACAGGAGACACAATGGGCCAGGCATGAACCGAGTTCTTTGGCCACAGTCCCCTCCCGGTGGCTTAGATGTTGCAAGGGAGTGTGTGACCAGTAGTCCCAGCAGCCCAGTGGGTGCAGGGAAAGGCAAGGGAATCAGATGTGCCGAGCGGACAGCCCAAAGTGCAGCTGTCTTTACTCTACATCACACTCAGAGCCCCACCAACACCCCAAGGCCACCAGCCAGGGGCCACCATGCAAGGGCTGCAGCACACCAGCTCTGGGCTCTTGCCCACCAGATGTACCCAGCTCCCTGCTGTGGGGATCCCCTAGCATGTCACCAGGCCAGTCCCACAAGGTGTGGGTATGCAGGTAACACAGGCTCCAGCCAGGGCTAAGTCCAGGCTCCCACCGTGGAGAATGGGAGCATTCCCAAGGTAGTGGGGCCAGGATCCTCTCTGGGGACACTCACATTGAGCCAGGGCTCCTGCATGCTCCCCAAGCCCAGGGCATCATCCTCGGCACACCGCTATTCCTCTGATGTTCCCACTTAATTGGGGACCATCTGATGACACCCAAGGAAACTCGGATTCATCCAAGCAGGACAGGAAAGAGGAAATAAGAAGAAGGGAAGAGGAAGAAAGAAACAGAGAAGAGGGAATCAGAGGGAAGGAAAAAGAGGGAATAGGAGGAAATAAACAAGAGGGAGCGAATAGGAGGAAATAAGCAGCAATAAGTGGAAATTACTCACATAGAGGCCGGTGTGCCCTGCACCAAAGAAGGGGAAGGGAATGGAGAGGGGCCGGAGCTCGGAGCCACCGTCGTCCTGCTTGCGGGTGGCGGCGTCGCCCTGGGCCGGCCCGAAGGGGTAGAAGTCCCCCAGCGGCACCTCCCCGCCGGCCCACA
>VWZS01008070.1:0-84169 GCA_013397075.1 Rhabdornis inornatus | reverse complement strand
GGCGCGGGGAGGGCGGTGGCTGCTGCCCGGAGCCGGGCGCTGGCACCGAGGGCCCGCAGCGAGCCACAGCCCCCTCAGCCCCGACGNATATTATCAGGAAATTCTTTTCAGGAATGCCGTGTTTTAGGTTACGCTCCAGGCTCAAGGGCTTCTTTGTCTTTACTGGAGGGAAAAAAAAAACAAAGCAAAACAAACACACCCACCCTACATTTATTATCGGGAAATGGTTTGACTGGGAGAGGCTGAGCTCCCAGGAAAGTCGAGGGCTACTCCCAGGGAAGCCCCACTAAAAGCACCGATGGTTCTGAATAATTATTAACTCATGATGGGTCCCAAAGCTGGACCCCAAGATCAGCCTGACTCCTGGGATGCCAGTGCATCTACCAGTGGTCCAGGACCACATGTCCCCCAGGCAGGCAACTCTGTGTGAGCCCTACTGCCGATCCAGAGAGATGACTCTACCACTTTAAAAATCTCTTGGAAGAAAACGTTAAAAGGAGGAAAAAAAAAAAAAAGAAAAACGAAATCCAAAATAAACAAGCAGCCACATCCGGATTTCTCCCCTAGGACCCTAATAAAGGTTTTATGGGTTTGATATGAATTACCCTCCCTGGCCATTCATCGCTGATTTTCTAGAAGGCATTAGGCTGCACAGCCCGGTCCCAGCCCCGGTCTTGGCCTCGGGGATGCCATGGTGAGATACAGCAGGGGCACTGCCGTCCTCCCCCAGAGCCAGCTGTGGTTCTGGGATGCCAGCAGAGACCCATTTCTTTTGGAGAGTGACTGTAGGGCCATCTTATGGCCATCACCATCTACCACCCATCAGAGTGAGCCCTGCGCTCCCAAGTCCCATCTCCTGGCACTGCCACGTCATGCCAGGCCTGCCACAAGCTCAGCTTCCAATGAACACAGGGATATTGTGGTAGGACCTCAGTTTTTCCAGGACCAACCCCACAGGGCCATCCTGGTCTCCTGGTAAGTTTTACCTCGAGAGAGAGGAAGGGCAGCCATCCCAAGCGTGAAGGGAGGATTTTCTTCCAGGCAGGCTTTGCACAGGAAAGCATCACCATATTCCCCCCATGTTGTCCATCCCAGCTCCTCCAGACGTTAAATTGGAAGCAGTAAATGGAGCAGGGAGAGCAGCTGTGGGCCCCAGCTGCAGACATTTCCTCTGGGCCTGGAGCTGGAGCCAGTGCGACGCTGGGCTCTGTGCAGAGAATGCTGGGGGGAGTGTGGGGGAAAGCAGCCCTTTCTCCACAGCACCTGGCCAAGCTCTGTCCTCCACCACCCACTCCATCTCCAGGAACAGATGCCCCTTTCTGCCACCACCTTTATGGCAGCTCTTTGATGGCCACTAAAACGGGGCCAGGACCTGCCACACCCATCCCAGTGGGTAGTTCTGGTGAGGCTGTTGGGCTGTGGAGGGGACAGTGCAGGTCCAAGGGGTATCCTGGACTCTCACCCCAGCTTCACTGGCACGCACAGCTGGAGGTGCTCCCCGGTGAAGAACTACCTCCACGAGAGAGATGGAGGCAGAGATCCTTCTGTTCACCCCAAGCTTGTCTCTACCTGGCATCACAGTTTCAGGGCTGCCCCAAATCCACAGGCAGTCACCCCCTTGTTCCTCACAGCTTCATAGTGGAGACAACTACCTCCCACAAAAGGCAGCCCTAGAAAACCATCAGGAAAGAGCACAAAACCCTACCCACCCCCACCCCAGGCAGACCCCGTGCTTGGGGGACGGGACGTGTGGAAGGAGCCTGGGGAGCTGTTAATGATCCAGAGCGCATTCAGCACGGATGCTTTCAGGCAGAGGGGACTGCAGGTCAGCACATGGTTTGGATTTGGCTCTTCCCTCCCTTCTAGCTAATTTGGCCAACCCCAGAGAGCATTCCCTGCAGATGCCAAACACGTGTGTGGCACAAGCATCACCTCCTGTGGGGGAGAACTAGTCCTGGAAGCTCTCTGCTCAGGGTGGGAGAGGCAGCCAGGTAGACCAGGGAGGTGTATGGATGTTTGAGGGGAACTGAGGTTTAATGAAAGGGTTTGAACTCGTTATCTGGCCCAGGCTCAAAGAATGCAGCAACACGGATCACGCACATAGATGTGGGTGGTGGGAAGGGGCTGGAGGGTAGCCAGGAGGATGGGGGTTACTGCAACACCCAGCTCCCACTCCCCCAAACCCCCAGCAATGCCTGTCTCCACTCTACAGGGCCGTGGGAACGGGGGGGACCTCTTCCCCTCTCCCATCTTTTCACCTCCTCCTGCCACCCCAGGACTCTTCTGAGCCACATGACCCAGACATCTGGTGGCCACATGTCATCTGAGCTGTGGTGGCAGGGATGTTGCTGGGGTGCAGTTGTGTCCCCTCTCCCCTCATAGGGGAGTCCCAAATGAGCAGAAGGACATGGGCCTGGAGGGTTCCAGGTGTTGCTCCCCTGGGAAGCTCAGGGCTGTTGGGTGATGCTGGGGAACTCAGCGCCACTGGGACGCAGAAAAGGAGCTGTGGCTCTTCCAGCCACTGCTGACACCAGCACAGATGGGGATGTGAAACCATTGAGATGGACACAAATCCTCTTCCCTGTGGGAAGCCCTGGCCCAAGGCTCTTGCCCCACCACTGCAAAGCCAAGGTTTTGAAATGCTGAGGATGCTGCTGGCTCTGGAGGGATGGAGATGCTATCAGGGAGTGGCCCAGCAACCCAGTAGCACCAGGGGTCACCCTACCAGCTCAGCTGCCACCCTGTCACTCCCCACACGTGCCAGGTGAGGACAGGGACACTGCACTTCACCCAGGGATATCCCCAGCTTCTGGGGCAGTCCCAGTGCAGGGAACAGTGCCAAAAACAGGACACGAGGCTGAAACTAGAGCCTGGTGAAGTCCTATCCTTGGCTGAGGCTCCTGCAGCAGGCAGCTGGGTTAATTGAAGTGAAAGCCAACCCACCACCAGTTCTAATGAAGACTTCAAACCTGTTGTGAAGCCACATTGGCAAGTCTGGCATCACACAGGGCTGGGGCTGGCCATTGGCACCCCCAGCATTGCAGCAGAGCATCGGAAAGCAACATCGGGTTTCCCAATCCAGCTGAAAGCTCCTCGGATGTTCTGCTGCTTTGATTATTTGACAGACCATGTTTTTTAAATTATTCTTGTATAAATATTTACGCATTTTTACAAGAACCATGCTTTGAGCAACAGGCCATGGCAGATGCAGGGCCAGAGGGGAGGGGGCTGGATGCTGGGTTGCTCCATCCTGGTTCTGCAGGTCAGCTGGGGGTTGGGATGGACTGGGGCCCTGGGGCAGTGTGTGCTGGGTGCTGACAGCACACACACTCCCACACTCCCCACACAGAGGTGGCTGTGATCCTGCCATCACTCACTCCCCCAGCAATCCCCTCCCCAGGGAACAGAACCCAGCCAAACCCCGACCAAAGCCCTGGGGATGCATCACTGGCTGCTGCTGGGAGGGAGCCCCACGCAGCCCCCACACACCTCCCTGCCCCGATCAGATCCCAAAACCATTCCCCCACACACCCTGAGCCAGGAAAGCCCCAGTGGGCAGCAAGGGCTGCTGGCAGGGTGGAGATCACTTCTCCATTGCCCACTCCCACCTCGGCACTGCACCCCAACCTCAGTCCAGGTCAGGAAGAAGGCAAAAGGTGCTGGGAACCCCTGAGGGTGTTCCAGGAGAGAAGGGGAAAGGGTGGGAAGGCTCTGGACCCCCATATTTGCCCCCAAAGACCTTGGTCTGCAGGGATAGTGCCTGCAGCACTGTCTTCTGGACTTCTTGTTGGGGACCCTTTCTGCCTGCTCCCCAGGATTGTTGCTGTGGATTTTGGGAAGGATAAGGGTGAGCTCCCCCCCTCCCCCATCCACAGATGGGATTCACAACCGAGCCTCGAGTTTTCCACCGAGCTCAGCAGAAATTCACCCAGAAGGTCAGTGACCAGAGAAAGGGATGATCCATCATTAAATAAATTGTTTTCATTTCCCAGGATAAAGGGGAGGAAAAGGGGAGGAGGGGAGGTGTTGTTGGATCAGGACTGGAAAATAAAAGAAATAAAAGAGCACAAGGCAGGAAAACCACCCCCTGTATTCCCTGCAGAGAGCAATCCCAGCTCCTTCCCTTCGCCCTCACAAGAGTTTTACAGCCAAATGTGATTATAATAATTATTTCTTTCCTAGCAATTCCCCCCCACCTTGGTGTTTTTTTTGTTTTTGTTGGTTTTTTTTTTAATAAACAGCCTATTTTGAAATGTCACTGGAGGAAGCCAAGACTCCAGCTGAGCCCTGGCCTGAAGGAAGGAGCAGGGGCAGGGGGAGCGTGCGAATATGTGTGGATGCATGGAGGGAAGCATGTGCACACAGGAGTGTGGGCACCCATGGGGACACCCTGCTGCAACGTGCAAGCACACCCAGGGCTTGAAAACCTGGCCCTGCCCCAGGGATGAACAGAGGGGGAATTCTTCTCCTTCCCTCTCAGTCTGGGTGCCCCATTGAACCCCCCCATCTCGCACCCCTCATCTCCCACCCCTCTGTGTGGTCCCCCCCAAGCCCCAGGGCCGAGCTTTGAAATCTGTTGAAAAGAGACCCTTTTTGCCAAAATAAACAGCCTGTCATGTTAAATTACTCTCTCTCCCTCTCTACCTTCCCTGCCTTTGTCCCCCCTCCCCATCCCAGCCCTTTTGTTGGGGGCCATGCCACTCTGGAGGCTTGTGGGGTGCAGATGTACTGGGGCAGAGCATAACCCACCTCCCTCATCCCAGTGCCCCTGTGCCCTGCCATCTCCTCATCCCACCAGCTCAGCACCCCAATATCTTTCTGCTGGGTGATGGTGGCATCTTGCAGGGTCTGGGGTGCAGCAGTCACACTGCACAGCCCTACAGAGAGGCGAGCTGGGTGAGGGACACTGGGGGCTCATTGCAGCTCCTCGCCCACCTCTGCTGTGCCAAGTGCTCCTGTGTCCCCAGGTTTTTTCCTCTCTCTTGCTTGTACTCACCCTTTATTTTGGAGTTGTTTTCTCTCTCATGTTTCGAACAGAGCCGAGATGGAAACAGTGATTAGCTTGTTCAAGCCAGACCCTCTGCCAGTACCAGGGCACTTGCCACCAGCCTCTATGACTTGTCCAGACACTGTGCACTGCAGCCATGTCTTCCATGGCCCAACTGACCTTCTCCCTAGGAATATTTTTCTGCTGGTTTTGGGCCAATGGAGGAGTGCTCAGGTTGGGCTGATTGTGGGGTTGAGTGCCCAGGTGCTGCCCCAAATGCCCAGCCATGCAGCCAGGGCTCAGCCACCCATCCATGTGGGATGGAGCTTCTGCACCCACCACCTGATCTACACCATTCCCTCTCCACACCAGCTCTGCTCCCTCCTGCTCAGAGCATTGCTCAGCACCTCCAGCTGCTCCCACCTCTTCTGGCTGGCCAGCTTTGTCACCAGATGTGCCACTGCCCAGCATCACTCTTCCTTCTCACATCGTGCCTGCAGCAGCCAGGAAGATGCTCCTCCAGGGCCTGCCCCTGGCCCTTTGCCTGTGGGGGAGAGGAGACAATGAGAAGGGGAGAGGAAGTGATAGAGGAAGGGGAAAGGGGAATAGGAAAGGAGAAAAACAGGATGAAGAACAGGAAGGAGGGAAAGAGGAAGAAGGAGGAAGGGGAAGGCAGAAGGACGAAGGAGGACAGGGAAAAGGGGAAAAGGGGAAAAGGGGAAAAGGGGAGGTCACAGCCTGCAGGAAGGGGCAGAAGACAACATTTGCAGCACCAACCTCTTGATTGTGGCACCCAGAATTCTGAAAAGTGTGGGTGTCAGAGATGAGCTGAGGGGATCACATCACACTGGCTCTTCCTGGCGTCAGAGCTCTGGCAGCAGGATATCAGGGTCACATTGTGGGCTCAGCCAGCACTGTGACAAGAGGGCAGGGTTACCCCAATAGCACCAAGCCGTTTGGGGGGACAGCCACGTTTCCGTACCCTGCCCAGCCTTACCTTCCTACAGAACCACTGCTGGCTCTCAGTTCAACTTCTGCATGATGCCCACAGCCTCCTCCAGCACTCCTGCCAGGCACTGGCAGAAGGAATGTCCTGGCTGCTGCTGCAGCAGGGACTCCATCCATGACAAAATGGGCACACAGCTACCCTGACAGCAGTGAGCCATGCCCCACCACCCCCAGGAAAGCAGTGGCCTGCATCTCTCTGCCCTCTTTTTCCCATGCCAGGGCATGAAGCGGTAATCTGTCTTGCCTGGCTTCGGTTCAGCATTCTTCAAGATGAGCCCAAGCCACTCTGATGGGGATCTGCTGCTTTTGGTCCCTCTCTGGGGCACCAGCCAGCTTGTCGTCCCCACATGGCGGAGGGTAAGACCTGCCCCCTCAGCCCTGGTTGAGACAGCCATTGGTGTGAGGGAAGGGACTGAGCATCCCCTGCTCAGATGGGCTGAAACCTGAAGTGCAGGGCTCAGGTAAGGGGATGCAGAGCCCATCACCCACTGTTGGGGTTTAAAATCTGGTTGAGACTCCCCAGCTCAGAGCACCCGCAGCCTCCTGGTAGTGAGAAGCCCAGTGCAGGCTCAACGACTCGAACTGCAGGTGGAAGCTCTGGCCCTTGGAAAGCAGAGCTCCTTCAGTTGGCTGGCAGAAGTGTAGATGAACATGAGGGAGAGACTCCTACCTGCAGGGCAGCTCCTCAGCCACGAGGAGCTGCAGGAGGCATAAGGACGAACTGAAAATAACCCTTGAGGGGATCCAGAAACCTCATCATGTTTAAAACGAGAGGTGTGAGCCCCATGGCACTCTCCCTTCTTTCCTTAGAAGTGATGTCCATGCTCGTCTGGGGCCCCCTGCTGCCACCGAGCCTCCCCCACTTCCCTGCTCAGACCAAGGGCAGAGTGAGTTTGTAGGAAAGCCTGGGACGGCTGAACCACGCTGTGCTGCTGGGAGAGCCCAGTCATAACCATTAGCCATAACCATTAAGCTCCAGCTCTAGGCCTGCGAAGCTCAGGAACGTACCTCTGGAAGGTGACGGCATTCAAAAAGATAACGTTCCCGGAAATCCCCATTCCAGGATTAGTGGGAGATGGGAAGAAGTGAGGGCAGATCTGAGGGTAGGACCGCAGGCAGTCCGGGATGCAGCGAGCCCCAAAGCGGCAGCGGGGGCGGAGGATGGCAGTGCTGGGCTGAGGGGCCGCACGGACCGGTCCCAGCCACCGCTGGACCCCTCCCCACGGCGGCTTGGGGCTGGAAAACCTCCCTTTGTTCGTGATCCTCCCGCAGCCCCGCTGTGTGCGTGATCCCCCCGGAGCCCCGCTTTGTGCGTGATTCCCCCACAGCCCCGCTTTGTGTGTGATCCTCCACAGCCCCGCTTTGTGCATGATCCCCCCGCAGCCTCGCTGTGTGCGTGATCCCCCCCATCCCCGCAGGAAGCCGCGCCCCAGGCGGGGCCCATCTGTGCAGCGAGAGGGTCTCGCTCGGAGAGAGAGTCTCCAGGGGCTGCCGCACCTGGAAAGTTGATGGAGCCTGAGCCTGGTGTTGACAGAGTTGCACTGCGCCTGAAGAGCCGCTCTGGGTCCTGCAGCCCTTCACAGCCCAGCTCCAGCAGGAGCCTGCCCGGCTCCCGTGGGTGCCACCGCTTGGGAGCATCCGGGCAGGAAGAACTGAGGACAGCGAACGGGTCGCCTTCACCTGGCGCTGGCTGTGAGAGGGTGCTGCCGGCACGCAGTCCCTGTGCCAAGGGGGTGTGGGAGAGCACAGCGTTACCCTGGCATGACCCAGCAGCCGAGCGCTCGCTGTCACCATTCTGGAGTGCCGAAGAGGGGCAGCGGTGTGACTCAAGCCCCCGCCCTGGGTTTGCCCTGTACCTCTCCCTGGGACTCGCCCAGCACTGGTGCTTGTCAACACCCGGCTCTGCTTCCCTCTGCCCGCCCCAGCCCTGCCCTCCCTGCCCACACACCTTTGCTACTGCTCGGAGCAGCGTAAGACAGCAGCAGAGCTGCCATGGAAGCCAACACTTCCCTCTGGCACAGCTACCTTGGAGTGATCGTGTCCCGCGAGAGGCAGCGGATGGAGCATTTCCAGCGGGCCGAGGACATCCTGCTCACCCTGTTGGAGAGTGTCCATGCCAGGGAACCCCGCTTCCTCGTGGACTATGCCAGGAACCTGGAAGCCTTCGAGTTCACCCTCTGTGCCTCTGAGGATGCTGTCACTCTCGAGATACCCCTGCGTATCGACGGCGACGCCCTGCGTGTGCTGGCATGCCAGACCAGGGACAGCCCAGCCAGGCATCCTGCAGAGCTGAACACTTGCTGTCTGGAAGTGTGCTCTCCAGGGACTGATTTGGAGGACTGGACTGGTGTTGTGGATGTGATGGAGCACGGAGGTGGTGTGGGGTGCCTGCTTCCAGGCAAAATCCTCCAGCACCTGAAAGAGCTCCTTGTTTCAGCCATCGTGCACTGCCAACGCCTCTTCCTGCTTCAGCCAGGTGCGTACACTGGCAGGGAGCTTCGCAGCCAGGAGCTGCCTCCAGCGCCTGCCCAGCTTCCCAGCTTGGCAGCGATCCCTATGCAAACATGCTGGGACGCATGTTCCTCGGCATGTGGCCCACCCAAAACCTGCAGGAGCAGGTGAGCGAGCACCTCGCTGTGTGCTGGGATGGGCTTTGCCCCCAACTAAGGAAGGGGAGATGTAAACTATTCCCTGCCATCCCAGGGCATCAGAGTCATCCCCAGGCATCTTCACCTGGGACTGATGGCCTGACCTTCTTGGTGGACGCAGGGTCCACCCAGCCCTGCTGTTAGCCCCCAGATAGGGTTTGCTCAGGGACTTGGTGTGCTTGGTTTACCCTATCCACATTCTGCCCTCCATCTCTGGGCCTCCAAGTACCCCCTGCTCCCTGGAGGAGGCTGTTTGGAGAGTGAGCTGGGAGTGCATAAGAGCTGGACCAGGACCCTGGGGCATGGCTCTAACCCTGTGAACACATGGGCCCCAGCTGGCAGCAATGTCTTCAGAAAAGACATGGTGGGAGGGGACCCTGGGAAATGCCCATTGCAGTTCCATAAGCTTCTTAATGCATTTTCATCTCCCAGTGTGCTTCTTGAAGGAAAGTTCAACCAGGGTGAAAAGGTGATGTGAGAGGACCAGTGGGTCTGAAAGTCTCTTAACCCAGTCCCACCATCCCCTCCTTCTTCTGCGGTCAAGCCAGTGACCTTCATCTTCCTCCACCCCCACAAAGCAATGAACCTTTCCCAATCCATTTTACTTGGACTGCGTTGCTTTTCTTGGCGCTGTTCAGCCACCCAGAAGCACAGCTCGGTTTGATTGCTTGAGACTTCCTGCTGTGCCTGACCTCGAGCCCTGGATGCTTCTTCCTGTAAAACCACCCCAGCATGGCTGGGAGAGGGGTTTAACCCGGGGAACTGCAACCAGACTGCATCATTGGGAAGGGCTGAGTCGAGTAGGGTGGGACATGGCCACGAGTGCTGCAGCACACACCTGGTTCAGCTTGTGGGACCGGCTGTGCTGACTTCCTCACTGCTGCCAAACCCTCTGCATCCAGGTGACATCAGTGCTGAAAATTTGCGGGAAGATGCCATGGAGCTCTCCCTGCTGATCCGTGGCAGCTGGAAGACCATTCGCTTTGACATTGTTCCTGTGGTGAGGAGGCAGCAAGAGCCCCTCCAGCTCCAGAGGCGGCAGAGAGACAAGGGTTTCCCTGAAGACAGCCTCAGGAAGGCCACAGAAGAGGCTCACTTTGTCCCTGCCTCTCCCCACTGCTGGAGGTGAGAGGCTGGGCTGCATGCACAGTAGGATGATCTTATGCCAGGTATCCCCCCTGGCTGGCAGCACTGCTGGATGTAGGCAGAAAGAGGTTGGGAAAGGGTGGGAACATGTCAGCAGGGGTTGAAGTCACCCCCTTATGATGCCCAAACCCTCTTCCCTATGTTGGAGAAAAAAACCTCAGCCAAGTTTCAGACGGCTCAGGGAAAGAGGGGGAGTGTGACTGAAGGAGCCCCTTGAAATGATTTATTGCAGCTGCACCCTGATTGTGCAGAGGGTGGCAGCTCTCAGATCCCTGCTTGGGCTTTAGAGACAAGCCTAGGCACCTGGCAGCAACAGGGTGATGAGGTGCCTCCCAAGGTGGGCTGCAGGACAAAATGGGGCTGGACTGATGCATCTTGCCTGCCAGCACAACTACCCAGCCCCAACAAGGGGCTGAGCAGCCAGCTGGGCCTTTATTTTGGGAACAAGGTGGTCCAGCTGAATGCTCAGCCCCTTGTTGGGGACCAACCCAGCCTCCACTCCCCACTACACATAGGGGAGCACAACCACACTTCATCCTGCTCTTGATCCTCCTGGGAAGGCAGGAGCTGCTCATCTGTGTTCCCATCTCACTCCACACCTCTGAAGCTCCACTATGCCAGAGGAAAGCATACTAGGTAGATCCAAGATGTTGCATTGAGTGGGACCACATCTGTGCCATGGAGGGATCCCCCCACACACCAAATCACTGCAGGCATACTCTCCCCATCCTGGGAGGATGCAGGTCTTCATCTCCCCTCCCTTCAGACCCCACTCTCTTCCTCCAGATCCTCCACTCACCTTCCCATCCTGAAGCTGCTCCGAGGAGTGGACAGCCTGCAGGGACCCCGTCTGGACAGCCTTCGCCTACTCGACCAGCTCCGTGACCAGGACTGGGGAGGGCAGGGTGGGAAAGGCAGTCTCACTTTCAACCACCTGAAGGTAGGTTGGTTCTGCTGGTTGGGATTGGAGCTCTCTGGGCTAGCAGAGCCAAGGCTGCTCCCCTGCACAAGAACCCAACAACAAGGGCAAGTGCCTGCAGTGCTTTGGGGTGTATCAGCCCATGGCTGTGTCTGGAAAGGATGTGTGCTGCTGCCAGCCACGATTAGAGGGCTTTGATCCTTCTCCCTCGGATTGAACCAGCTGGAGGCATTTGGTGTATTCAGACCTGGGGCTCTGCACTGGTCTGTGGGGCATCATCCCCTGGCCCAGGCTGCCTGTGTTTGTGGGATGGCATCCCTGTGCCATGCTGCAGGCTGCCCCACGCCCTGGTGTGCTGGGATATGCCTGCACAGAGCTGAGGGTGGCATTTCTGCTGAGAAAAACCTCCTTTCCCCACCCAGCCTGTTTTGAACACTCTGGAGCCATGCCAACTGGCCATGCTGGGGACAGCTGGTGACACAATCCAGGTGTGCCCTGCCTTTTGATGGCTCTCCAAGCCAAGGGTCAAGAAAGATGCAAGAATGTTTTCTGCTTACAGAAAACTGCTGCTTGGCTCCAGCTCCGAGTAACCCAAATCCTGTGTACTTTGTTTTGTGTTGCATTCTTTGATGTTTTGGAGGTGGTGGTTGTGGGTTTTTATTAAGAAAAAGGGCAGATGTATGTATCTGGCCTGCAGAAAAGTATCATCTGCTCCAGCCCCCATGGATTCAGCCCCATAAGCTGTTGCATGGTGACCTGCAGAGTATGAAGGGATCCTTCCTGGGATCAGGCCTTGTTCCTGATCCTGTGCTCTTCTCTCCCTCCTCACAGATGGTGTTGCTGTGGAGCACAGAGCTCTTCCCCTCCCCGGAGGACTGGCAGGACCTGGAAGGCTCTGTCTACAGGCTCTTGGTGGTCCTTCTCCGCTGCCTGGCCACCCAGCACCTGCCCCACTTCCTGAACCCAGAAGAAAACCTTTTCCAAGGAGCGGGCCCAGAGCTTGCCTCCCTCTGCCATAAAGTCGAGAGCTTTGCCTGGGACCCCCAACGCTTTCTTCACTTCCATTTTGGCCTCCATGGGTTCAGTGGCAGCTGGCAGGCGGACACTGAGACACGAGCCCTCCTGCAGCTGCCCACCAAGGATGCATCCTACTGGGACACAGCCTACTTTGACATGCTACTCAGCCAGGTAAGCCCAGCCCTTCAGCTGAAGGCAGCACCAGAAGCCACCTGGGCTAGGAAGCTTGGGATGCGCTGCAATTGGCCTCACCAAGCCCTCTGGCATGCTGTGGAGGCTGACAGTGCTGGGGCATAGAGCTCAAGCAGAGTGGGGACCCTCTCCCCTCACTTCCCACCTGCCTTTAGTTTCAGGTGTTCCGGATCCAGGACAGTGCACGCCTCTCAGCAGTGTCCCAGCTCCTCTCCAAGATCCGTCAAGAAATCCCTCAGCAGAGCTGAGTGGGACCCTGCTGCTGCGCCATTGGAGTGTCTTGAAACTCTGGGGAGGTGCAAGGAGAGCTACAGGGCCAGGGAGCAGCATGCTGCTGTGTCATTTTATTGAGGGAGGGTGGTATGGGGGAGAGAGCATATCTGCTGCAGCTGGGGGGCACACACAGCCTCTTGGCTGCCCTGCTGGACCTGGGCACTGGGTGCTTCATGGTGCAGGATCTGGATGGGGATGGCTAGCATTCTGCACTACAGGGAAAGCAGAGGTTGTTGGTGATGGGAAGGGAAGGGACCTATGGTCAGATCCTGCACTCAGCCCTCTGTCAGCTTGCTGAGGGTCACCATGCCGTGGGGACAGGGGAAGGGAAAGAGCTGAGGGGCCAGGCCATTGGAGGGTCATGGGAGAAGTGGTTTTGAGCCATGTCTCACATCTGCTGAGCACAGCCCTCTTCTCCATGTCCCCTGCTATCCCAGCTTCTTTCCACTGTGCCTTGGCTTGCTGGGTGTTGCCGTGGCTGCTGCCAGCATCCCAGGAAGGCAGTGAAGATCCTCTGTTGCCAGCAGCCAAGGCAATTGAGGCAGTGGCAGGCCACCTCCCCCAGCCTCCCCCCCACCAGGGGAGCTCACAGCCTGCTGCGGTGGCAGCGCTTCAGGGCATCTTGCAGGGCTCCAAGTACTCGGTCCACGTTGCCACTGGTTGAGTTGCAGCCCATGAGGCCGATGCGCAGGACCTGGGAGGAGAAGGGTGAGTGTCTGTGCCTCAGCAGCCCCGTGTGGAGTGGGGGACACACAGCCAGCTGTGAGAGCACAGCTCCCTTGCTCATATTTAACACACCATTCCCTATAAAGAGGTGCAACCCCGCTAATTACGTGCGTGGTTATTCAATTAGCTGGTGATTGTGTGTGGTTATGCTGCTATGCGTTGCTCTGGGCGATGGGACACAGCCAGAGAGTGGCAGTGAATACAGGGTTAGTGCAGCCAGAGAGTGGCAGTGAATACGGGGTTAGTGCAGCCAGAGAGTGGCAGTGAATACGGGGTTAGTGCCCAGCAGCCAGAGAGTGACAGTGAATATGGGGGTTAGTGCCCAGCCATGGGCAGCAGGAGGAGGGGAGCATTCTGCCCACCTTGCCCACCGTGGGGCCCAGGCCCCCAGCGATCTCCATTCCGTGGTTGTCCATCAGAAAGGCTGTGATGTCCTTCCAGTCATAGCCCTCAGGCACCCTGACAGTGGTGACGGTGGGCAGCCTGGCCTTCTGAGGAGCAGAGAAACTGGTTTCATTCCCACAGCCCCTGGTGACCCCAGCACTCTGCCGGGACAGAGCATCACTGAGGGGGGAGTTTTTTCTCTGGCATCAAAATCTGCCCAGGCACATCTCCAGCTGCACAGGGCTGTGTCCTCATGCTGCCCCTACTCTGTGGTGGCGGTGGTGGGCTTGCCCTGCACCTACCTCCTCCTCAACAAAGAGCTGCAGCCCCATGTCAAGCAGCCCCTGGCACAGCTGGGTGCAGTTGGCCCGATGTCGCTCCCACGAGCTCTCCAGACCCTGTGGGCAGAGGGGAGAGAGAAGATTTCTGCTGCTGACAGGCATCTCCTGGCACCCATGGTTCCTCCAAGCCCCACGGTGCTGCCCTGCCTGTGTAGTGCCACTCACCAGTTCTGCCAGCATGGCCAAGCCTTCCCGCAGGCTGAAGAAGCTGTTGATGGGTGCAGTGTGGTGGTACCTGCAAAACTCAAGGTGCACCCAGAGGGGTTCAGCTTGGCTGCAGCACAGCAGCCCCTTGCTTGTGATCGGGGAAACTGAGGCACAGAATCCTCCCTCCTCATCACCCGGTGCAGAGTTGTGACCAGAAGCCAGGGTGATGGGGAGGCAGGGACTGAGCCCTGAAGGGCAAGCAGCCCCTGAGCCAGGACAAAGGCTGGGTGGGGAGGGGTTGCAAGGCTCTCTGTCTGTAACGAGAGAGCCCGTCCTCACCTCCGCGGCTCCCCATCACAGCCCCAGTAGTTTGCCAACCAGCCCATGTCCAGATAGAAGGATGGGGGCTTCGTCTTCCTCCTCAGCAGCTTCTCCCTGGTGAAACAGAGTACTGAGGAGAGGTGGGAGCTTGACCCCACCTGCTCCAAGGTGGGATCAGCCCTGTAGGAGGGAGGACTCCCTTAAAATGAGCACAGAGATTGACTCCAGCTCCCAGTCACTGCTCAGGGATGGGATGGGCTCTACCCCCACAGCACTGCTGCTGGGCATACTCTCCACAGAGCAGGATGGAAGCAGGTGGCTGGCAAAGGAGAAAGGCCACGACCTCCCCCAGCCCCATTGCCTTCCACCCTGGTGAGACTGGGCTGCTCTTACCTGGCTCGCTCACTGAATGAGATGGGGGCACTGCCAGGGGGTGCATTGAGGACTTTCTGGGACCCCGAGTACAGGACATCGATCTCTGCCCAAGAGGGAAGACAACTCCTCAGGAATCAGAGGCTCCCAGCAGGAAAATGCTGAGCCCTCTGACCTAGCTGCAAGTGGTGGGTGGGAAGCACGAGGATGGCACACATGGCAGGTGCTCCTTGTGTTCAGGCTGCTTTGGGAGGGCCTCTGGCACTGCTGATGGTCCCTCAAGGGGAACAGTCTCTCTGGCTGCAGCTGGACCAGTTTCCAATGCTGGTAGCCAAAATGCAGGCAGAGGGGCTGATCCCACTGCTCTCTCTGTCCCAGGCATGAGCCCCTTTGTCCCCTGGTCACCCATGATGGCACTGTGGCTCTTACCTTGGTGGTCCATGAAGATGGGGGCTCCCCCAAGTGATGCCACTGCGTCCACAAGCAGCAGGCAGCCATGCCTGTGGGAGGACAGAGCTCAGCCTGGTGTTCCTGCCACCTCCTCCTGCCACATCTCTGCCTGCAGCCCTGGCATCCTGGTCCTCACAGGGGCTGCGTGTCTCACTGGCACCAACTGCTTCCAGCACAACAGAGCCAGAGAAAAGCCCAGCACATATAAAATTCCCAATGGTGCCCTTGGGGTGCCTTCAGTCCCATGCACTGACCGGTGGCACAGCTTGCCCAGCCCCTCCAGTGGCTGCAGCACCCCCGTGGATGACTCGCCGTGGGTGATGAAGAGAACCAAAGGTTTGTGCTGCACCAGGCCCTGCATGACATAGAGGGACGGTGACCACACTGGAGGTCAGCTTGTGCCCTCTGCATAGTCTCACTCACCTGCTCAATGTCTTGTGGAGTGAAGTACTTGCCCGAGGGCTTCACCATCTCATAGACATTGGCTCCTGGGAGGAATTTGGGCAGAGGGGGGTGAGGTTTGGGCATGCTTCCCACTGGGCAGTCACCTGCTCCATGGGGCCATGGGTCATGCATGAACCAGGAGCAGAGCCACCTGTCTAGCCTCCTGCAGATTTGCCCAGTGGAAAAGCCATAAAGCACCATAAATGGAGTGGCATCATTCTTGGAAAAACCTGGAGTGCTCTCTAGCAGAGTGCTCTCTGCTTTTGTAAGCTATGTCACTGAGCACTGCCAGGACTGGGACAGCAACCTGGGGCATCCTACCTTCAAGCCCAGTCCCCTCAGCCCTGCCACTCCATCTGCCTGTTCCCAGCATACCCAGTCTCCTGGCAATGTCAGCGGCACGTTGTCCCCAGATGCCATTGGTGGCCACCAGCATGGGGTCACCTTGCTCGAGCAAGTTGAAGAGGGCAGCCTCCATGGCACAGTGGCCACTGCCACTGATGGCCAGGGTCAGCCGGTTCCGTGTCTGGAAGGCGTACTGGATGCCTGCCTTGATCTCATCCATCACCTGTGGCAGCAGGACGCTGGCCAGCACTGCTATTGCTCGTCTTGTCCCAGCAGAGCTGTTCCAGCCTCTCCTGGGGGTGAGAAGGAGGAGGGGAGGGAAGGAAAGCTGGGCTGGGGCAGCTCACCTGCAGCACTTCAGGGTGCATGTGGCCCAGGAGCTGCCGGCCTCCCGCAGCCCGGATGCGGTGGGGCACGTTGCTGGGCCCTGGCCCGAGCAGCAGCCTCTCCGGCACGGCCAGGGGCCGCAGCAGCTCCTCCGGTGGGGCAACACGGAGCAGGCTGGTGGCCATGGCACGACGTGCTGTCCCCAGGAGCTGAGCCCTGAGAAGAGGAGCAGTGGAGGCTGCCTGAGCAGCTGCCAGCATTGCAGCACAGTGTATCTTGTGCAAGTAGTGTCCAGTGTCCCATGGACCTTGATCCAGAATTCAGTGCTCCCCCCTACCAGCCTGGACTCTACCCCTGGTGGCCTGTGTCTGGTTAATGTGTCACCAGTGCTATCCCTGCTGTGTTGGGCCTCTCATTTTGGGGGATACCCCCTTGCTAGTGCTCATCACTCTCCAGGTATGCCAGCCTCTGGGACTTTCAAGTCCCCAGGCAGTCCCTGTCCCCATGGTCCCCACATCACCAGAGACAATGTTTCCCAACAGTATCCCAGCAGGTGGAATCCCTGCTCTGGGCACTTAGACCCTGTGCTACAGGATGGTTGTGCTGAGACTGGTCTGGCACAGGTGCCATGGTCGTAGCTCCTCCTGCAGCAAAAAGTTCCTGTTGAGCTGGGCTCCCTGACCAGGGACCTGTCTTGCAGAGGGACGTGTGGCTGGGTGACAGCCTGAAGGAGGCTGGCCAGTGGGCTGATGTGCACCAGGGCTGTGGGCTGTGACACGGACACAGTCCCTGCCGCAGGAGCTGTGCTCTGCAGGTTCAGCCTGGATCATGAGCATGGCAGTGTATCCTGAGGATGCCACGCGGGTTCGATATTCTGTTACCTGCTGTGTGTACCCACAGCGCACTGCATGGTGCCCAACCTCGGGCACATTCTCTGCCATCCATACCCTGAAAGGCAAACAAGCTGCCTGCTGCCAGCTTTAGCAGATCCATGAGTGGGTCCCTGCCCAGAGGAGCCCCTCAGTGAGCAAAGCTTTGGCTGGGGGTGACAGCATAGGGTGAGAATTCCCACCCAGCAGAACTGGCACCAGTGGCCGCTGCTGAAGACATGTGGGACAGAGGCGTGGGGCTGGCAACAGTGCCAGGTGAGAGCACATCTGCCCAACAGCTGGGTGGCTATCACTAAGAGGAGCTGGGGGCAGATGAGTTTGCTCCCGCATGGCTGATGGAAGCCACACACAGCGTGGGGACTGCTGCCCAGCCATCATCCCACCAAAGCGATGACGACACATTGGATGAAGGAGATCTCCCAGTTGCCTGTCCTCCAGGGAGATTTGGGGCACGGCTGGGGCGGGGAGGGGACGCGTGGCCTCGGGGCTGCCGTGGGGCGAGGGTGGCCGTGCTGGTGGAAACAGCTGGCAGCGAAGGAATAATCCGCTTTCTGCGCTGGCCCTGAATTCCGGGCGCAGATGGGCAGGAGCGGCCGTGCCC
Organism: Rhabdornis inornatus; assembly: GCA_013397075.1. Classification (NCBI taxonomy): domain Eukaryota; kingdom Metazoa; phylum Chordata; class Aves; order Passeriformes; family Rhabdornithidae; genus Rhabdornis; species Rhabdornis inornatus. The sequence continues at coordinate 66,631 of VWZS01008070.1, read as the reverse complement.
CGGGCGGCGGATGGGGGATCGGAGGATGGAGGAGCGAAGTGATGGCGCCGGGACCGGGGCCACAGGAACCCCTGGCAGGGGCCGCTCCTCGGAATACTGCGTCGGGGAATAGGATTAGCAGTGTCCGCTCCGGGGTACAGGGTAGCGGGGTATACCGGGGTATACCGGGGTATACCGGGGTATACCGGGGTACCGGGTCGGTGCCAGTTGCCAGGCGACGGCTGCGGAGCCCCGCCCCGCCCCGCCCCTGCGGCGGATCCGCAGCACGCCCGGGGCCGGGGGATGCGCTGACGTCACCGCTCCATCCCCGAGCGCGCCCTCCCGGTCCCCGCGTCCCCCTCCGGGCGGCGGCGGCCGCCAACCAGCGCGTGGGGCGGGGACCGCAGGGGCGGGGCCGCTGCCACCCAGGTGGGCACCGACACCGACACCGGCACCGGCACCGACACCAGCACGGCATCGCGCCGCGCGGCTCGGCCTCATGCCGGCGCTCCCCGCCCACGGCTGAGCGCCGCGCCCCTCCGAACCGGCCACGGCCACGGCCACGGGCATCACAGGTAGGGGCGGGAGGCATCGCCAGGACGGGGCAGCCCCGCCGGGGCGCCGGCCGAGGGGGGGACCAGGGATGCTCCGGGGTGGCCGTNGGGGGGGCTTCCCGCGGACGAGGAGACGCCTCTGCCACCCCGGCCCCAGCCAGGGTGCGAAGAGGGAGGATGCCATCCCCGCAGCCCATGGCGGGGGCACAGGAACCCCTTGTCACCCCAGAGCCACCCCTGCTCTCCCCTCCGGGGCAGATGGCTGTGGTTATGCAGCTGAGCCATCTTGCGTCATCATCATAATGCTTCAGAGTTAAACACAGCGCTGGAGGGAGTGGTGGATGCCCCACCTGGGGCTCCCGCCGCGGGTCGCTGGCAAAGATGCTGCGATGCTGAGACTCTTCTTGGCTGCCAAGGACGAGCAGCTGCCGGTGACCTTGCGCTGTGGAGTGGCTGGACAAGGGCCGCCATGTCACTGCGGGCCAGTGCAGTGGCTGCTGGCTATTGAAGGGGCAGGTCCCGGGGTGCAGGGCTAGTGCAGAGCTCCACGCTCGATCATCCAGGTTTGCAGGGAGCAGCCCTGCACCTGCCCTATTGTCTTACTCCTCTGGTTCCTTCTCCTCCTCCTCCTCCTCCTCCTCCCCCTCGCGGGGCAGTGACCCCTCCCCTNACCGGCACCGACACCAGCACGGCATCGCGCCGCGCGGCTCGGCCTCATGCCGGCGCTCCCCGCCCACGGCTGAGCGCCGCGCCCCTCCGAACCGGCCACGGCCACGGCCACGGGCATCACAGGTAGGGGCGGGAGGCATCGCCAGGACGGGGCAGCCCCGCCGGGGCGCCGGCCGAGGGGGGGACCAGGGATGCTCCGGGGTGGCCGTGCCGCCCCTCGTGGCCCCGGCGGGGCGAGGCGCGGCGGGTGGGAGCGGGATGCGCATCCCCGAGGGTCCTGCAGGGCAGGGGGGGGATGGTGGCCATTTTGCGGAGCCCCGCGATGCTCGAAGTGTGGGGAAACTGCCCCGGGTCCCCGGCGCGGTGACCGCCGGGTGCCGCCCCATCTTCCAGAAGGATCCAGCTGGGGTGGGGGGGGGGGGGGGCTTCCCGCGGACGAGGAGACGCCTCTGCCACCCCGGCCCCAGCCAGGGTGCGAAGAGGGAGGATGCCATCCCCGCAGCCCATGGCGGGGGCACAGGAACCCCTTGTCACCCCAGAGCCACCCCTGCTCTCCCCTCCGGGGCAGATGGCTGTGGTTATGCAGCTGAGCCATCTTGCGTCATCATCATAATGCTTCAGAGTTAAACACAGCGCTGGAGGGAGTGGTGGATGCCCCACCTGGGGCTCCCGCCGCGGGTCGCTGGCAAAGATGCTGCGATGCTGAGACTCTTCTTGGCTGCCAAGGACGAGCAGCTGCCGGTGACCTTGCGCTGTGGAGTGGCTGGACAAGGGCCGCCATGTCACTGCGGGCCAGTGCAGTGGCTGCTGGCTATTGAAGGGGCAGGTCCCGGGGTGCAGGGCTAGTGCAGAGCTCCACGCTCGATCATCCAGGTTTGCAGGGAGCAGCCCTGCACCTGCCCTATTGTCTTACTCCTCTGGTTCCTTCTCCTCCTCCTCCTCCTCCTCCTCCCCCTCGCGGGGCAGTGACCCCTCCCCTAGACCCTGCAGACCCTGTGAGCCGGTCTCCTGCCTGCTCAGGTCCCATGCGACAGCAGCAGGGCTCGGGGAGGACAAGGAACCAGCTGAGCATCTCCCGTAGCACCCCACAGCCAGGCAGCCTTCCATCCCAGCGCCCAGAGCAGCCCCGTGCAGGTGGCCTCTGTGGCACTGGGGCGCAGGGAGGCAGCAGACCCTCCCCCTCCCCTGGGTACGGCCAGGGGTGTGGTGGCTCTGCCATCTCGGCATGCTGCTGCTGACCTCCATTTTGTCTGGGAGGTGGCAGCTGGCGCTGGCAAAGACGCTGCCACCACCCTCCACCTCCCTGCGTGTGGCAAAAGCTTCAGCCCCTCAAGCCCTGGGTCGTGTGGGAATCTGGTGTCCGCCCCCTCCCTTCTCCGTGCCCAGCAATGCTGGGCACCCACCGGAGCTCATTGCCTTTTCCGTGCAGCTTTTCCCTGCTTTGGGTTCGGGTGTCTGCGAGAGAGGACGGAGGGAGTAGGGATGGGGGTGGGGTTACTTTGCAGCAGAGATGGGGAGCAGAACCCCTCATCCATGTCCTTACATTTGCTACCTGTAAACTGAATCTGCATGGAAATGCTCAGGGAGCTGCAAACTCTGCCCTGAAGCTGTGTCCCCCATTGGGGTGGGCAGGAGGTGAGGAGGCACTGGGCAGGGTGCCTATGATGGCACTGGGAAAGCAGGGGCTGGATTGCATCTGAGCATGGGGGGCATTTTCCCTTGTCCTGGGCTGTCCTCTGGGCTGCTTCCCTGCCTGCAGGTGCTGCTCTGGAGAAAACTGCACTGTCATGGCCCCTTGCCCTGTGTGGGGCGGGAGGTGGGTGAGGAGGTTGGCTGGCAGGCATCGATGCTGCCATGTCATCCAGCAACGTGTTCCCTGCTGCCCTAGAGGAAGACACTGTCCCGTGGTCCCAGTCAGAGCTGGGGACCCCAACAAAGGGTGCAGGGGAAGGGCTCACCACAACAAAGCCTGGCAGCTGCTGAGAATACACTGGTGCAGCCAAACGGGGCGTCCACCCTCGCCACTGAGGTGACGTGGGGTTGGATGTGTGTGCAGACAAAGGGAAACTCACCTTCGATTTCCCTGGGTGCAAGCAGCTCATCATCTGCTGAGGCTGGGGGAATGGCAGCAGAGCACGTTCCTTAGCATCCTTTGGGGAAGAGCTTGCTGCTTGGTGGCACCTGGGAACAATGCTCCCTGTCCTGTTGGTCACCTCTCAGCAGGAGAGGCTGCCAGTTGGTAGCCCTTGGACTTAAGAGTGGTTTCATTAGCTAATCTCTGCCTAATTAATCTTAGCTGATCCAGTTAATCATGGCTCTCCAGGCCTTTTGCTCCTCAGTGGGGATAACTGATGTGTCATAGGGATGGGCAGAGCCAGCAGGCTGCACGGAAAGTGGGGGAAGAGATGCCCTGCAGAATTGGGGGACAGGTCCAGATGTTCCTCCTGGCCCCAGGGGCTTGGCCATTCCTCTGTGCAACCTCACTTGTGTGTAGGATAGCCGTGGGAGGGAACAGGGAGGGAACAGTGAGCAGGGCTTTGGTGCTGGCACTCTCCCAGTGAAATGCTGGTCATGGCTTATCGAATTTCTCTCGATGGCAGCAGATTAAGCAGGCAGTGGCTGCTCTGGATGTCCCCAGGCAGGGCGAGCTGGCCAGGCTCGAGCTGCCCACGGGCTGGCAGGGGCTGCCTGGCCCTGCTCGCTGCAGCCTGGCTCCTCTCTTTGCAGGATGCTGAGTGATGCCCTGGGTGCAGGCTGAATTCCTCCCCACAGCTGAGCCAGGGAAGTGAGTCAGGGGAAGGAAAGGAGGGTGAGAAGCAGTTGGGTCAGTGTCTGCTGGTGGTCCCCAAGGGCACACGATGTCACCTGGGGTCCTTGTGCTGCCGTGGCAGGGGTGGAACTACAGAGCTTCAGAGGAGCAGAGGGAAGCAGTGCATTGCCCACCAAGGAAGCTGAGGGGAATGGATGGAGCAGAAAATGGAACTGGGGCTCTGCAGCAGGGAATACTGGTGAGGAGAGGAGCTCACACCACTGGGCAAGGAGAGCCAGATGGGAATACACTGGGATGTAGCCTGTGGATGGCAGGGAGAGACAAAAGGTCCTGCTGGCGAGAAGGGCGTTTCCAATGGCCAGCAACAATGGGGGTACGGGGTGTGGGGCTGACTGGGCAGAAGAAGGCAAAGAAAAGAAAGCAGCACCAATGGAAGGTAGGCAGCAGGGTGAGGCACATGGAAAAGTGGTTCAAAGGAGAAACCAGAGTTTCTTCGTGGGAAGTGATGGGGCTGGAGTGGCTGGGAATGGCACGGGGGTGGGAGAGGATAAGAGCAGGGGCTGAGGTGGCCCGTGGTGGGCAGCAGGCAGTCCTGGGGCTGGTGGGCTCATTGATGGGTGTTGCTGTTCTGGGGCTGTGCAGGAGGCAGGAGTCCAGGGACCTGACCCACGTCTTCAGTGCCCTGGTAGCTGGAGAGGCTGCAGAGCTGGGGGAAGGGAGCTGTCTTGACTTGGGAGGAGAGGGAAATGTTTGACATGGGCAGTTGTCAGGTGCAGATGGGATTTGGCCAGGGGATGAATCCATTGTCCTTGAGTGGTGCCACAGGGTGGAGCAGCTCGAGCTGATGGCCTCGTGAAGACACAGCCCTTCCACATGGGAATATATCCAATCATTTCATGGGAAAAACAACTCCTTCATTCCCCTTTGGCAAGCGCTTCTGTTTAATTTTTCCTTTCCCCCATCTGAGAGGGGAGGCAGAGGCCACTGGCAGGCAGCAGCCCACTTGCTGGCTTAGGGACTCAAGGGTGGTGTTAAACACCTGTTTAAAATAATCCAGGCTCAGGAAAGCCTGAGACCAAATGCTTGAACTCTGGAATTTATGGGTGTGATCACTGGCTGAGCACAGTGGGAGCTCCAGAGCCATCCCAGCGGGAAGATAAGAGGAGGGCTTGGGAACTCCAACAGAAGAAGCTTTGTCCTCTGAATGCTGTTGGACATGCCAGCTAACTTATAAAATAGGCAAAGGGTTTCTGAAAGACAGTGCCAAGCTTGTAACACTTTCTTGATCCAAATTTTTCCACCGTGTCTATGGTTTCCTCTCACTCCCTTGGAAATCAAACCATGGCTGTGAAACCTCAGGTAGTTTTAAAGCCACCCCCTTCTCTTGGGATACTTTCTATTCTGTGGACTTGTTTTTTTCTTCCCTTCCCCCACCCCCACTTTGTCCATAAATTCTCCTGAATTTTTAATTTCCATTATGGGAAAACACATCTCACGTTCAAGATCCCTCCTTACTGCTCCACTTCCTTCTGGTCATGGCTCATGTAACCAGAGCTGTGCCAGTGCTCACTAAGGATCTCATTTCTCCCTGATCTCCCTTCTCCCAGAGCAAATATCCTGCTGGCAAAACCCAGGCTTGAAAAGCATTAGGGAATTCACACACACCCTTGCAGGTGGGATGCCAGACAAGCAGTTCCTGCCCATTTTCTGAGGGGTCTTGTGCTCCATTTTCACCACCAGGCTCAGCATGGGGAGCCAGGGAACAGGGAAAGGCAGGAAAAGCGTTAGATGTTAGAAGGCAGGAAGGGATTTTGTCAGGTCCAAAAGGATCCTGAAGGATGCAGCAATCAGAGGAAGGATCCCAGTATGATTTTTCTGGCCAGTGCTAGTGAGGCTTAACTGCAGGTGAGGGGAGGTGGGAACGGCTGCAGAGCACCTGGGCATCAGTGCTGGGATGGACAAGTGCTCTGGGAGATGTTGGTGAGGGGTTTGTTTCGTCTTGTGAGACTTGAGATTAATACTTTTTTAGCAAAAGGACTGGAAATAGTTGGTAAACTGGGGAGCTTCAGCTGAGTGCAATGGCCACTGGCTTCCCAGGAGGGGCTGCTGGTGCTGATCCTGCACATCTGCTTTGTGGGAGCTGAATGGGAGGCACATGCCAGGGCTGTGTTCAACAACCGCCTCCTTTCTCAATGGAATGCCATGGCTCTCCTCCCCGCCCCGCTCTGTCCTGCTGCCCAACCCCTGCTCTGCTGGGCTTGCAGTGGAGGCAGGAGGCTTGGGTAACAGGCAGGGGCTTGTAGACTTGCTTGCAGATTAGGGGGTACCTGCTCAGTGCCACTGGCACCCCGGGATGAAAAAGCTGTTCCTTGGGGGTCATGCTGATGCTGACAGTGCCCACCAGGCTCTGTCTGCTGCTATGGGTGCCCACCCAGTGATGCTGCAGGCTGATGGAGGTTCCAGTGCTGCCCTGGGGTAAATGGAGCTGGGGGTCCTGACCTGAGGTATGACAGGGAAAAGGGAGAGGTAAAATCAGGGAGGGCAGATTAAGGTATGAAACAAAATGTCATTTTTTGGGCAGAGGCAAAACAGCATTTCCAGGAGGTTTCCTTGCACAGACTTTCCATTCATCCTGCACAGTTGCAAGATGTGTGTTGGAATGCAAGTTTTCCTAACCCCCTTTTGTTCCCTTTTACAGGACAGGCACTGCTCCCCCCTAGCAGGACCCAGGTGTGGCCGGCGCGATGGCGGGAGCGTCCGTGAAGGTGGCAGTGCGTGTCCGGCCCTTCAACTCCCGGGAGATGAGCCGGGAATCAAAATGCATCATCCAGATGTCGGGGAGCACCACCAGTGAGTGCCTTGGGGCCACGGGGGCTTTGGGTGCTGCCTGGGGAGGAGCATGGGTGGTGTGGCCACAGCAGCAAGCAGTGGCCTGCGGGGATCCTTGGTGAGGATGCCTGAAGCGTCTCAGGAGGAAATGTGGGGGGGATGTCAGTTTTGATGTCAGCTTTCCATGGAGAAATGCAGTCCTGCTGTTGAAATGGCAATGGTGGGATCTACATGGCACTGAGCCCTTGGATTCTGGTGACAGTGAAAGGGGCAGTATTCCCCAGTAGGCAGTGAGGGAGGAATGACAGGATGGTTTTGTTTGGAAAGGCTGATGTTAAAGATGATCTTGTTCCAACCCTCCACTATAGATCAGGCTCTTCCACACCCAACCTGTGCATGGGCCAGCACTGCCTGGCCAGGTGCCACTCACTGCAGCATGCCAGGACCCATCCCTGCTTCTCTGGGTCTCTTGGAGATGCAACAGCAGCAGGATGGAGGGCGGCGAGGAGGATTTGCCAAAGGAATGATGTGCTCAGGGTGCAGGGTGTAGCATGGAGGCTTGGGGCTGTATGTCCTGTCAGGAGTCTGTCTGTCCTTTTCCCCTCTTTAAATAACAGCTGCTGGCAGTACGGTGTGGGAATGGCAGTCAAATCCCTCCTCTCTGGCTCTGGAAGCCTCCAGATGGGGCAGTGTCTAAAATAACTCCCTGCCTGCCGCCCGCCCGCCTGGGGCTGCCTGCGTCACCACCGGTGGGTGAGACACCAGTGCCAGCCACCCCCGCTGCAGGCTGCTATGACAACTCTGCTGCTGGGAAAGGACAGCACCCAAGGGTGCAGGGGGACCCTGGGACCCCACTGGGCCCCCTGGCCACCCCAGGCCTAGGCAGCAGGAATGGGAGGTCTGTGGGGCAACATCTGCTGGTCTGGCATCCTGTGGGGGTTCTCCCTTCACGGTTGGACAGGGATTCTCCATCTGCCTGGGGTGCAGAGCTTCTACCCTCACAGTGAGGAAGCCTCCTGTCCGTGCAGGAGCTTCCCACCTGCCCAGGGCCAGGGAATAGGTAGGATAGATGTTCCCCATTCTGGTTCTGGTGGGTGGGGAGAGACCTGTCATGCCCCAGTCCTAGTCAAGAGCATCAGGCATCCCCCAGTTCCACCATGGCTGTGTTTGTTCAGAGCCCTCTGCCCCTGCTCATCCTGCACACCCTGGCTGAGCCCCCACCCCTCCAGCCTCTGCCTGCACCACAGAGGGCAGGAGCCTTTTGCTGACGGTGAGGATTTTCTCCATGAATGGACAAGCCACTGGCTAATCCTCTTGGCCACGGGGCTGGGGAGCAAGTATGGGGGGCTCAGAAGCCTGCTGCTGCTGTGGCTGGTGGAGGCAGGAGGATGCCAGTAGTGCCAGCAGGGCAGGACTGTCTCAATCCCCCCTTCTCCTTGCAGAGAAGCCAAAGATAAACATGTTTGAGGGGAGTGAGAGCAATTTTTCCCCTTCCCAGGATTATTTGCAGAGATTATTTGCTGGGGCAAGGACGCAGCTTCTCCTGCCTAATGCATTGAGCCCTGTGGGAGGCAGTGGAGCCCAGGGTGGGAAGGGCTCAGCTTTTCTCTGCTGTCCTTTTGCCTGCAAACTTCAGCTGCCACAGCCACCCACCTGCTCCCCAACACTGCTGCTTTGTTCCTGTGGTGTCCTGCACTCTGTGGGCACCATCCTGGGCACCAAAACTGCTGGCGCCTCTCCTGATAGCTCCCACCAGGATGGTGTGGAGGAGACCCCTGGCTTTGATGCCACAAGGATCATGTTCTCTGTCTGGAGCTGTGCCTCTGCTGCCTTTAAAATCTGGTGATTATTTTCTCTGATGTGGGTTCTGGGCATTCTCCTGCTTCGTGCCTGCCCACTCACTGGGCTCTGCCATGCTGCTGGATCTTCAGGGCAAGGTGAGGGACATCTCCAGAAGTTTTCCTCCTTCCTGCCCCTTTGTCACTATGTTTGTCTTCCCCTCCACACCACTCCTTGCCTTTTGAATCCCAACAGCCCAGAGCATGAATCTTTCGCAGCAGCTTTGCAAAAGTCCTATATGCCTGGTCACAGGAAAGGAAAAATTCCACCAACAGCATCCATCTGCCTGCAGGCAAATAAATGGCAATGACAGGGGCATGGGAAGAGTGTTTCAGCTCAGGACAGGAGATGCCTGCTCTTGAGATGCCCTCTTCTCCCTTGTGTCCCAGTCTCTGGTGTCCCATGCCAGCTGGGCAGCTGCAGCTGGGATGGCTGGAGCTGCTTGGTGCCATCCCCAGCTACTTCTCTGTCCTGTGCCCAGCATGGGCTGGCACTGGGATGCAGAGCAGGTGCCTTGTGCAGCTCCATCCTGCCTACCCCATGGCTCATCTTTGCTCCTGTTTGCTGTGCTCAGTGTCACCTCTGCAGGGCAGAGACAGAGCTGCTGACCAGATGGCACAGTGGAGCTGCCAGGCTGAACACCAGGAGCCATCAGAGATGCTCCATCCCACTTCTCCCACCTCTACTCCTTCTCTTCACAATGCCCTCAGCACAACAGCCAGGCATTGGTGGGGATCAGGAACAGGCAGTGACCATGGCTGCCCATGCTGCCCACAAAGATCTGCTCTTCCAGGGGCCTCCACATCCTGTTTGCTGCTGCAGGGTTGCCAGTTGTTACTTCCCAGCCCTTTCTCCTGGGAATTAGTCTGCCTGGAATGCAGCATTGGAGTCAGGCTGCCTGCAGCAGGTAGGCAGGAAGGGAGCCTGTGCCAGCCCCTCTTTGGTGCCAGAGCTGGGCTTCTGTCCATGCTAAAGAGCATCTCAGAAGCACCATGCTGTGGTTTTGTGGTCAGGGCTGGGTCCTGACCCCGCTTCCCACCCTTCCCCAGTCTGCCTCGCTGCTGTTGCAGGCAGGCCTGGGTTGTTCTCAGGTCAGAAGTGGTGAACCCTTTCCAGGGGAGTGGAATGCATATGCATTGTGGGAATGGGGGAGGCATTCAGAGCAGAAAGCTCTGAATATGCATAACACTGCACATCTGGGCATCAGACACCACGGGGCTGAGCTGCACCATGCCTGGGACTGCTCAGCTGGAATCAGGAGTGGGTTTGAGTCCTGGCTGGCTGAAGGGCAGAGCAGGCTGGGATGGAGAAAGCTCAGGGTTTGCGGCTTCTTCATCCTTGGTGGTGGCAGGGAGCAGCTGGGGCAGTGGGCACAGGAATTGTGCTTCACAGGCCTCAATGTCACTTCATTGTCACCTAACATGGCTGGTGGCTGAATCTCGTGATTACCCGCTGGTTTGGGTTTCTTCTGATGCATCTGTTGTTTCAGAAAAAAACCCACATCATAAATGCTCTAGAGGAGGAAAAAAACATTGCATGAGGAAGAGCAGTGATGCAGTCTCCAATTTCCATAGCAACGTCCTTTTCATCAAGGGATGACAAAAGCAGACTCTTGTTTCCGCTGGTGGTGTGACACCAGGCATTAATCACCCTGCTGGGAATGGGGACCTGGAGAGGCAGGAGCCTAAAGGCTCTAAGAGAGCCCTGACAGGGCTGCAGCTGCTCCCACTCCACAGGTGTCAGATGGGAGCTTTGGACACACTGCCCCAGCTATGGGGAGAAGAAGCTGTGACCCTCCTGTGCCAGTGCTGGGCTCCCATGGGTCACAGCAGGAAGGAACCTGAGGGAAGGAGTCATGTCCCCCTCACTGTGTCCAGCAGGATATTTGAGCAAGGCTCTGCCCTGTTCTCTGGGCTCTGCTGGCCATGGCACCCACCTCCTCTGCTCTCAGAGTTGGGGTCTGGGGGTTCTTGACCCATCTGCAGAGCTGGAAACCCTTCAGGACTGTTTTGGACTGAATCCCATCACCCTTCATCCTTCCCATATGGAGGGGGGGAGAGGGGGGCAGGGCAGGGGTACCATGGGTTGCTGGTGGCCTCATGTTCCTCCCATCTGTTTGTCCCTAGCTATCCTGAACCCAAAACAGCCCAAAGAGACACCAAAAAGCTTCAGCTTTGACTATTCCTATTGGTCCCACACTACGGTAAGCACTGGGAGGCCTGAGCCCGCCTTGAAGGCTGGGCTGGGGAGAGGCAGGAGGGCCTCCTTGCCAAATTTCTCCATGTCACCTCCTCTGTGCAGCCTGCAGACATCAACTATGCATCCCAGAAGCAAGTGTACCGGGACATTGGTGAGGAGATGCTGCAGCATGCCTTTGAAGGCTACAATGTGTGCATCTTCGCCTATGGGCAGACAGGAGCTGGAAAATCCTACACCATGATGGGCAAGCAGGAGAAGGACCAGCAAGGCATCATCCCACAGGTATGCCTGGGGAAATCTACCTGTCCCACTCATCCCAAAGGGATGCCCAAAGGAAAAGCAGAGCTGGGAGGGAAGAGGGCAGTAGGGTGGGAGTGAAGCCAGGTTTTGCAAGGTGTGATTTAGCACCACTGTGACAGTGAGCTGGCATGGCTCCACCAGGAGGGGCTCAAGAAGGGTCATCCAGACTCTCCAAGATTGGTCTGGACCAAGAAGGTCTGGCCACACAAGGCCAGTGTACGTGAGCAGCAGTGGTCCAAGTGCTGAGCTGCTTGCCAAGAGCTGCCACATGCTGGCCCAGCAGGACATGGGGATGCTCTGGGGATGCTGATTCTTCGTGTCAGCATGGGGGGGTTCTGCCAGCTCCCCAGGAGCCATTCCAGGACTCATTGGCTGGTTTTTGGGGTGAAAAGGTAGAAATGCCTTTATCCTAGTAGTATCCTGGGCAGCCCAGGCAGGAGCATCCTACTGGTGGGGGGCTGAGCCTCGCTCTTCTGTCCCCAGCTCTGCGAGGATCTCTTCTCCCGCATCAATGACACAACGAATGACAACATGTCCTACTCTGTGGAGGTAGGCACCCCACTGCCTGCCCAGCCCCCTTCTGGCCTCCCACCTGGCTCCACAGCTTGTGCCAGTGTGCAGACCACCCCTCTTTGGGTGGCTCGTTCTGCTAGCTCTGCCCATGCCCTCTACTCTAGGTGAGCTACATGGAGATCTACTGCGAACGCGTGAGGGACCTGCTGAACCCCAAGAACAAGGGGAACCTGCGGGTGAGGGAGCATCCCCTCATGGGTCCATATGTTGAGGACCTTTCCAAGCTGGCTGTGACCTCCTACAATGACATCCAGGACCTTATGGACTCTGGAAACAAAGCCCGGTGAGTTGGAGAAGGAGGAGATGGGCACGGTTTGGGAAGCTTGCAGTCACTTCTAGGAGGTCCTGCTTCACTTCCTTACTTTGCCAGTCCAGCTGCTCTGGAAGTGGCAGTCCCCTCCTCACTGAGTGTTGGTTACTCCCACTTGCTTTCATCTTACCTTCCTCCTGCATTCCAAATGCACTGAAGACAGCAGGAAAAAGCCTGAACTTGTACACATCTTCTCCCAGAGTCCTCTCGTGTCCTCCAGCCTTGCCTTCCCACCACATACCCTGTCCTGGCATGATCTCTGGCCCCATCACCAGCCACTGCAGTGTCCCTCCCAGAGTGTCACACCTGCCTGTCCTACTCTCCCTGCAGCACAGTGGCTGCTACCAACATGAATGAGACCAGCAGCCGCTCCCACGCCGTGTTCAATATCATCTTCACGCAGAAGCGGCACGACGCCGAGACAGACATCACCACTGAGAAGGTAAGACCAGGCCCTGGAGGACTCAGGGGAACCCACATGGATCCAGAAAGGACTTTTGTGTTCTTTCATCAGTACTTGAGCCAAGGTGGTGCAGCCTGGTGGAGGATTGGAGTAGGAGGGAGATAAGTCCCAGGCACATTTTGAGGGACCAGCCCCTGGACAGGATATTTGGCGGCTGGTGCCCTTCAGCCCTGCCTGCAAGGATATTAGCCCTGCTCCTGAGCAGTTCCTGCAGGGATGACCCTGCAGAGCCCACTGCTGCTCTCAGAGCAGTGTCATCCTGCAAGAGGTTGTGGCTTCGTGCTGGGCAGGGTTTGCTGTGCCCACAGGGCTGACAGCCTCCCCTCTGCCTGCAGGTCAGCAAAATCAGCTTGGTGGACCTGGCTGGGAGCGAGCGAGCTGATTCCACAGGAGCCAAGGGCACAAGGCTAAAGGTGAGATCTGACCTGAGGTCACCTTCTTCTGGTGGGGACACCACGTCCTCCTCCCTTGTCCCCAGCCAAAACATTCCCTTTCCTTGCCTGGTTCTTTGCCCACTTCACTGCCAAAATCCGTGATAGGATTGTGTTTGAAAGCTGCCTAGTCCCAGTTTCACCGAGGTCCATGAGTCCCATCTGGGAGGTGCTGGTTACCCAGTAAGACCAGCTGCTCTTTGCCCACACCATACTGGATATTCCTCATTTTCTCTTGAGCTTTAATGTGGTTCTGAAATGGGGCCTGAGCATCTGGGCTTTTCCTCTTCTAACCAGGAAGGAGCAAATATCAACAAGTCCTTGACCACTCTGGGAAAAGTCATCTCTGCCCTGGCTGAAATGGTAAGTAGCTGGAGAACAGACAAACAGTGGCATGGAGGGGGTGGAAATGGGCTCGAGCCAGCAGGGGTGGGCTGAGCTTTGAGGGATGGAGCATCTCAGTTTTGAGGGATGGAGCATCCCAGCTCTGAGGGGTGGGCAGGCACATCCCAAGCTTTCTCTGAGGCTGCGACAAGCTGGGCTGGTGAAGATGCCATCTGCATGGGGACCCATGCCACCCTCTACTTGAGGACCGGGGATCTGTGGTGGGTGCCAAGGTAAAAAAGCAGCTCCCTTAAACAGTCTTTCCATTTCCTTTGCAGGATTCAGGGCCGAACAAGGTGGGTGCCCAGGGTGGATGGGGAAGGGGGTGTTGGTTTTGAGCACAGTGGGAGTGGGTGGGAGTGGGTTGCAGGGTGGTTTGGGAGTGAGGCTGTGCCTGGACTCAAGCCATTCTTCTCCTTGGGGGCTGGCAGAATCTTCAGCCTCTGGGGCTTTCAGTAGCCAGCCTTAAACAACCCTCCCAGCTCAGAGTATTTCACAGGCAGGACCTGTGGACCTGGGCAAAGATGCTCAAGGTTGCAGTGGCTGGGAAGAGCCATCCTGCTCCATGTCCCCATGGCTGTCGCCTTCCCTTTGAGGAGAGCAGGCAGCCTGACAGCCCTTCCCTTTGCTCTCCACTCCCCAGAACAAAAAGAAGAAAAAGACGGATTTTATCCCATACCGAGACTCGGTGCTAACCTGGCTGCTGCGGGAGAACCTGGGTGAGGACAGGTGGGGGGTGTGGTCTGGTGATGGGTGTGGCTGCCAAGCAGGGTGTGACAGGGGGTACAGGGACCAGCGTCTTCCTCATGGGTGTCTCTTACTGGGCAGGAGGCAACTCCAGAACTGCCATGGTTGCTGCTCTCAGTCCTGCTGACATCAACTATGATGAGACCCTCAGCACCCTCAGGTAGGAAGAAGTGCCCTTGTTCTCCCTGCAGTGAGCAACAGCAGGGGAGGCTGTCTGAGCCCAGACACTGCCACATGCTCTCCTCGCCTCTGTGGTGTCCCTGGCTGGGGGTGTACTGTGGAGGGAACCTGCAATCCCGGACAAAAGGCCAAAGGACTGTCCTGGCACTGGGATCCTCCAAAGAATCACTTGGTGGAGGGGCTCTGTAGCACTCTTGCTTGCCCAGCAGCTGGGGTTTTGCCCCTGTTCTCGTTGTGTTGACCCTGCCCTTCCCTAGGTACGCTGATCGTGCCAAGCAGATCCGCTGCAATGCTGTCATCAACGAGGACCCCAACAACAAGCTCATCCGGGAGCTGAAGGACGAGGTGGCACGTCTGCGTGACCTCCTCTACGCCCAGGGCCTTGGGGACATCATTGACAGTAGGTACCATGGGTGCTCTCTGAGTGGCTCCAGGCAGCACTGGGCTGAGGTCCTGCCAGCCTGCAGGGCTGATGTCCCCACAGCCTCCCTGCATCCTGCTGCACTGGCCCCAGGGCAGCACCATGCTGCCTCTGGTGAGCCCCTGCACGCATGTTCACAGCCCCAAGCCCTTGCTGTCTCAGGGGGAGCTGCTTTCTGCCCAGCAAACCTTCCCTTCTTCCCTTCCACCCACCATCTTCATCATCCAGCACCCAGCAGAGGTGCCAGGAAGGCGTTACTGGGACTGCACGTGCCCATGGGCTCCCCTCCCTGTACTGTCTGATACCCTACTGAGATGAACCCCCTCCTGTTCTGTTCTCTCTGTCTTACCCCTGCTCCCTGCCCTCTCTTTCTCTCTTAGCCCATCCTGCTGCAGGAGGATCCAAATGTGTGTATTCCCCATCACTGGTACTCTCTGTTGCTTCAAGGCTTTTTGGAGATCTAGGCTGTGCCCAGGGGCACCCGTGCAGCATGGGGAGGGCTCCTGCAGCCAGCCTCTGCTGATGGAGCAGTGTGTGCTTGCAGGCTGCCCATCCTCAGGGAGCTGGCACAGGGGATGGTGCCACAGTCGTGGTTAGCACCTTGGCTTGGGCTAGTGCTGAAGGGACCAGTGTCCTCCCACTTGGCCATGCCAAGGGCCCAGTCCACACGGGGACCTCCTCCTTCATGCTGTTGTGATGTTTCCTGTTGCTACTGCTGCTGCTGCTGCTTCTGCTGGTGTCTCACTGGGACTGGAGCCTGGCATGGCCCTTGGGTGGGATGGAATGGTGCTCTGCTGATGAAGTGGTGGGTGGTGGTGGCCAGAAGGCTTTGGCCCATGGATAAGCACTGTGGCCCCACCCTGGGTCAGGCAGTGCAGCCAGGCTATGGCAAGCCTGCTGAGGAGACAGAGGCCTGGTTGTCCCCTCCTGGCTCAGCTTCCCTGGGTGTGGGCTAATGGAGATGAGTGACTAATCCTGCACCTACTGGCCTGTGCCCTGCCTGCCTCTGGCACACTGCTCTGAGAAACACTAACTCCTCAGGGCTGTAGGAGCATCTCCTGGCTCCTAAGCCACCATACCTGGCTCCTAAGGCACCACAGCTGACTCTTGGGGTGCCAGGTGGCAAGCACCACTGCCTGTAGTCCTGGCTTCATTCTGACTGCCTGGCCAAGGTGCTGCTCCAGCAGGCCATCGGCTTCCTTTGAGCAGACTCTGTGAGGGAATTCTCCTGCTTCTCCTAATCCCTTTGTAGGGCAGAGGGCCACCCCCTCTCATCCCCTTCCCTTCTCATTCTCTGCTCCCAGATCTGGCTAATCTGGGGCCTCTGGGCAGGGAAAACCACCCAGGCTGTATGAGATGGAGAGGATAGAGGCAGTGGCACATACTTGGGGAGGACATTTGTTCCCAGACCCGATGGATGCAGGACCTGAGGTTGCAAAAAGTGTCCCTGGGAGCCCAGGACAGCTGCTTCCAGCATCTGCTTCACCAAACAGCCCTGTTCCCTGAGGGGCTGCCCAGGCTGGGGAAGAGAGTGCCTGCCCTTGCCCTGTTGCTGTCTGTGCTGCTGTGCTGTTGCCTGTCCCTTTTCCTGTAATTCTCGGCTTTTTTCTCGACGCACCGGCCACTCTTTTTTTTTTCCCAACAGCTTTTCTTGTCTCTGTCTTTCTCTGTCACCCTGTCTGTTGTCTCTCCCCGGCCCATCCCTCCTTCCGCGCCCGTAGATGTGTCCGACTTTGAGAACAATAATGATGCTAGAGGGGCAGAGCTGAGTCACCGCCATGACAATCTCTCCACAGTGACCAATGCCATCGCTGGGATCAGCCCCTCTTCCTCCCTCTCTGCCTTGTCCAGCCGCGCTGCCTCGGTTGCCAGCCTCCACGAGCGCATCATGTTTGCTCCGGGCAGCGAGGAGGCAATTGAAAGGCTCAAGGTAAGAGCCTGGTACCCTTGTTCCCTCTTCCCTCTTCCCTCTTCCTCTTCCTCTTCCTCTTCCTCTTCCTCTTCCTCTTCCTCTTCCTCTTCCTCTTCCTCTTCCTCTTCCTCTTCCTCTTCCTCTCCCTCTCCCTCTCCCTCTCCCTCTCCCTCTCCCTCTCCCCTTCCCCTTCCCCTCAATGCACTGCAGCTTGCAGAGGGGGCTCAGTGTTTTCTGGAAACCCATGCAAGGGTGATCCTCATGGGAAGCAATACTCACATGTGCTCTTGCAGTGTGGACAGACCTAGAGCTTGCCCAGACTGAGGGTTGAGTGTTGTAGGGTCTTCTTGGAACTGCCTTGTAGGGGATGGCTGCCACTGACCTGTGGGACAGGCTTCAGGCTTGGGATGGGCACTCCTGCCATGGGAGCAGGGCTCCTGGTCCAGCATGGTTCCGGCAGCAAGGGAATGGAGAGGCTGGTCTTTGTGCCTCACTCTTTGAAGATGGGACTGATGGAAAGATGTAGGTGAAATGCTGCTGCAGCTTGTATCACAAGCCTGGAACTGGGACCAGTGTCCCATTGGAGCATGCTGGGCAGAACTGGGCAGAGTGGCCAGGTGTGCTGCCCATAGGATACCCTAAGCCCTGTTTAACCCTCCCTTGCCAGGAAACAGAGAAGATCATTGCAGAGCTGAATGAGACGTGGGAGGAGAAGCTGCGGAGGACAGAAGCGATCCGGATGGAGAGGTGGGTGGGCTGGGCTGGAGTGGGGCATTCACTCCAGCATGGGGTGGAAGTGGTGTTCCTTGGGTATTTCCCATCCTCTGCACTTTGTTTGAGCAGTTGAGTTCCTGAGCCAAACAGTCTGAATGTGCAGCCAGAGCCTGGGTTGCCCCCTGGGGACCCCAGTACCCACCATGTCAGCCTGCACAGGGGTGGGCTGCTCTGAAAAACCCACCTGAATTGTGACAAGAGCTCCCTGCATTGCAATCCATGGGACAAACCATGGGCTTCCATCCTAGTGCTGGCCCCAGGGGTGCATGGAGTTTTGACAGGCACTTCCTTCTCTTGCTCCTTCAGGGAAGCATTGCTGGCTGAAATGGGAGTGGCCATGAGGGAGGATGGAGGCACCTTGGGTGTTTTTTCTCCTAAAAAGGTAGGATCATCCTATTTTCTTCTTCCTGGGGACTGTTTTGTACCCCTGCAGCTCCCTTCTGATCCACTCTGTCACAGCTGGCCAGTCCTATATACTTCACTAGCCTTTTCTTGGCTCTGAAACCTATGGGGGAAATCCCAGCATTGAGCCTGCTAGGTACAAACATGGGTACAAATACATGGGTAGATGTCCACCCCCCACTGCTGGTGTGCTGTACCCTTTCATGAGGGTATTTGCTGATGATCACTCTCTTGGACTTCAGTGTTAACTTGTAAAAATTCATACTTTCAGATATTTAAAATTGCTGCCCGTAAAACCAGCAAATCCTTGCTAAGAAATGTGGGTGGGCAAATATTCCATCTCTTTATTGCTTGCAGCATTTGGCTTGGCCAAACCTAAGTGTGTGTGTCCCCAGCACAAGGGGTGATAAACACTTCACAGCCTTCCCCTTATGTGAGCCAGCTGACTTTTAGGATAAACTTGTACACTGTTGTCTTTGTTTCTTGTCCCAGCTGCTGCCTGTTAGGACTCCAGATCTTTGGGTAGGAAGCGTGGGGGTTTATTCCCCAAAGCAGGTTGGTCTTGGAGGTGGGGCATTGCTGTGGTGGTCTTGGTGCCTCCTTGCTCTTCATCTATCTGGCAGGTGGAAACTCTTCTGACTTCTCCAGTGGCTGGTGAGGAAAGTTAGTGTTGATAGTGTGCAAACTCCATTTTGTTATGGGCATTGCACTTTGCTGTCCTGTGTGCCATGGCTGGGGTGGTTACAGCTCCAGGAGCCCAGTGGAAGGTCACCACCAGCTTTACAAACCTGGACAAAATCTGCAAGTGAAGGAGGTCTCAGCCCCCAGGGCTGTATGTCTGTGCAGTGGGGCCAGAGGTTAAATGTTACAGCCAACTTCTGCCAGCCACCATGGAGAAGAGCCCACTTTCCCTCGACCTCCAGCTCTGCTGCCCTGTTTGCAGTGAGTCTCTGCTGTCAGCCAAGGCTTGTGGCACCATGGTGAAGGTCCCCCTCTGCATGCTGGGTCTCAGCAGGCTGATAAGGTGTTCCTTACAGCCACTGTTCTGTCTGGTAAACTCAGAACTTCTCCCACTGATCCTCCTGGGGCTGCCCCTGTTCCCTGAAGGTGTAATTCCAGCAGCCAAGCTGGCTGTGGCCAGAGAGGCCTGTGGCTGGGGGAGAAATTTTCCTTTTATCGAGAACAAAGTGGTTTGTGACCCAGAGGAAGAAAGGGCTGTGAGGGCTGGTTAGGAAAAACACCAGAAAGGGAAATTCAGCCTGCAGATAGGGCTTCAGGTCTGCACTGCTTTTGGATGAACCTCTGGGACCTGCTCTTTTTGGATGCATCATCTGGTGTACAATAAGTGGAGGAAAACAGGCACTTTTACTTCCTTTTTGACCTGGCAGAGGGCAGGGTTAGATTAGGTATTGGGAAGAAATTCTTCCCTGTGAGTGTGGTTAGGCCCTGGCACAGGTTGCCCAGAGAAGCTGTGGCTTCCCCATTCCTAGAACTGTTCCAGGCCAGGTTAGATGGGGTTTGGAACAACTTGGTCTAATGGAAGATGTCCTTACCCATGGCAGGGGGGTGAAACAAGATGTGTTTTTATGTCCCTTCCAACCCAAACCATTCCGTGAGGTGAGAAGGGTCCTGCCCCAGGAGACTCTGAGCCATATCAGGGACTCCCCATGGGAAGGCTTTGGCTTTGTGTGGGTCCTGTTTGGAACATGAATTTTCAAAGGTGGTCAGAAGAAGGGTAACTAGGACTCAGCCCTGTGAGGAGGAAAGCAATCAAGCTTGTGGAAGCAGGGCATCCTCATGTCAGCCTCTCAGTTCTCTGCAGTCCCCTGGCAAAGTACCTGTGTGGATGTGTCACCCTGGAGATACAGAAGGCAGGAGAGCCTGTGCAGAGGCAGTCTGCAGTGCTGCTGAGCTCCCACCTTCCTCCAGAGCACCCCTCAGTGCCTGGGCAGGGAGGGCACATGGGGATGACTCCTTGTTTGTCTCTCCAGACACCGCACTTGGTCAACCTGAATGAGGATCCGCTCATGTCCGAGTGTCTTCTCTACTACATCAAGGATGGGATAACAAGGTGAGAGCCAGGTCCTGTGGAGCTCTGGGGGCATTGTCCATATCTCCACCTGACTTCCCCAGATGAGCAGTGGGGTGACAGCTGCCTCCAGGCTGGGAACTGTTCCCAGGGCATCCCCAAAGTGCAAATCCCCAAGATTTTGGTCTTGCAGTGCACCAAGGGTTGCTCCTGTCAGCTCCAAGGATGGGGATGGGGGGAGACTCAGGGGAGGGCTTTGAGGGAAGGTTGAGCTGGATTTCCCCTGCAGGGTTGGCCGGGAAGATGCTGAGAAGAGGCAGGACATCGTTCTCAGCGGGCACTTCATTAAGGAAGAGCACTGCCTGTTCCGCAGCGACACCAAAACTGGTGGTGAAGGTATTGCTTGTCTGGAGGGGCTTCACTGCCCTGGGCACCCATCCCTCTGCGTGTTCTCAGCCCCTGCCCCCAGCTGAATGTCCTGCCCTCCTCAAACTAGTTGGGCTTTTCTGCATAGCTATGGCCTCTCCATGCCTCCAGATGAGCTACATCCCTTGTGGCTGGGAGGGGCATGTGAGGAGAAAGTAAGGTGAGATCAGGACGGCTGAGCAGACTGTAGATTATTCCCCCGCTCAAGATGTGGAGCAGAATCCACCCCCCAAAATGGCAGGAAGCTGGGTGTGAAGGGGTTGTGGGAGATGAGCCTGGGCAGAGTGGATTTGCCTTCTGGAGGCTCTGGTTTCCTCTCACATGCAGTCTCCAGCTGCCCTTATTCCTTGGGACTGCTCTGATTAACATCAGGTTGGCTGAGGCCTGCTAGCTGCCCACAGTATGGGTGCTGGCTGGGCTGGTTCTCCCTTCCTGAGGCTGCTGGAGCAGGACATGCAGGATTTATCTTTCTGCTTCCCCCTTACCTTCACTCCCCTCTCCCCTTCCCACCATCTCCACAGTGATAGTGACCCTGGAGCCCTGTGAAGGTGCTGACACCTATGTGAATGGCAAAAAGGTGACAGAGCCCAGCATCCTGCGCTCAGGTGGGTCCCTGGTGGGGCTGGCACACCAGAGCTGCTCCAGCCCACCTCCCTCCCTCTCTCCCATGGGGGCCCTGCACTTGTCCCACCTTAAACCCAAACCACACACTGCAGGAAACCGCATCATCATGGGCAAGAGCCACGTGTTCCGCTTCAACCACCCCGAGCAGGCTCGGCAGGAGCGGGAGCGGACACCGTGTGCCGAGACCCCCGCAGAGCCTGTGGACTGGGCCTTTGCCCAGAGAGAGCTGCTGGAGAAGCAAGGCATTGACATGAAACAGGAGATGGAGCAGCGGTGAGAGCATGGCCTGAGCTGCTGGGGAGTTGGGTGTTCACTCCCAGGTTGGTCATCCTCTCCTTGCCCATTTCCACCTAGGCTCCAGGAACTGGAGGACCAGTACCGGAGGGAGCGGGAAGAGGCAAATTACCTTCTGGAGCAGCAGAGGCTGGTAGGTGGCTGGGACATGGCTTCTTCTCAGGCTGCCCAGGCAGCTGTTGGTGTGAAATCCCGGCAGATGTTTGTTTGGGGTGGATCTGTGCTCCTAAAACAAGGGCAAATCTGTTCCTGGAGTTGTCATCACTGATCTAGCGGAGGGAGGAGGCTGTGTTCCTGCAGGGAAGAGGAGTGTGATGTGGCAGCATGGAGGAAGGTCACACCAGTGGGCTGCATCACCTCTCTTCCTGTTTCCCCCAGGACTATGAGAGCAAACTGGAGGCTCTGCAGAAGCAGATGGATTCCAGGTATTACCCTGAGGCAAATGAGGAGGAGGAAGAACCTGAGGATGAAGGTGAGGGCTGGGAGCTGCCACCAGGTTTTGATGCTCTCAGTGGGAGCACAAAGAGTGAACTGTGGGTCAATGTCCTGCTAGCTGGGTGACTGTCCCTCCTTGTCCCCACAGTGCAGTGGACAGAGCGGGAATTCGAGCTTGCCCTCTGGGCCTTCAGGAAGTGGAAGTGGTACCAGTTCACCTCTCTCCGTGACCTGCTCTGGGGCAACGCTATCTTCCTCAAGGAAGCCAATGCCATCAGCGTGGAGCTGAAAAAGAAGGTGGGTGGCTGGGTTCCTTTCTGGCTTGCTGCAGCACCCACAGCAGAGAACAGGCAGCCAGGAAATGCTGAGGAGAGGTCGCCAGAGGCAGCACATGGAGCCTTCTGCCCTCCCAGGTGTCTCACTAGCCCCTCTGCCCCTCTCCAGGTCCAGTTCCAGTTTGTGCTCCTCACAGACACACTGTACTCGCCTCTCCCTCCCGACCTGCTGCCCCCTGATGCTGCCAAGGACCGGGAGAAGCGGCCGTTCCCCCGCACCATTGTGGCTGTGGAGGTGCAGGACCAGAAGAACGGGGCAACACACTACTGGACCCTGGAGAAGCTGAGGTGGGTGAGAGATGGCTGTGCTGGGAGGGTTGGGGTGTCCACAGCCCTGTGCCTCACCGCCACCATGGGCATCCTCTCGCCCTGCAGGCAGCGCCTGGACCTGATGCGTGAGATGTATGACCGAGCAGCAGAAGTGCCTTCCAGTGTCATTGAGGACTGTGACAATGTGGTGACTGGTGGAGACCCTTTCTACGACCGCTTTCCCTGGTTCAGGCTGGTGGGCAGGTGAGCGCTTTGGCTCCTTCGAAGCGTGGCTGGGACCCACAGGTAGCCCTGCAGGAGGAGATGCTGTCAGTGCTGCCCACCACGTGCGGGGCACTCACCCTGCTGTGTGACTCCAGGGTGACGGCTCTCCTCTGTCTTGGCTGCCAGTGCCCCGAGGGACCCACGAGCTGCTGGCAATGCTCCTGCTGCCTGCCATAACCCAGTGCTGAGAGCCACGGGCTCCAGGCTCGGCGGGTGTGGCTGTCCAGCAGGCAGGGAGCTGTGCCGGTGTGAGCTCCATGTGTCCCTGTGCACGTGCTGGTGTCCGAGTGTCTGTCTGTGCGGTGTGTGCCGCGTGTGTCCGTGCGCTTCCTGCACGCCCGATGGAAGGGTGCAGCGCCAGCCGTGAAGATGGGCCACCCTGGAGAAGGAAAGCTGGGACAGGGGGAGCAGGGGGCTGAGCTGTGTGACCTGGAGCCATTCCCCCGTGCTGTAGCACAAGGAGGGATTCTCTCCAGCAGCAGGGGTATTTGTGCCACCTGCTCTGTCCCTGCGTCCCCTGCAAAGTCAGCAGAAGGAGTCCCCACCATTCACACTGGTTCCATGGGTTGCTCTTTTGTCTGGCTGTTGGTGGCTTTAGAGATGCACCAGATGGGCAGGTTTTTGTTCCCAATGTCCCTTGATTTAAGCAGACTAAAAACCCACCCCAAAACCTAACCAAGAAAAAACAAAAAACAAAAAAAAAGCAAAATTCCTATTCTTTCTGTTTGGAACAGCTGGTGTTAACGTGTCTTCTATCTTGTTGTACTAACCTTAGTTCAGATATCTCTGGCTGCAACAGCTCTCCTCTTTTCAACACATGCATGAGCGAGCGCATGGCTGATCTCACCCCCTCCCCTACCTTCTCGAACCCCGACTCCGACATCACCGAGCCTGCTGACGAGCAGCACCAGGGGCAGGAGGAGGAGGAGGAGGAGGAGGAGGACCTGGAGGAAGACATCTTTCCGGAGTGCCCGCTGTGTGATGGCCGGGATCCATTTTACGACCGCTTCCCCCTGTTCAGTTTAGTAGGAAGGTTGGTGAGGTTTTAGGAGAGCATGCCGGGAAGGACCTAGCTCTTTCGCATGAGGGAACTGCTTTTGGACACGGCTCCCAGCTCCGGGGCATCCCGGAGGTGCAGGGGGTGGCCGCCTGGGATTGCCGCCAAGCCCGGGCGCCCGGCGGGGTGATGAGGCTCCTGCTGAGGTAGGGCTGTGAGAAGCATAGGGATGGCAGGGATTGTGCCTGCCTTCATGTGGGTACCTTGTTGGGAGAGCCCCTGAGAAGGGGAGCTCTGCTGTGTCTCCAACACCAAAGGAAGCAGGGGAGCCAGCTGGGGGTTTTGGTCCTGGGCATTTCTGTGCCAGGAAGGATCACCTCCCGCCTGGCTTGGGATGACCCTGTGGTGCCGCTGACTGGGGGGCACACAGGCACTTCAAAACCCTGTGTGCCTCTGGCACTGGCTTGGCTATCCCAGCTGCGTTGGTCAGTGTGAGCCCCCCTGAATTTGGAGGCTTGGATGTCCCCAGGTGGTTTGGGGGGATGAAGCTGAGGGGAGTGAGTGGAGAGCCAGGTGCAGAACAGAGTGCCAAAAGCAGTGTTTGCACTTCCCAGCTCTAGCCAGTGCTTGGCTTGGGGCCATACCTGCCAACTTGGCATAGGAGATGTCCAGGGAGGTTGTGGGGAGCTGGGTGTAGGCTCCAGCTCCTCTTTAGCTGGAGCCAAGGACAAGAAGCTTTGATTTCTCATACATGTTGGCTGGAGACCCCCTTGGGCTCCATCAGCCTTGGCCTGGAGAAGCCCACCAGCTGCCCCAAACCTGGCTGTGCCACCAAACCTGGAGCCATCTGCCCATCCCTAGAATGGTATGAGGAGCTTTCTCTGGGGTTATCCCAAGGGGGTGTGCACCAGGAGCTGTTCTGAGAGCCTTTGCCTCAGGCAGGGGCTCCCTGACTGGAGTGAGCTGGGGCTCCTCTTCCTCAGTGTGCCAGAGCCAGGCTGCTTGGTGGGAAGGAGGGGCCAGAGCAGGCAGAGAGGGTGGAGGTGGGGTAAGAGTCCTGCAGCCTCAGACCGAAAGAGCTGGGTTCTTCCCCTTTTATTTTATTTTTTTCCTTTTTCCTTATTTAAAAGAAAAAAAAAATCAAAACAACCCCAGAACTCTCAAGGGCACCTCAAAAAACCAAATAAGGCCCTGTGGCAGCAGCCCTACTCATGGGGGTGTGTTCCCCAGAGCTTGGTGCCTCCTGACTTCTTTTGAGTCTGCCCTGGGTTTGGCTCCCCACGCAGCAGCTCCGCCGGCCACATTTCTTGTGAAGTGTGCTTGGATTGGTTTATGATTGGATCCTTTTCTTTTATTTTCTTTCTTTCTTTCTTTCTTTCTTTCTTTCTTTCTTTCTTTCTTTCTTTCTTTCTTTCTTTCCTTCTTTCCTTCTTTCCTTCTTTCCTTCTTTCCTTCTTTCCTTCTTTCCTTCTTTCCTTCCTTCTTTCCTTCTTTCTTTCCTTCTTTCTTTCCTTCTTTCCTTCTTTCCATCTTTCCTTCTCTCACTCTTTCTCTTCTTTCTCTCCCTCTTTCTCTCTTTCTCTCTCTTCAATTTTTTTTAAATTTTGGTTATTTTAAGGGTTTTTTTTTAATTCTTTTTTTAGCTGCTGGCTCTATCTCTTCAAAGCTTTAGCAAAAATTGGGGTTATTTCACTTTTGTCTTCCTTTGGAAAGGCTTTTCTTTGATCTGAGCATGCCATCTTTGCACCTCACCAATCTTGTGGTTAGTGTCCCTGCCCTCCTTCCTCTAGTGACACACACGTCTCCCTCCTCCCTGCCTGCCCCACCTCCTTCCCACTCTTCCCTGCCCTCTCCAGTCCCCTGCTTCCACTCCAGCTGCCCTGTGGTTTTGGTTGGGTGGCACACACAGATCCCTGCGCTTGGAGAGTTCCCTGTGCTCACAGGGCTCTGCCCCAGGCACGAGGTCCTGCTGGGAAGCCCTGGCATGGTCTGACCACTTGTTCCCAGTGGCATCTGAGAAGAGATGGGTTGAGATGGGCCCATCAGGAGATCATGATTTGGCATCACCTGCTTCCACAGTCCTTTGAGTCCTTTGGGTGGAAAAAGCCTCGAGGAGCAGTTGAAGGTCAATGGGAGTCACCAGAGCAGGGGGGAATCTCCGGACTTGGGGGCCAGGGTGTGAGTTCAGGGCTGCAAGAGCTCCCTGGGCACTTTGGGGTACCATTGAATATGAAGATTCCTATGAGGCTGGGATGCCCTGAGCAGCACATCAGCCACCTGGAGATGCAACCTTCATGGGAGCCTCCTGAAGCAGAGATGTCCTGGCCAGCCCCCAGCTCCATCCCATCCCACTGCACATCAAGATGCTGGCAGGTGACCCAGGGAGAGGTGCCAGGCACCCCACACCCCATCTGCTGCAAGTGGTGCTGCTAGCTCACACCGTTTGGCAGGGAGCTCAGTGACAAAAGTCACTTGTCACTGCGGAGGGTACAGCATGTCACCACAGCCAGAGCTGGATGACCACTGGAAGCTGGCAGTGAGGTGAAGGGAGGCAGCAAGAGGATCCAAAACGCTGGAGAAGCAGAGCAGTGGCCTGACAGGAGGTGCTGACAGAGACATGAGGCAGCCATCATGTTGGACTCTGGTGTGGCACCTTGAATGGTAACCTGGATGCTGCAGAGGAGAGCAGGGAGGCTCAGACTTGCCAGGCGTTCCGTCCGTCCCTGTGACATGCTGGCAGGTGGCCCAGGACCCCGAAACCATATGTGTGAAGGGATGGGGACGGGGGGACTCACAACCTGATGCCACCAGCCACACCATGCAGCCTCCCTCCCAGTGGTCTCCAACACTGCAGGCAGAGCCAGGGCCATGAACCCCCAGCAGGTTCACCTCTGGAGGTCCAGGACCTTGTCCTCTAACTTCCTTCACTCCTGACAGTCTCCATCTCCCTTGTCACCCTTCCTTCCCCCTGTCTTGCCCCTGTCCTCCCCGTGGTGACTCTGCAGCTGCCCCCCCAGTCGTGTTGCAGCACCTTCTGCCCAAGTTCTCCAGCTCTCTACCACACAGAAGGTCCTCTTGCCCTACGGCTTCGCGGTGGCACCAGCGCAGCCCTCTCCCCTCCTGCCTGCCATGGAGGTGACAGTCGGAGAGGTCTGCAAGTCTGGTGTGTCCTGTGGTGTTGTCCATGGCGTGTGCCACCCTCCTGCCCACCCTCCTGCCCATGGCACGCTGCCTGCCCGCTGCCCCAGCCCCTTCGCCTGGCCCTGGCTGCCTTCTCTTTAGTTTTGCTTTGCAGCGCTGCGGTCGCGCCCTGAGCAGTGACCTGGGACCCGGCCACTGCCGGCCACGCCAGCCGTGCCTGGGCACTCAGGGGTGGGAGCAGTGACCGCTCTCCCCCCTGTTGTGTGTCCCCCCCTTCTCTGGCAGGGCCTTTGTCTACCTGAGCAACCTCCTCTACCCTGTGCCCCTGGTGCACCGCGTGGCCATCGTCAGCGAGAAGGGCGAGGTGAAGGGTTTCCTGCGTGTGGCTGTCCAGGCCATCTCAGGTAGGAGAAAACCCCCCCAGAACCTTCCCCTTGCACCCCCTGTACCCTCTGTGCTAGCTCACCCCCATCCCTCCCCCAGCGGATGAAGAAGCCCCTGACTATGGCTCTGGTGTGCGGCAATCAGGGACAGCCAAGATCTCCTTTGACGACCAGCACTTTGAGAAGGTAAGGTGGGGATGGCTCTTGGTGGATGCCCATGGACCCTGCCACCTCAATGCTTCCCCATGGGGACTCCCAGGCTCCTAGAGGTGGAGACAGCATGTTTTTGGTCCACCAGGCAGACCAACGCTTTGTGCACCCACTGGTGCATCGTGCTCTCACTCATGTCACGGGGGGCTGCCGTGGGGTGGGAGGAGAGAGCTGGAGGTGCCTGCATGCTTGGGATGCTGGTGGTGGGGCAAGCAGGACCACCCCAGGGACCAGCAGCATCCCTGAACTCCACTCCTGGCGCAGTTCCAGTCAGAGTCGTGCCCAGCTGTCGGGATGTCTCGCTCGGGGACCTCTCAGGAGGAGCTGCGCATCGTGGAAGGTCAGGGCCAGGTCAGCGACGTGGGGCCATCTGCTGATGAAGTCAACAACAACACGTGTGCAGGTGAGGAGCTGGGACAGGCACTTTGGGGGTGGCTCCCTGCACCCAGCCCCTTGCACCCTCCCTGGCATTGACAGCTCACTGCTCCAATGGGGGCTGCTGGCAGACAGAATCACGGAGTCACAGAGTTGGGAAAAGCCTTGGAGATCACTGGGTTCAAGCTGACACCACCTTGTCAGCTACCATGACCCTGAGTGCCACATCCAGGTTTTTCATAAACACCTGCAGGGACAGTGACTCCACCACTTCCCTGGGCAGCCCCTTCAAATGCTCAATCTCTCTTTCTGTGAAGAACTTATTCCTAATGTCCAATCTAAGTCTCCCCTGGTGCAGCTTAAGACTATGTCCTCTTGTCCTGTCACTGGTTGCCTGGGAGAAGAGACCAATCCCCACCTGACTGCACCCTCGTTTCAGGGAGTAGCAGAGTATGATGAGGTTTCCCCTCAGCCTCCTCTTCTCCAGACTAAACACCCCCAGCTCCCTCAGCTGCTCCTCACAGGGTTTGTGTTCCAGACCCTTCACCAGCCTTGTTGCCCTTCTCTGGACATGCTCCAGCATCTCAACATTGTTCCTAAATGTTCCTAACACTGAGGGGAAGACACCCTGCCTTGCTAAGGACCTCCTCCTCCCTGCAGTGACCCCAGAGGATCTTCTTCTGGACAGTCCTGAGAAGCCTGCGTCGGACGGGCCACTGGAGGTGGCTTTGGACCACCTGAAGCTGGGCAGCATCTTCACTTTCCGTGTGACGGTCCTGCAAGCCTCCAGCATCTCTGCAGAATATGCTGACATCTTCTGCCAGTTCAAGTGAGCCCCCCAGTGCCCCCCAGCCCTTCTTCTTCCACCAAGCTCCAGCCATCATCTGGGGGCTCGTGGTGAATTTGGGAAGTTTCCTTCACCTCTGAGCCCTTGGTGGATGGGGAGGCAAAACCAAGGGCTGTGAAATCTGCCCAAGCACTTATTTAGTCACTGGCAAAAGGCAAGGAGAGATTCCCATCAGCTTGAGGGAGTCCTGTGCCAGCCAAGGGTGCAGGCAGCAGCCCCAGGGGGAATAGGCTCTTTTTGTGGTGCCTTGCTTTCACTCTCCTCCCTGCTCCAGCACATCCCCATCTCACAGCCCCTGAACAACCTTCCTTCCCTCCACAGCTTCATCCACCGCCATGATGAGGCCTTTTCAACAGAACCCTTGAAGAACACAGGACGAGGGCCACCCCTGGGTTTCTACCATGTCCAAAATGTGCGTACCCCTCTCCCACCACCCTTTTGCTCCTGCAGCTGCTGGGATCTCTGCAGGGCTGGATCCTCTCCCAGGGAAGCAGCTTCCTCCTGGCTTTCCCAGCCCCTAAAAGACACCCAGCTAAGCCGTGGTGGACATGCAGGAAAAAAGTCACAAGAAAAAGTCACAAAAAAAGACAGCAAAAGTCACTGTCATCCACCTAAAAAGACTAGGATTTCACTGCAGTGGTCTTGGTGGGGACAGCATCCCTGAATGGGGGAGGAGTGGGTGCAGAGGACTGAGTCTTACACCCTTCCACATCCCACGTGCTGTTGCTGGTTCTATCCCCTTTCCCAGCTAAACTACCGTGCCAGCTCAGCAGCTCTTTCTCTTCCAGATCGCTGTGGAGGTGACAAAATCTTTCATCGAGTACATCAAGAGCCAGCCAATTGTGTTTGAGGTGTTTGGCCATTACCAGCAGCACCCCTTCCCACCTCTCTGCAAGGATGTCCTGAGGTGGGCACATCTGGGCCACCCCCAGCCCCTGGCTGTGCTCCTGGTGCAGTGTGGGGACCCAGGCTGGCCCCAAGGCATAGATAGGGCTGGCTGGGTTTGGGGATCCCTGGGGATGCTGTAACCAAGCTGGTTCTTTCTGCAGCCCACTGAGGCCATCCCGGCGCCACTTCCCCCGTGTGATGCCACTCTCCAAACCAGGTAGGGAACCCAGCCTCCTACTCCTGTGCCCACCCATAGTTCCCACGTCCCCTTCCCCAGAGGGACCAGTTATGACCCCAGAGGCACCACAATGTGTACTATGGGCCACAGCACTGGAAAGCCCTAGACACTCATTTCCACAATACTCGACAGATGGAAAGCCCCATCTCACCTCCTGCAGAGCAGCAGGGAGGAGGTTCCTTGCCCTGGGTGGTGGTTCCTTGCCGCTGCATGAGGTTTTTGTTGCTGGCTCTGTGCATGCCCTGAGGTCCTTGCCTGCTCTGCCCTTTCCCTGCCCTCAGATGCCTCATTCCAAGTGCCAGCAGCAGGCTCAACCTCTCACCTGCCTTTTCTGACCCACTGCAGTGCCTGCAACAAAGCTGAGCACCATGACTCGGCCCACTGCTGGCCCCTGCCAGTGCAAGTATGACCTGATGGTCTTCTTTGAGATCTGTGAGCTGGAGGCCAATGGAGAGTAAGTCCTGCTGGGGANGGGAGAGGGAGAGGGAGAGGGAGGCAGTGAGGGATTTGCCCAGTGCTCATCACTTCTGGGTAGGCTGGCAGAATTCTGTGTCATGCTGCAATCCTCTCTTCCAGCTACATCCCTGCTGTTGTGGACCACCGTGGAGGCATGCCATGCCATGGGACCTTCCTCCTTCATCAGGTACTCTCTGCCCAAGATGCTGTCCTAGCTGACTCCTGCTGGGACCTGTGTTAACTACTGTCCCTTCTCTCTGGCCTCGTGGGTCTCAGGGCATCCAGAGGAGAATCAGTGTCACCTTGGTGCATGAAACAGGCAGCCTCATCCGCTGGAAGGAAGTACGGGAGCTGGTTGTGGGTAAGCCAAGCCAGCCCCCAGCCCACTGAGCTCCTAGGAATACTCTCAGACCATTTCTTGCCCATATTCCCATGTTCCCACATGGAGCTTTATGCCCTGTCTCCCCTCCTGCCCTGCAATAGTAAAGCAGTGGCTGCCTGGCAGGTGACACGGGGACACTGTGTGGACTCCGTGTCCTGGAGCTGGACCAGGATTTCTGGTGCTAAATAGCCGGGGGGGTGCAGGCAGGCAGTCTGCCTCTGCCTTCATGGGGGCCCTCACAGGGCCACTGCCTGTCACCTCAGAGGCAACTCTGTGCTGTGTTTGCAGGTCGAATCCGGAACACCCCAGAAGCAGACGAGTCACTCATCGACCCCAACATTCTGTCCCTGAACATCCTCTCCTCCGGCTACATCCACCCCTCCCAGGATGACCGGTGCGTGATGCTTTTTTTCTTGCTCTTCCCCTGCTGTGGTGAGGGGTGGAGGGGTTGAGTAGCAGCCTCTCTCTCCCCTGGAAGGCTCTTGGCCCTTCTGCTGACCCACTGCTGCCTTGAGGAAGGGTTTTTCTGAAGCTGCACGGGGTCTTGGGGTACAGGGCTGCCAACTCCCTTCCTCCTCCTCCTGCTCCCCAAGGCCTTGCTGTGCTGGGGAGGGCACTAAAGGGCATTTGTCTGTGGGTCCTGCTCTCTGGTGCTGGCTGTGATGGGCTGGCACAGGGAGGCAGTTGATGCTGGTACCAGGAGGATGTCCCAACTCCACGGCTAGAGGGGAGGGCTATTTGTCCTATGTCCCAGCAAAATTGCTGAAAAGGCCACCTGGTACCCATGGCAGATCCCTGTCTGTGTGTAAGTAATGCAGGGAAGCCATTTCCACCTACTGTGGGTGACTTCAGGGATGCCCATACCTTTCTGCCTATCCCAGGGGGCTGTCATAGAACCACAGAGTGGTTTGGGCTGAAAGGGACTTTAAAGATAATCGTATTCCAAACCTGCTACGGGCAGGGACACCTTCCACTACATCAGGTTGTTAAAGGTGTTCCCACTGTAGGTTTGGCAGGGTGTGAAAGAAGCAGGACCAGAAGACCTTTATCTCCAATATCTCCCTGTGTGAGTCCTGCAGTGGCAGGGGGAGTTGTGGGTGTGGAGGGCAGAGCTCTCCTGTGCACCAGGGCTACTGGTGGAACTTGGGGGACTGGTGGGGGTCTCTGGCCAGAATGTGTGCATGCAGGCAGCTGTGACAAGACAGGGATGGTCGTTGCCAGCACTGGGAGCAGCAGGACTGGTCCTTGGCTGTGCGTTGTGGTCACTGGTGTAGGAACATCCTGGCGAGGAATGGGGACCATGTTTTCCTTCATCTGCTTTGTGATCACCACTGTCCCAAGGAGGCCTGTCCCAAGGCAGGGTGTTTTTGGGGGAATGATGGGGGTCTGGATAGGATTCGGTTCCCTGAGCACTCTCAGGGCAGTTCCTGGACATGGCAGAGCAACCTGCACAGAGTATGTGGGCAGCAGAGGCGAGTCCTGGGGTCAGCACGCGGGCAAGTGTCGGACCAGGAGACTTTGTCACAGCCTTGGGGATGCAGAAGGAGGCCAGATGGGGATGATCAGACGAGGAGGACCCAGCCCAGTGGAGTCATGGTGGTTTTTTTGCTGGGAGCTGGGTGGCTGTGGCACCCGTGGGCTCTTGGGGCCGCGCAGTTTTTTGTGAGCTCCTGATCTGTTTGATTGTCTGGTCCCAGATGCAGCCATATGAGATCTTCAGCATGCCTAAGGTAGCCTGGCAGGAGGGATGTGCCTCCTGCTCTGCCTTCTGCCCCGTGAGTCCTGCAGGACAAGGGGACATGTCTCGTGCTGGGGGGATACTTGGGGTGTGGAGAGAAGCATGGAGACTGGGGGCCATTTGGGGGCACATGTCACATCTGTCCCACATCTATTCCATGGAGCCTGCCCGTGGTGAGGCAGGGGGAGGAGGGAGTGGCTAGCTGCAATGCCCCCCACTTCCACTCCACATGCAGACATGCATGCTCCACCCTGCAGCTGTGAGGACAGGCAGAAGGAAGGCAGAGAGCAGAGCCAGTGCCCACTTCACCGCCCTCCCAGCCGCTTGCGCTCCCCGCTTTGCTGCCTTGTGCCACGCAGCCTCCATTGCCTGGAGCAGCCCTGGCTTCCCCTCTGCAGCCTCCCCAGCGCCCCGGAGCCACTCAGGAAGAGGCTGGGAGAGTGGTTCAGCTCTTCTCAGCACGCACCCACCCCTGCATCGAGCGCCCAGGGCGGAGGCGCGGGGGGGCAGCGCCTGGTGTTCCCCCTCGCTTCCCTCAGCTGCTACTGCCCATCTGAGCCCACACTAACCATGTGATTGTTTTGTGTTTTCGCAGGCAGTTTCTTGATTCGGATATGCCTAGGTATTATTTGTTTCCATTGGTTTTTTTTCCACCCCTCCTTCTTCTCTCCTTTCTTTCTTTCTACCCCCTTGCCTCGGCACTCTCACTCCCGCCAGAGGCAGCACTTGGACATCCAGCCCCTCATCCCTTCACACGCCCCATCCCTCCTCCCTCCTGCGCTGGCACCTCTTGCTCACTCGCCCCCTTTTGCTGTTCGTTTGGGCCACGCTCTGGCTGGCTGCCGCTCCCCCTCGCACGCCTGCGTCTCCATTGCCTGATTTGGGTTTTATTCTTGCTTTTCGACTTTGCTACTCTCCCATCTTTTCTGCCATCTGGCACTGAGTGTGCCAATCCCTCCATTGTCTCCTGCCCCAGCGCCAGCTCAGCCCCTGGTGCTGCTTGGAGTAGCTGCAGGGCTGGTGAGGACAGTGGAAGTTTTGGGGCTTGTCCTGCCCTTTCCTGGGCAGCTGGTGATGATGGCGGTGCTGCAGTTGGTGTGGCAGCAGCTGCCCACCCTGTTGTCCTGTGTGTGTAGGTGTGGCATACGGGCAGCACCTGTGTGTCTGTATGCAGGTGTGACAGTGGCTGCAGATGTGGCACAGACTGTTATATGCCTGTGTAAAGAGACAATGGCTGTTTGGGGACTCCAGGCTTCAGCTGGGACCTCTGAGTGAGCCTGGCATATGCGTGAGAGGTGCCAGATTTGTGGATGTGCTACCAGCCTCTGGATGGGAGCATCATTGAGGCCTCAGGGCACTGTGGCCCATGGCAAAAGAAGAGGGGTGTGTGCCTGGGAGACAAGGGATGGAGTGTCCTGAGTGCTGGCACAGAACTTTGTGCCTGAACGTTGTCCTCCCTACAGCAACTCAAAGCTGGTTGTGCTCAGAGATCTCTGAGGACAGAGCTGTCCCTGCAGCAGCATTCTGTCCCCTCCCAGGGTGCAGGAAAGTGGATACAGCATTGATCCAAACCCCCAGTTCATGAGAGGTGGGTTCACACTGGTGCTGCCTATGGTCTCTCAGCACAGTGATGCTTTCCTTGTGGACCAGGGGATGGCCAAGAAGTCACCTGCTGTGTGAGTGGCAGTGGGATATCTCATCCCCCAGCTGGCACTGTCCCAGGGGACTCTGCTGGTGGGACCTCCTTGCCCTGGGATGGCATAAGGGCATAGGGAGCACATGTGCTTCTTTCCCAGCTGCTGGACCATGAGGAAAGTGGGAGGCAGAGGGTTTTCACCCAGGCTGGTAAGCCTTTGTCTGCCCTCGCTGAGCTCCTTTTGGTTCCCATTTCGGGTTCAGCT
This sequence comes from Rhabdornis inornatus, assembly GCA_013397075.1. NCBI lineage: Eukaryota > Metazoa > Chordata > Aves > Passeriformes > Rhabdornithidae > Rhabdornis > Rhabdornis inornatus. The sequence continues at coordinate 32,662 of VWZS01008070.1, read as the reverse complement.
AGGCTGGAGCTGCCTTGGCCAGCAGTGCTATTATGTGCGAGTCCCTTCAAGAGGGGCTCTTCTGACCTGTCGTTTTTCTGTGTGTGTACATGTGTGTGTTTGTCCTTGGGTCACCTTCCACTTATAGCATTTCGCTGGGAAATGACACTAGGTATTTCACGCGCACCTGCTCGGTCTGGTCCCTCCTGCTTTTCTCTTTGTCCCCTTTGCCTCCTCCCTTTGCTTTTTGCTCTTTCTCCCTTCCCCTGAGGCTCCTGTTTTCCTCCTCCTCCTCCTTGGGGAGTGCTCTTTTCTTAAGCAACCTGTGTCTGCAAAGCAATCCTTCGCCTTGGCTGTGTCTCACGCTGGTGGGGTTATGTATTTTATTCACCTTTTGAAAGCGTCACTGTCCCTCTTTTTCTAACATGGGGGAAATAGCAGTCAAGAACCTCTCCCTACTCCCGCTGGCTGCCCTGGCTCTTGTTAAAATTGCTCCTCAGCCACCTGGATGCTGCTTCAGGGACGTGCTGAAGTGTTCTCATTGAGATGTGGCTGAACCACAGTTTCCTGAGGGTGCTCAGGCAGGAGCCAGGGCTGCAGCAGCTCTGGGCGGTTTTGGGGAGTGGGTGTGCCATAAAGCTGAGGCTGACCTGGGAGGGAGCCCAGGAGTGGTGCAGGGGGTGAAATGAAGATCCTTCATGCTCTATCACCAGAGCCACTTCCTGCTTCCTCGCCCTCGGTTGCTCAACCCAAGGAGGGCAGCTGCCACTCTTGATCTGGGTGAGCTGTGCCATCCTCTCTGGGATCCTGTAGACATGGCTGAGTGGGACCAGGAGTTCCCTGCTCCTTCTCCCAGCCTGGGAGCCATGGAAAACACAGCAAAGGGGCCTGAGGCAGCAGAGTGGGAATGGGGCTGGCAATGAGGGTAGAGCAAGAGCCAGGGGAGACAGCCTAACAGGGGCCAGCCACCAAATCATGGTTCCCAGCCTCTCATTAGGGCCCGGGGCTGGCAGACAGGGGCAGCCCTGGGGAAGGGGACCTGGCTGGTGGGGGGGCTGTGTTCCCAGAGGTGGGCTGGCAGCACACACCAAGTGCTGAGCATCCTCTCTCCTTTCCCTTCTGGCCATCATTACCCAAATGGCGACAGCCGCTCATGGCAGGGACTGGGAGGTGCTGTGCCCCAGGCTGGATGGTGGGGACTGGCCTGGGTGCACTGGGGGTGGCAACCCCTGCTCTGAACACAAGGGTGGGGCATGAACCCTTCTTCGCCCTCCTTTGCCTTCCTAGCCTGCTCTGCCTTGCCTGCACCCCATCTGAGCCTCCCACTCCTCCCGTGGTCCCTCCTCCCCAAAACCCCGGTACATTGGCCATTTCAAGGGTGCCGTGTCCTCTTCCCACCGTGCCTTGTGCCCTTTGCCTTGAGCCTGTGTCCTCTGGAGTGGCTGTCCCCATCTGTCCCCACTGCGCATGCATGTCTGTGTGTCCTTGCAGGCCTGCTGCAGCGCTGTGGGAGGGACAATGACATCTCCTTGCTCGTCTGCCAGGGGTTGCAGGGAGGTTGTTTTACTGGCCCGCCTGGGTTTTTTTGGCAGGACTTTCTACCAGTTTGAGGCGGCGTGGGATAGCTCCATGCACAACTCACTGCTGCTCAATCGTGTTACCCCTTACCGGGAGAAGATCTACATCACCCTGTCAGCTTACATCGAGGCAAGGACCTTGGTTGGGGTCACTATACATCAACAAAGTCTGGTATTTCCCCTGCTGTTGGGGTGCAGCCAGCGTGAGCCTTCCTTAGCTAGTGCTTGTGGGGTGCAGGATTCAAACTGGTGCTTGGGGGCCATGTGGGACTCTGGGACTTGAACCTGCTGGGCACAGGGGTGGGAGAGACCTGCTGGGCTGCCACCCTGCAGCACCCCTGATGTTTCCCTCTCCCCTACTGCAGATGGAGAACTGCACTCAGCCCGCCGTCATCACCAAAGACTTCTGCATGGTTTTCTACTCCCGGGATGCCAAACTTCCTGCCTCACGCTCCATCCGCAATCTTTTTGGCAGCGGCAGCCTGCGGGCTTCTGAGAGGTACCAGGATGCTCCTGTTGGGGACAGGAGAGCCATCGCCTAGGGACTGGAGCTTTTCTAGGGCATCCCAGCAGTCTGGCTAAAAAAACCTGGGGTGTGGGGATGGGGACAAAGCCAGTAATGCTTCATCTCTCTTTGCTCACAGCAACCGCGTGACAGGAGTCTACGAGCTCAGCCTGTGCCGTGTGGCTGATGCCGGCAGCCCAGGTGGGTGCCAGGCCTCTGCCAGGTATTCAGCTGGGGCAGGGGGGCACAGCCAGGCCCTTGGGTTAGGGGCTGTGTGTCTGTCCCCCCAGCGGTGTGTCTGTGCCCACAGGCATGCAGAGAAGGCGCCGGCGTGTGCTGGACACCTCTGTAGCCTATGTCCGGGGAGAGGAGAACCTGGCTGGCTGGCGGCCCCGCAGTGACAGCCTCATCCTTGACCATCAGTGGGAGCTGGAAAAACTCAGCCTTCTGCAAGAAGTGAGAGTCTGGGCTAGAGATGGGCTGAAACAGTGCAATTCACAGCTCTGCTGGTGCTGGGGGGATTCCTCACCCTGGATGGCACAGCCGTCTTGGTTGTGGGAGGAGGCAGGGATGGGGCTGTGCTGCCAGTACTCCTGTGCATGGCTGCTAGCCAGCTCCCAGCAGATCCAAAGCTAATGAGTAAATGGGGTTAAGGGGGCCTGGGTATGGGGGAAAGGGCCACCCCTGAGCCTGGGTGCCTCTGCCCAGGTGGAGAAGACAAGACACTACCTGTTACTGCGTGAGAAGCTGGAGACAACCCAGCGCCTGGGCATGGAGACCCTGTCCCCCTGCTCCAGTGAGGATTCCGAGTCCCGAAGCACCTCCTGCATCTCCTCCCCGCTCTCTGCTGACGGGGCACCTGAAGGCCGCACCTCTCCCCCTGAGACCCCCAGCGAGAGGCAGAAGGAGCTGGCTGTGAAGGTAGCATCCTGCAGCAAGCCCAGCTTGCAGGGATGGAGCCAGGAAGTGGCTTCCACAGGGTGGCTGGGGGTTGTGGTGGGAGAAAGCCCAAGGAAAGTGGGAGGTGGGATGTGCCTCGTGGCCCACTGTCCTCCTCTCTCTGCAGTGCTTGCGCTTGCTCACGCACACCTTCAACAGGGAGTACAGCCACAGCCACGTCTGCATTAGCGCCAGTGAGAGCAAGGTACTGCTGCTGCCCCAGGCTCTGCTGGGCTGTAGGGGGGCCAAGGGGGTATGTGTGGCTGGCAGGGGAGTGCCTGGGTGGGGCCAGATGGGCACTGTGGCACAAGTTGTGCCTCCTAGGGGTGTGTGCTCCCTCTGCTTGCTCTGGTTTTTCCCAGAGCTGGTGGCTCTCAGGACTGTGCCAGGAGCGGACCCTGCCTGCCAGGGGTCTTGTCTCTCCCTGTCTGAGCAGGAGCCTGGTCCTTTGCACGTGCCTGGCTTTGCGCAGAAACTTCAGTTCACACCTCTATTACTCCACAGCTGTCTGAAATGTCCGTGACCTTGATGAGAGACCCTTCCATGCCAGCTCTTGGGGTCACCACTCTCACCCCCTCCTCGACCTGCCCATCACTGGTGGAAGGATGTTACAATGCCATGGAAGTCAGGTAAGAAGCTGGCTGGGAGGTTCTGGTGACATATCCCAAGCAGAGCAGCTGTATCAGTGGGACACAGTCCTTGTCTATGGATGTTCCCTAGCCATCACTCTTCCTGCATTCCATCCTCTCCTCCTTCCCCAGACCCGCCCAGGTCTCCTCCAGGGCAGAGAGCCCCGATCTGGAGCCTGTGGTGGAAGGAGAGCAGAAGAAGTCCCCAGCCCGCGGGCCTGAGGAGGAGAAGGAGCCCCAGCGGTTGCTGGTGCCTGACATCCAGGAGATTCGAGTCAGGTAGGAGCAACTGGGGCAGCCAGCAAGTGGAGCACCTATGGACAGGGGTCCATGCCCTACCATTGCCACCTCCTCATGGTCTGTATGCCATCCCTTACCTTGATGCCTTCTGCAGTCCCATCGTCTCCAAAAAGGGCTACCTGCACTTCCTGGAGCCTCACACCAACGGATGGGTGAAACGCTTTGTGGTGGTCCGGCGTCCATACGTCTATATCTACAACTCGGACAAGGATGCGGTCGAGAGGGCCATCCTCAACCTCTCCAAGGCCCAGGTGGAGTACAGTGAGGACCAGCAGGCCATGCTCAAGGTAAGGCACTAGGAGGGAGGAGGGCACAGCCTCACTCCGCACACCCCACTGAGTGAAGGACTAAGCTCTGGCTCTCCCCTCGCAGACCCCGAACACATTTGCGGTGTGCACAGAGCACCGGGGCATCCTGCTGCAGGCGAGCAGTGACAAAGACATGCACGACTGGCTCTATGCTTTCAACCCTCTCCTGGCTGGATCCATAAGGTACCAGGGGCAGCTGGGGGAAGGGGGATGCACAGAAGCCATTGCTGGGGGGGCTGCAGGCTCCCAGGGCTTTTCTTCCCAGGTGTGGGGAGCAACTCTTGTGTAGAGCTGTGCCTGGACAGGCTTTCAGCTGGCAAAACTTGGACCATATTAATTTTGAATTCAGCTCATCCACATTTAAATGCTTCAGTCTAGGGCCAGATTCCAGATGGTACAGAGGTGGTGATGTGCTGAGCTCAAAGCAACATCCATGCCTGGTGGCAGGGCCATGGGCCTGTCACTGTTCTTGAGACCATCCCACAGAGTTTTTGAGACTGTTAAGGAAACTTTCCTGTCTGACCATCCAGGAGCCACTCTGGAAGTCACACACGCACCACCTGAGCTGGGACTGAGGCCCCTTTGCAGCAGGTGGTTCCAGTGAGCGACAGGGGCCTTGCTTGACTTCCTACACTCACCACACACACTCTCAGACAAGGTTTCTTAACTGGCTCAGTCATAGGTTTCCCATAGCAGACGCTCAGACATCTCGATCCTTAAAATAATTTAATCATGGTGCCTTAACAAAATTAACCAGCTGGAGCTGGGTGCCTCTGAGAAAGGACCCTGAAAAAAGGAAGACTAAGAGGGTGTAAGAGCCCAGGGTTAAGGGCACTCTCTGTGTCCTTCACCTGGCTGTGCCGCAGGTCCCTGTTCCCCTTTGTTATACAAACGACTGGCAGTTCACAGACTCTTGCCTCAGGCTCCCACCTCCGCAGCTCAAATCGTAGCTGTACACCAAGCTACCTGCACTAAATGTTTTCATTCCTCAACAAACCATCTCATGGGCACCTCAAGTGGCAGGACTAGGGGAATAGGAATAAATGCACATAAATCTGTGTGTTGTGGGTAAAGAGACTTTAATTCTGTATCCCTCCAGATGTCTGGATTCATGTATCAGCCTGGAGGTAGGACACTGAACCTGGAAGCCCACACCTCTCCCTGTCCACATCTCTTAACACCTTTTGTCCCTTGTTCTCCAAATCAGATCCAAGCTGTCCAGAAGGAGAACAGCCCAGATGAGAATCTAACCTGAAAAACACCCTCCACCTCATCCGTCTGCCAACAGGATCAAGATAGCTGATTCTGTCTGAAGACTCCCCATGTTAATATCTGATCTTTCACACCATCTGCTGCCCCAGCTCTCTGCTCCATGGAAGGATCTGTCTTGATTCACAGCTTCACAGGGGGAACTCACTTCTGTTTGTAGCTGCAAAAGCCTGGACCCGCCCGGGCAGGATTCCTTGTGCACGTGCCATCTTCTGCCTGTCCCTCCGTGGGTGACCTTCATATCACACCATCTAACGTTCCAAAAAAGGTCCCTATCAGAGGGGAGGGAGTGAGAAGGGTGGTTTTGGCTAAAAGCTGGTCTTTGATCTAGAGAGATGGGAATGCAGTAAAGCTCAGAGCTGGGAGAGCAGGAGGAATTGCCCTCAGGCAAAAGGAAAGTGGTAATTTAGATGTGGGGTTTCCCTAATTTACCGGTGTTTCTGCAAGAGACAGCAGAGTAAGATCAGGTGTCAGTACCTTAAGATTATATTTATAAAGTATTTATTTCTATTTACATCACAAAAATCCCCTAAGTTGAGTCCTGGCCTCCAGCCAATGCCTCCCCCAGGCAGGGGAGAGCCTTGGTGGTGGGCTGGGGTTCCAGAGATGCCTTCCCCGGGACATCCCTGGCTTGTGCCTGGCAGCAGTGCAGCTCTCACCCTCACTCTATGCCCTTCCCCAACTATTTGCTTTGCCTTCCCCTACAGCTTAAATTACTTTTCCCTTGAGCAGTGGCCAGACAGCGCACCATGTCTTCCCAAAGAAGGCAATTCCTACCTGTCCCATCTACCTCTGGAAGACAGGAGCCCACAGTTTCAACTGGCCAGGGCACCCACGCCCCTGCAGATGGGTCACTGCACTTTGAAGCTTGGTCCTACTGGAGGGAAAAGGAGACCTCTGGGTATGGCTCTGTCTGTCACCCCATGCGGGGCTACCCTTTCCAACCAAAAGCACTTGGGTCACCTCCACTATCCCAGCCTGGGACCCCCAGGTGTCTCATCCAAAGGGATTTCCCACTCTTAGGGCAGGATGCCAAGGATCCCAACCCTGCACGGAGTGTGGAGGTTCAGGCAGAATGGGAAAATTCCCCAGGAGCCACAACTAGGAATGACCATCCCACCCTACAGGATCCTTCTTGCCCTTTTCCAAAAGGGCTTGCACATCCCTTCTTCTCCCAGCAGGATGACGGACTCAAAGCAGATCAAAGGGTGTCAGAGTGGGAATGGGGCTTTTTTCTGTTCTAGCTGGTGTTTTCTCACTCTTCCTCTGCTGCAGAAGCAAGCACCCACCTTCCCCCACCCTGCCTCCATCAGCATGTTAATCTGAGCGCTTCCCACATCGGAGGTGTTTTTGCTGAAAAGACCTTCTCCTCCAGCCATCACTGCTTCCCACCTCCTCCAGCAGCTGCTCTCTCTCTCTTCTCCCATCTCTCACCCATGGTTAGATGTTTTTGTTCAGGGCTTCCCAAGTGGCCAGCAGCATCTGGCACAGCTCCATGTCGGAAGCTGAGTATCTTCCTCCGTGCATCTCCCAGGCACCCCCAGCTCTGCTGTCTTGTCCAGCACGGCTGCGGCTTGGCTGTGCCGCACCTCCCTGCACTGTCTGTGGGGTGTGTGCGTGTGTGTGTGTGTGGGACGTGGTGCTGTCTTCTCATTATATCGTGTTGTGGGGGGCACGGATAGGCAGGGACGTGGCGGAGGAGTAGAGGCTTGCACTGGCCCCCTTGCTGCATATCAGGCACCCTTTAGCTTGGATTTCAGGTGACAGAAAGAGTTTGGGGATTCTTCTTGAGCACATGCTGGTTCTGCCTGGCCTCGCCACAGCTCCTTGGGCATCTTACCCCATTACTACAACCCAAATCTGCAGTGGGGCTGCTCCTCTCAGCCCAGCTCCCGTACCCAGGACAAGCTCCCCAGCAAACTGGGCTCTTTTCGTCTCTGTGATCCTTTTAAGACCTGGAGGCCAACTTGTGCCCTTTCTGTATGAAGAGATGCCAGCCTGGAGGCACAGAGAGCCTGAGCTGCGGCAATGCAGGGCCCCAGGCTGCAACATCCTGGCTCCCGTGGTCTGAGCAAGGACTAGTTGGTACCATCCCAAATTTCAGTGTAAGGGGCTAAGAGTGGAGAAACAGGGAGTACCTGAGGGGAGGCTCTTCCAGAATGGAGGCAGCTTCTGGCAGAGACAGGACCAGTGTCTGTCAGGGACCAGACACAGGTTCACTAGCCAGGGCTGTGTGGTGCTGCCTGTGCCACAGACAAGACGCAGCCAGCTGAAGGGCATCCTCCAGCCAAAGCCGAACATGCCTGAGGCCAGCAAACCTGCAGAGCAGACGGCTCGGCTGGAGGTCGGAGCCGAGGGAAACAGAGCAGCCCGCTGGAAGCGGCACGCAGGCCACTTGCCACCTTTACCAGCAGCGCTCTGACCAGCACCGCGCTCCTCCTCATGGCCCTGGCACCCATGTCCTCGGCAACGAATGCAAACCGGAGGTTCAAAGCACGACTCTAAGCCCAACCGGGAGGGAAATTCCACAGGGGAACGGATGGCACGGAAGGCAGGCGAGCATCGGCGGGCAGGCTGGGGCCAGAGGAGGAGGGAGGCCGCATTCCCCACTCTCCGGTTCCCGCCGGCGCTCCCTGCCGTGTGCCAGGGGGGCAGTACTGCGGGTCCTGGCCGTCCGTGCGCACGTGAGGCTTGTTCGGTTCTGAAATAAATGTCGCATTTAACGCAATTCCCGTGCGCTGAGCGTCCTCTCCGGGGCTGAGGGGTGGCGGCAGGGAGGGGAACTGAAGGAAGGGAGCTGAGGGCGGGCAGCGCCCACCGCCGCTGAGGGGGCGCCCCCTCGCGGGCCTGCTCAACCCGGCGGGGCAAGGGGCGGCGGGGCTGTAATGACTGACAGCTCAACCCCGCTTGCGATTGGTGGAGAAGACGGGCACGTGTCCTTGTGGGCGGGACCAGCGCTGTCTTTCCGGTGCCGTCGCGGCGTGGGCGCATTTCCGGCCCTCCGCGGGTGCGGATTGGGCCGGCGCCGGGGCGGGCGGGAGCGAGCGGCGGCGATGGATCTGTTCGGGGACCTGCCCGAGCCCGGCGCCGCTGCGGGTGAGGCCGCGACGCGCTCGGGCCCGCTCCGTCCTTCAGGCCTGCCTGGCTCCGGCCCGTGGCCTCACCTGACGGGCTGCGGGGCCTGCTGCAGCTCGGCCGTGGGCAGCGTGGCTCCGCGCACTGCCAGGCCGCCGCCACAGGGAGCTTGAGGGGCAGGGGGGAGGGTGAGGGGACGGTTAAAAATCGCTGGAGAAATTGCCGGGTTTGGTGGGTTTTGCGGTTTTCTTTTCCTCTGGGACTCGCTCCATGGCAGTTTATACCGTGCTTTTGCATGTTCTGTATGAGCTGCAGTTCCCTGCGGTTTAGACCATTTTGGAGCCTTTTCCCCTCGCTGTGCTGCTGAGGGATGTTAATGCGAGCTTAGTGGATTGCTAGCAGACATACCCAAAAATCTGTTTTCAAGACAAAAGTTCACCTCGGCCCCAGGCAGGTGGTTATTTTGCTTGTGTAGCAGCTGCTAAAATTACAGATGGGAGTAAGGCTCTCCTGGTTTACCACACCTGTGGTAAAGAGGGTGTGCACAGTCCTTTCAGAACAACATCCCCCAGGAGTGCCTGCACTGGTTCCTTACTCTGCCCTGGTGCCTTGCAGGGAAAGATGCCCAAAAAGGGCCTCTGCTGTTTGATGATCTCCCACAATCCAGCAGTGCTGACTCAGGTATGGGTGCTCTGTTCCTGCCATTAGTTTGGTTTTCTGTGTTTTCTGCATCAGCATCTCTTTCAGATGAAATGTGTGTAAATCCTGTTCTTTGTTAGACAGAAAAAAGACAGTAGGGTTGTCAGTGCTGGTGTGCAGACCAGCTGCATCCTTTTTGGTTTTTTATAGCCAGGGTGTTATAGATGTTCCACATATATTCTATAAAACATTCCATAAAAATGTTCCCTGGAATGAATGCAAAGCCTGAATTTGCCCGACTAGTAATGGAAGTAGAAATTTGGCTCTCTTTGGTAAACTGACAAAATTTCTTCAACTTAGGAGAGACATAGGCAAAGCATTATTCCCTAAAAAGAACAAAGGTGTTTAGTTATTTTTGTCTTCTTCTTGTGCTCCAGGAAAAGAAGGCTCTTTGCTCTTCGATGGTCTCCCACCAGCCAGCAGTGGTGACCCAGGTAAGGAGCTGTGTCCCTCATCACCCCTCTCTGGGAAAAGCCCACGATGCAGCCTGTTGTGTTGGACACGTAGCAAGTTTCCCTGGTGCTTATTTCTCCAGTCTAGATATGCTGACATGGCAATTTGTGCCCCAGCTGTTTAAATCAGGATTCTGAATCTTAAAATTAGGCCTGTTACCAGAAGTACATTCCTGTCTTTTAGGGACCCTCGTTCTCTGTCGGAAAGCTCCCTGCTTTGGGAGGGAAAGTTCCCTGGTGCAGCCACTGCCCTGGCTGCTTTTCTGCTGTAGGCATGGGCTGTGTCCTTATTCCTTGCTGAAAATGGCTTCAAACCCAGCCTGCTGCTCTAGCAAGGCAGCTATGTGCTTTCTGTCACCTGGGAGGAGTTGAGATAATTCACTATACCCATAGGAGCCTACATCTCCAGAAGGAAAAATCCAGAGTTCTGACATCAGGGTTTGCTTGCTAGCTTTAATTTGTAGCCTTCTTCTGAGCCCTTTAAGAAATATGTACATTCAGTGTAATAAAGTAAGTTTCTTTATTGTTGTGGGCAGAGATCATAGAGGAAAATATTAATAATAATAATAATGTAGAAATGTTCCAGCTTGTAACATTAACTTCCTGAGCAATTAACTGCAAAAAAAATTTTTAAAAATTTAAAAAATTTTTAAAAATAAAAACCACACACACCAAAAACAAAGCCTGGTAGCTAAGGAATAAAACCTGTGGGTTATTCAGTAATAACTGTGGTCACTTAATGCTGTGTATGTGTGTGAGCCTGCACACCTGAGTTTGCTTTGGTATAAAGGGACTTGCTGCTGAATTTATGCAAGTAAAACAGTCCTGGAACTCTTGAGCCACCTGCATTTTTGCTTTCTTTCAGCCTCCAGTGCTACTAAGCAAGTCTCATCAGCAGAGAGCCAAGAGAAAGGGCAGAAGAGAAAGTCCTTGGAGGAGGAGGAGGAAGAGAAGAATGGCAGGGAAGAACTTGTGGAAAAGAAAGTTTGTAAAGGTTTTCAGACAGTTTGAAAACAAATGTACTCAATTTGTACTTTTGACGTTGGGCTGAGTAAGTCCAGAACGAAGCTAAGCTTTGGTTCTTCAGTCTGCTTGCCTTTTCAGCCTCTTGTAGGAAATGAGGTGCTGCAAGGGTCTGTGGAAGCTCCTCAAGCTTCCTGACTCTATCTGCCTCCTTCACTTGGGCCTTCTTACTGTCCCTGCTGAACCAGCAGGAGCTGAGCAGCAGGCACCTCAGCACTGGCAGGATAAGAGCTTGTGCTGCTGAGAGGGGGATTGGGTTTGGAACCTCTGTAAGACTGGATCCACACCACTTTCTTTTGCCACATCCATGAATCTCTCTGCTGGCTGCTAAGGATGCCAGAGAGGGGGAGATTCATACTTGTTACATACAGGGCCTTTGGCTTCAGTGCCTGTGTGCTGTGTTGCAGCTTTGGGAGTAAGATGTGTTCAAGGGTACAAAGGAAGGGACATGTCCTGGGAATGTCAAACCTGGATTTCCTGTCCTTAGTGCACTTCTTAAAGCTGTGCTTTACTTAATCTGCTGGTTCAGTGCCCCGTGCTTCCTCTGCCCCTGTTTGGTAAGAGTCCTGTCAGATGCCCAGCAGTCCTGCTTGGCTACAGCTGCCTGCTAAAATGAGGGCAGGCTGCTTTTAGAGCTGCCGACCTTGGGGACAGTAAAAACCCACGTTACAAAATAAACACGTCCTGTTTAGCAGCAGATGTTTTGTTGCAGGATGAGGGCTGCACTGCCAGGACAGGGTTCTGAAAGCTGAGAACTTACTGGTTTTTAGCCTGAGCTGAGGAGACAGAGGAGTTTGATTTGCATGCATATGTCTGCTTTGTTCCCCTTTAGGATCAGTGGGCATTCTTGGACTGAAGGGTTATGTGGCAGAGAGAAAAGGTGAGAGAGAAGACATGCAGGATGCACATGTGATTTTAAACGACATCACTGAGGAATGCCGGCCTCTGCCCTCCCAAGTGTAAGTGGGCCCTAACTGTCAGAACAGCCATCCTGGAAGTGAGGGAGCTCCAGCTTGCTTCAGCTAAGCCCATGGGATGATCCTTTTTGATTTTAACAGCTGATGCCCTTGTCTGCCTGTCTTGTGGTGCATGGTTTGGGCTTGTTGTTGGGAGAGCTGGGGTGAATCATCAGCTAGCTGTGTTCCAGGCAATTCACAGGGCTGGTGTGTACAAAAACCTCCCTTTGAGGGCTGCTTAGTGGATTCAGTCACTGACTTTACAAGGACGTATTAACTCTGGATGTTGATCCTCTATTACCCAAATGTAAGTGGGTATGTAAAATTAAAAGAATGTTCTCAGGCATCACCCTGATACTGGATTTAGCTTCTGAACTAGTACTGTCCCAAGAGATTTGTGTTCTGGCAGATCCAAGTTTTTCTGTATGTAGCATAGTTAGAATAGTATTAGGTATGGGAGGTACTGTAGGATTGGCTGGACTTATGTATGTAATGAAAATGTTTATCTGCTTTTATGCCAAGTTGAGGTCTGTAAACCTTTTAGCCCTTCATTTTTTTTTTTTTTTTTTTGAGGAGTTGAAAACTACAAGAAAGTTCTCAGCTCAGTGCTGGAACATGTAAACCATGTAAATGCTGAATATATGAGCTCAGAGACCCGCTGCCTTTTGTGCCTTGGATTGCAGGATTTTCAATTTGGGTGACACAGGGCAGGGTATTATGGAGAAGGATGTACTTGATCCCATTCCCTGGCTAATGGCCTTTCTTAGCCTCTTTCTGCCTCTTCTTGTTCCCTCACAGCACACGTGTCTCGTACTTCGCTGTTTTTGACGGCCACGGGGGAGTCCGAGCCTCAAAATTTGCAGCACAGAATCTGCACCAAAACCTGATTAAGAAATTTCCTAAAGGTGAGAGGAGTGGAATAAGGGCTGTAGGACAACCATCACCTTTTCTGCCTTGGCAGTGGATAGGGAAACTGATCTGTTTCCCTTTTTCCCAGAGGGTTTGCAAGACTGCTGTGTCTCCTGGGGAAGAGGGCTGGAAGCCTTTTTGGCACAAGGGTGCAAGTAGCCAATTGTGACTGGCTAAACAAGTATGAGATGTGCTATTGCCAGTTTTGGCAGTGCCACATCAAGTGTGAAGTACTCCTGTGGTGGAGAGGTTGATGTAATAAACTCTCCACGTACACTACTGCATAGATTTCTGGTAGGGTAAGCCCAGGATGTGCCCCAGCTGCTCTGCAGAGTCCAAGAGATGCACTGCCTGACTGAATGTTGCATGAGCAAAGGGACAGACTAGGATAGATTGGATATGTTTTACTTGGAGCTTAGTTGCTGTTTTCTCGGTCTGACAGGTGAGGTAGCCAGCGTGGAGAAAACTGTGAAGAGGTGCCTTTTGGATACCTTCAAACACACAGATGAGGAGTTTCTAAAGCAGGCATCCAGCCAGTAAGTGCAAATACTTTCTGTTCATTTGTATGTATTTGTGTGCATCTCCGAGGTCTGAGTTGTAAGCAGAGCAGAGGAAACCTTCCTTGTGGAAGGTTTGTGTGGACTAGGGAAGATGTAGATTGCATTTCAAATACAGTCACTTTATTACCAATCCTTTACACACATGTGGCTTGGTTTTTTTACTGTTACTATTTCACAGTGACGCCTCTATCACAGCTTGAGAGACTGTTGATGCATTTGATCCTGCAATTAATTCCCTGAAAACTTCCAATTTTAAGTAAATTGCAAACTGGCTCAGTCTCTTTAAGCCTAATCAGAACAAGAAGTTCTAGGCAAAAGGAAGATGCTTTCTGGAGTCTTTCACAGTAGTGTCTTTCTCAAACCAGCCTCTGGTCAGAAACATGATTTATGGCAAAGGCATGACAAAGGATCACTAGCCCTGCATTGATAATGAAATCAATCATGTTCATTCAGCCACACCTTCAAAGTAAGGAAAAACTGGGTGAAATATATCTAGAAATTAGTCTCTCAAAGCTGGTTTCATTGAAGAATGGCATCATAGCCAGGCTTTTTTGTGGACAGGACTAGTCTGGTAGCTGTAATCTAAGAAATGCTTCTCATTTTACCTAGAGCTCTAGAGATAAAAGCTTAACTACAGGAAGTGAAATAGGAGGAGAATGACTGAGTGGTTGTGCTGCTGAGCTGGGGGAGGGACAAGGATATTGTGAAAGAAAGAAGGAAAATGTAAGCAAAAAAGGAGGCATTTGTGCTGCAGAGTGTCTCTGCCTTCCTTTTGCTGCAAAGAATAGGTTTCCCAAGGAGCAGTGTGGGGTGCTTGTTAGCTTGTGATGCTACAGCTTTTGTGCAGCCATCAGTTCAGCCATCAGGGCTGAGCCTGTTCTACTCACATGTGAGGTTTCCTGGGAGCTGAGTGTGAGGAAGAGTTGGTGCAGGAGCTGTGGTTGGCAGAATTTACACCAGCTGGGCATTGGCTATGCATTCAGAAATCTGTGTAGTCCTTCTGTCCTTGTCCAGTTTGCTGTTTATCACCAATCTGAGCTGCTAGCAGGCAGCTGCTCTGGGCTTGTGCTACCTGATTGCTGTGTGTTGGCACAGGACATTTCTTTGAGACCCCAAAAACACTCCATAATTTAACTTCTTAAGTGTTGTTTTCCCCTTTAGTAATCTGTTTTTGTTCCCTTCAGGAAGCCAGCATGGAAGGATGGCTCCACAGCTACTTGTGTGTTAGCTGTCGACAATATTCTCTACATAGCCAACCTCGGGGACAGCCGGGTAAGCAGAATGGAGACCACTGATGGCATCTTTATTCTGCCCAGAGCTTTGTGGGGTTGTTTGTTTGCTTGTTTGGGATATCTGAGTTGTCATGAGCTACTCAACTGTTCCTACAAAGCATATTGTTTTGGGTGGGTACAGGGTACTTCTGTGTTGTGTCCCATAGTGTAAAACAGTCGTGTGTGAAAGCTCTGTCTTGATGGTGCCAAATATCTCACAGTATCAAGAAGAGAATATTTGAATATTTCTGTTGGAAGGGACTTATGACAATCATCTGGTCCAACTGCCTTGACCAGTTCAGGGCTGCCCTAAAGTTACACCATTGCTCAAATGCTCAAACACTGACAGTCTGGGGCATCAACCACCTCTCCAGGAAGCCTGGTGCAGTATTTGATTATATGTTCTATAAAGAAACCCTTCCTAATGTCCATCCTGAACCTCCCCTGGCCCTGCTTTGAGATCAGCATTCCCATGAGATCAGCTCTTCCCTCTCCATGCCCCCTCCTCAGGGAGCTGCAGGGGGGGATAAGGTTGTCCCTCAGCCTCCCTTCTCTCCAAACCAGACAAACCCAGAGCCCTCAGCCTCCTCCCAGCTCACACCTTCCAGTCACAGCGTGGTTCTCCTCTTCTGGACACACTCCAGCACCTTCCCATCATCTCCAGTGCTGGAGTGCTCTGGGTGAGGCTGCCCCAGTGCTGAGCACAGCCAGATCTTCCCCTTTCCTGGCCCACTGGCCACGCTGTGTTGGGTGCCCCCAGGGTGCCATTTGCCCTCCTGGCAATGGTTCCTACTGAGCTGCTGCCAGCCAGTCCCCCCAGATCCTTCCAGCAGGGCTGCTCCCCATCCACTCCTCTCCCAGCTTACACTCGTGCTCAGCGTTGAGCCAGCCTTGGTGCAGAATCCAGCACTTGGATTTAGTGATTCTGTGCTACTGGCTCTGCCCAGTGGTGCATCTGTGCAGATCCTTCTGTTGGCCTGTTGTCCCTCTAGAGACTCCACAGCACTCCCAGTTTGGTATTATCAGTAAACTTGCTAATGGTGCATTCAGCTCTTGCATCCAGATCACTGATAGAAGTACTGAACAGCACCTCCTGCCTAGGAACAAGCCCTGAGAAACAGCACTGGCCACCAGTCACTGGCCTGGTGCAGGACCATTCACTGCAGTTTGGGGCTCTCTCTCAAGAAGTTGCTGCAGTTGTGTTGTTGTTTGATGATGGTCTTTTGTCAGCACAGGCGATTCTGTGTCGTTACAATGAAGAGAGTCAGAAGCACACAGCCTTAAGCCTCAGCAAGGAGCATAACCCCACCCAGTACGAGGAGCGGATGCGGATACAGAAAGCTGGGGGAAACGTCAGGTGAGTGCCTGAAGCTGTGAATGAGCTAATCCAAACCCTAGCCTGATTTTGGGCCTGAGTATTGAGGTTTTGAAGTTCCCTGAGCCCAGTTGCATCCTAGTTGAAAGAATGTTTTGCTGCCTGTGGGAAGCACAGTGCTGCCTGAGGCCTGAAAGGATTCAGTTACTGGAGTTGGTTGATGGTTCCCAGAGCCTTACAATGCAGGACCCATGTGAAAGCCTGGCAGTGGGATACCAGTGTAGGCATGCTCAAGCTTGACCTACAGATTTGGACCTATGGAGCTGGATTGGATTGTTGAAGAAGTCACTGCTTTCTGCACACTGTGATGCTGAACAGAACTCATTTCCTTGCAGCACGACTCCTCTCGTCCTCTGAGAGGGGGCATGGTTTGAGAGAGCTCAAAAAGCCCTTGATGTCAGTTGGTGTTGCTCCCCTGGGGTTAGCTGATGCACTGAGGCTCTCTGCATTAGGAGAGAGTTTTCTGGAGCTAGAATGTGATTATCTTCATGTTCCTGTGCAAAAAGGAGTTCATGGCTGTTTGGGGAGCTGGTGCCAAACACAACAGCTGAGTCTTATTTCTCTGGCTAGGTTCTCTCTCTTCTTTGAAGGGTGTTTCTTGATTTAGTGGTGTCTTCACAAAGAGAGGACTCAGTGCAGGTGAAGTATCTTCATGGCTGTGGAGGCAAAATGCACCCAGGGTGGAGAGGGGTGGGCTCAGTTCTATTCTGCTGCTGTGTCTGGAGTGCTTTGTTCCCCTTATCTCTGGGGAGCACATGCTCTGCTTACCCTTAGCACTGATCTCTCTTTGCACATGGCAGAGAGATGGCCCAGTGTCTGCTAGCTCCTTTCAGAACTGGTCTCTGACTGCCTGGGAGCCTCTCACACTGCTAGCAGTTCAATATTTTGGGCCCAAGAGATAAGCCACAAAGTGTGTGAGCATCAGATCTCTTCTCTGTGACATGCCTTGCTTCTTGCTTTTATCTCAAGCAGGGCTGCTTGGACTATGAGGTGAATGAGCTTTGTGTATTCCCAGAGGGCACAGGAGAGCCTTTTTGGGGAGAATATGTTTGATTGTTGGAAAGGTGAAGTGTGGGAAGCTGTTTCTCTAGAGAGCTTTGTTAATTAGAAAAGCTTAACAAGCCAGAGCTGTTTCCTAAGGGATGTTGTAATGTGGGTTTCACAGAACTGCTTGCTGCAGTCAGTGGTTACTAAAGGCCAAGTGATCAGGAGCTGATCATGCCTTGTTTCTTGCTCCTGGGAACTGTCTGCAGCTGAGCCAGTCTGTAGGGGTTGGTGTCCTCAGACAGGACACAGGAGGGGCTGCTGACTCAGACCTCTTGCCTCTGCCACTCTCTCTGCTTCTAGTGAAGAGCAGTTTGCTGGATATCTTGCCAAAAAATTATCTCTATTCAAACTATGCCAGTGGGAGTTCAGCTCACATATAACTCTTACTGCCCCAGTTTGCTACACTAAGCAGGGCTTGACAGGGTGACAGAAAGCAGCCTTGCAGTCTCCTGATTTCATTTCCTCCTCTCCCTCACTTGTTTCCCAGAGCTTCACACAAACATACAGAAAGGGAAGGAGACTTTGAAGGGAAGATTTGAACTTGCTGGGGAAGTGGGTCATTATTTGTACAAGCAGATGGATGCAGGAAATGTCCCCGTCAGGCAGTGCAGTGAAATGCACACGTGGGGGAGGCTCTCAGTGTTTTCTTTCCTTGTGCAGGGATGGAAGAGTGCTGGGAGTGCTGGAGGTTTCCCGCTCCATTGGGGATGGCCAGTACAAACGCTGTGGTGTTATCTCTGTGCCAGATATCAAACGCTGCCAACTCACACACAATGACAGGTAAAGTGTGCCCTAGCATGGGGGGCTGTCTGCCCCAGCTCTGCTCAGCAGGAGCTGCACAACCCTGTTTGCTCTGTTGTGAGAGCCAAGGCACTTCAGACTGATCCCCCCAGAATTAGAGGATGCTCTTACTGCTAATGTCTCTCTGCTTTCATTCCTTATCAGAACAGTGGGGTAATGCTGTTGCTCTGCCAAGATACTCTGAAGGCTCCTCTTGGAGGATCCAGCCTCATAGCAATAGCATACACAAGCCTTAGATGTCCTCTGTGCTCTGATTAAGTTCACAAACCAGTGTTCAAGCAGTTAGTTAAGGCTTGAGTTCTTGGATCTCCATTCTGTCCAAGAGTTGTTTCTAGCAGCTGTAGTGCCCGTAAATACTTTTGCATTCAGCTCTGATATTTCAAGATTTGAGATACTTCTCCGTTTTATGATTGGCAACAACAAATTGCAGTGAGCTTTCATGTCAATATGGCCCTGCAGACTCTCAGAGGTGAGAGTGTAACCCAGTACTGCTGCTTTTTCTGGGATTAGAGTTCCATATCAAGTGATCCACTAAAATATTTCTAAAGATACCCTTGAGTATCAGGCACTGAAATGATGTCTTCAGAGGCATGTGCAGACTGACTGCTTCTGTAGGCTGGTTGTTATTTTCCTTGTCCTGGTGACTCTGTTTAGAGCTCCTGGTTAATATAATTCCGTGTGCAGGCAGGAAGTGCACAGCAGGCTGTCTCCCCATCCTTAGGGGGATGCTGTCCTTGCCTTGGGATTTGTGTCTCCTCAACCTTCTGCAGCCGGTGGCAATATTTTGGGTCAGAGTTTTCTGATCACAGTTGTGTCATGTGCTTTTCTTTTGAACTTGCATATTTAAATTGCCACATACCTCAGGAGTGTAGAAACGTAAAGTGATGTACATGAGGGATTCAGCTTTGTTTCTCTATTCCCTTGCAGTAGCTGCTTTGCAGGGAAAATAAGTGAATGAAAAGGACTCAAAGGAAAGAAGCAGTTCTTAGAGAAGCAATGGATCATTTGACCAGGATCATATATGATCTTGCTAGTGTTGTAGGACAGCCAGCATGTCCTGATCTAGGTCTTACATTAATTGCCTGGCTCTTTGTCCTGTATTTTGAATTGCCATGAATGGTAGGTCCCAAGGGATTTTCAGATGAGCTTTTACAGCATCTTCCCTTTGGATCTGAACATGTATGTTCATAAAATAGATTGGAGGGATTTTGCTGTAGCTGGGGAGCCAAAAATTCAGCTTTGGAACCTGTCTCCACTTGATCTGCAGGTTCATTCTGATAGCGTGTGATGGCCTCTTTAAAGTCTTTACACCAGAAGAAGCTGTGAACTTCATTGTGTCCTGCCTGGAGGTGAGGAGAAGGTGGCATGGGGGCTGGGTTTGTCATTGCAGGGACGTGAAATGCACTTTGCCAGAGTATCCTCCCTTGTTCCCTAGGCTGTCTGTATTTGTTTTGCTTCCCAGCGCTTGGAAAATACAATGTACCTGCCTTTGCTGGGAGCAATCAAATTGCTTTGTGCCAACAGGATAAGAATATCCAGATGAGAGAAGGGAAGCTGGAAGCAGATGCTCGGTATGAGGCTGCCTGTAACAGACTGGCCAACAAGGCAGTGCAGCGAGGCTCGGCTGACAACGTCACCGTCATGGTGGTCCGGATAGAGCACTGAGGGATGAGGTGTGCTGGATGGAAGGGAAGGGAGAGGTCTGTGTGCATGCATGTGTGGCTGGGGGAGGGTGGGCCCTGCAGGATGCTCTTCAGTGTAAATAAAGATGTTTTTTTTCTACTAGGTTTAGCTCACTTAGTAGTAGGGTTGAGTGTCTTGGCAAACGCAGTAAATTCGTTTGGCAGAGGGGCTAGCAAGAGGCATCTTGGGGGTATGAGCCCTGCCAGCTGTTTCAAGTGGGGCAGTTCTGCTGTCAGAAATATCCTTGAGCAATATCCTTGCATCATTTTTGCAAGACCCTGGCAGAGTTTGGAGTTCCAGGACTCAGTGGGAGCTCCTGGACAGGCTGTTCCATGCAGACTGAGCTACTCTAGGCCACCCTGGGATGTGGGATGGGCTGTCCTCTTCACACTGGGTAGGAAATCCTTTGACTGAAGCTGGGCTGTAAGGTTGCCTGCAGCTGTGGGACACAAACACCCCTTGCAGAGCAGCAGCATACCTGTGCTGTGCTTGAAGAACATGTTGAAGTTTTACCACAATGTTGGTATGGAAAAAGGAGCTGGAGTTTGCTCCTGATGTTTTTTGGTAAAAGTGTTTTCAGCAAATGGACTTGTCAGGCAGCTGAGCTGTAGGAAGGCTCTGTGCTTGTCTGTGCTATCTGAGGAGAAGGCATCTCAGGTTTTAGGTACTAAGTGTCTGGTATCTCATCCTGTCACAGTGCCTCTACCAGCTGTTGCTGCAGTCAGTGTGCTGTTTTCCAGAGAAAGTTTGGCTTAAGACCAAGTGACAGAATGAATGCTAAATGGATTGGGCTACCTAAGCAGTTAAGTTTCCAATTTCCCACCCTGTGTGTGAGGGGGACAGTGAGGGAGGTGAGCTGAGGGGTGTGCACTGTGGTTGCCTCTTTGCTCTGATGAGGCAGAGCTGTAGTCCCAGGGGAAGGGGGCAAGGGCAGGGTGGTGCCCACTGCTTTGTGCAGGCTTCCCTGGAAGCCTTTCTGTTTTCTGTATCCCTGGAACTTTGGGAGATGATCCCAGCTCCTGGGCTGTTTGCTAGAACACACAGTGGCTATCCTGTTTGGGATAGGTGGCTTGACCATCTTGTATTTCTGCTCCAACGGTAGTCAGTTACACTTCATGGCCTTAGTCTGAGGGTTAGCTAATGCAGCCTGGTGCACACTGACTCTCTGCATCTCCTGCACAGGACTGAGGAAGGAAGTGGCCCTCTGCCACAGATTCTGGGTAGTGCTTGTCCCCTGCCAGCTTGTTCTGTGTATTTTGATGTAAGGTTGCAGTGCAGGATGAGCTGAGAGGGAATGCCTTTGTTAGCAGCACACTCCTGTTTCTACTCTTGAAAGGCAAATTTGGAGAGCTCAGACAGAGTAACATGGAGTTGCTTCTGTTTGTGGCACAAGAAACCCTGATGGCAAATTTCAGAAAGGTGACTTGTTTCCCTTCTCAGCTCACCCTTTTTCCACCTCTTGCACTGTGTCATGCTGCAAGAGCTGAACCATGGTCCCAGTTCAGGGGCTCCTTCCAGGAGGCCACTCTGAATTCCAGTGCAAGAGCTGGTGAGAGGAATGTTAGCTTGTCCTTCTCTGACTGTTTTCCCTCCCCCTCCCAAATCTTACAACACTGCTTTTCTTCCTTTTAGGAAAAGTTCTGAAAGCACAGCTCCAGCTAGGATGAGAATATGCAGTGTTGTGGTACAGTTAATTACCATAAAATGCCCATTTTTCATGGTAAAGGGGAAAAGGAAGGAACAGGTCTCACCATGCTTGGGAGTAGACAGCCAGGTAGAAAAGCAGCCTTAGCCTCAGCTTAAGTAGAAGTAAAATTAATTTTTGGTTTAATTTCATGATAAGACAGTGTCTGCGGTTTCCTGAAAAAGCACTTTCCTTGCCTTAGTGCTCAGCAGCATCCTGCTACTGAGGAAAGCTCCAGGACCACTTCAGGGTGGCCCATGCACAAGTGCTCTGCATGCAGTTCTCTCCCTTGGGGCTGACAGAGCTTCTGTCCCCTTCCAATATTTGAATTACCCTTTGAGTACTTTTGACTTAATCAGCTTTTTGAGTTTTGTGATCAAGTGCACTGGGCTCTTGGTATCTCACCTGCACAGGACAGCTCATAGCCAGGCAGGTTCTGCTTCCAGACACTGTCTTTCTCTGCCTTCTCAGGTGTGTGTAGTAGGAAGAGAGGAGCTGATCAGAACCAGGCTGCCTTGGCTCTTGGTGTGTGGGGACTGGGAGGTGCTGCCATGGCCAAGTCCTGTGGTTGAACAGGAGCTATGCCAGGAGGTTGCTGCCCACCTGATCAGCTGGGGGTGAAGCACAAGGTGACTCTCAGAGACAAGTTATCTTTGCTTTGGGAGAAGTCAGCATTGAGACTGTCCCCCTCCTCCCCAGACCCAAACACCCTACTCATAAATTGCTCCATTAACAGCTCCTTCACCAGCTCCTTGAGGAGATGCAGCCCGTGGGAAGGGCAGGCAGGGCCAGGGACACCCCTGGGAGAAGGTGGGGCTGGGTACAGCTCAGGCTATCTTGCAGTGTTGCTGGCACCATTTGCCCAGTACTCAGTGCTACTAGGAAATCAAACGCTGCCTTCCTGGTGCTTCTCCTGCAGCCCTGCCTTGGTCACGTAGGCCTGGGCCATCCTCAGCTCAGCGGCTATCGCAGCCTGAGCACAGAGTGTATCTGTGCTGCACACAGCCAGGCCCTGTGCCACAGGCAGGGAGTGCCTGCTCTGGAAACTCACGGGACAGCAATTGCCTTTGATCAAATGTGTGGCATTGTTGGGACTTTGCTTTGCTGATCAGTGCAAAGGCTGTTGGCTCCTGCCAGCAAACCTTCTCTGCTCATACACTGCAGGGCAGCTAAAGCAATACAGAGTCTGGCTTGGGCTGCTGAGACTAAGTCTGGGAAGGAAAGGAAGTCCACTAAGGGCAAAAATGGACACGTGGGGGTTTGTACCAGGCATGATGGGAGTGGAGCCCTAGGGAGAAGGCAGCCATCTGCTGCCACTGTCACTAGTGTTTTCCAAGATAAACTTAGAGGCCTAGCCTTCAGATAAAAGTGAATGCCTTTTGGTCCTGATCTGACTGCTTTATTATTATCATAATCTTCTTCATGATCTTTTGTCCATCTTCATCTGGTTCTGCAACAGTTCTTGCATGAGCAAATGTCTTCTTTAGGCTTGGTGCTGAGCAGGGGAGACACGATGGTGGCTGGCAGAGGGAAGGGTCTGGCTGCTCCTGGCACAGGTTCAGCATGGTACCTTCACACTCCAAGCAGAACAGCACTGAAGTCGGAGCCACTTCGAACTAAGAGAGGAGAGCCTGCTGTGTTGTCCACAAAAACAGAGGCATACTGCCCAGCCTGGGGGGAGAGAGGGATTAGCAGGGCCAGGACACGTCCCCTGGGCGCCAGGCATGGCCCGGCAGAGCAAAGGAGAGAGCTCTCCCCTGCACACAGCAACCAAGAGCTGGAGGCCCTGCCCCTACCCTTCCTTCTGGGAAAAGAGCAGCACAAGGCCTTTAGGGCAGCCCAGCCACAGTCTGGGCTGTAGTGCCCTAGCAGAGCTCTGCCCTGACTATCTTTGGGGCTTGGAGGTCACCTGAGAAGAGACCTGCTGCCCAGCCCTGGGCTCGGGCCATGGAAGGCACCTTCCTGCCCAGTGCTGTCACCAGTGGTGCTGGCGGCACTAACCTGCAGGTATAGGGTGCCCGTGACAGAGATTGTGAAGAGGTCGCTGCTGCTCTCCAGCCGAGATACAGTCTCCAAATGGCTGCAGAAGAGGGAGGATAGTGGTGGGGGGAGCAGGCCCCTCCTTTCCCAGGGCTGCTGGACTCCTTCCCCCCCTCCCAGGTCCCTGGCCTTGCCCTGCCATACCTGTTGTGCTGGCAGCGGGATTGCACACAGATCAGCACCCGCAGGCGGCTCTGTCGCCATCCCTGCCCCTTCCTCCGCGGTTCCTTGCGTGCTGTGACAGAGCAGGGGTTGAGAGCCATCCCATTCTGCCCCTGCAGGGCCCTGGGACTGTCTGAGGTGAGGGCTCACCAATGTGCAGCGTGGTGGTGAAGGCGTAGTATCCTGCAATGGGGGCTGTGTACTGCCCGCTGGTCAGGTTCAGCCCTGGGCCACGGTGGAACATGCCCTCCCTCTCAGGCTGGGATAGGGAATGGCTGGAGTTAGAGGAGGAGTCCCTGCGCCAGGGCAGGTGCCCCTGCAGACAGGGAAAAGGGGCAGGCTGGGCACTTACAATGTAGAACAAGCCCAGCTCCTGCCACACCTTCTGCTCCACAGCAATGTCTTCACACGTTTGGCAATGGAAAGCTGCTTCCACACGATGCTGGGCCCCGGCCTCGGGGCTGCCTTTGCTGCTTTCCTCCTTACACCCTTCCCCAGCTGTCCTGCACATCTTCGCCATGCCTGACCCCAAACCCCACCGGAGTTCGGCATTAGGAAGGGAACCTTCACTTTTCTTGGCTCTGCTGCCTTTGTCCTGCTGTCCCCACAATTCCCACCCTGGGTCCCCCCACCCCGGTACCTCTGAGCAGGAGCTGCAGCTCCCTCAGCAGCTCCTCCGGCATCGTGGGGGAGGCCGGGGCAGCAGAGCTTGGTTTTCCCGGAGAGCCGGTGCCCGCTGGTGCTGTGTGAGCCCCGGTGCCGCCGCGGCCCCGATCGGGGCTCCCGGCCAGCAGCATCCACGCCTGCCGGGGGTCCACGCGGGCCGCCCCGGGCACCCCACGTCCCGCGGCTGCTCCCGGGGCCAGCGGCCGCTCCCGGGCTGCCCGCGGGGGCTCGGTGCCGGTGCCGGCGGCATAGAGGAGCGCCAGGCACAGCTCCGGCAGCCGCATTCCGCCGCCGCTGCCGGGAGCGCCGCCCGGCCCCGCCTCGCTGCTGGGCTCTGCCCTCGGGGCGCGGGGACCTCCCCGCGGGTACAGCCTAGGGAGATGCCCGCCCTGCCCCGGGGGCTCCTCAGCGCCGCGTGGTTTTAACGCTTCGAAAAATCTTTAGGTGGTTTTGGGAGGAGCAAAAAGTTCTTTTAAAACCACAAACCCACAAACGAAAAGAAGAGAGCATTAACCAAAGCATGTTTATAAGGAAAAGCCTTTTCCCTGCAGTGATGGAGAAGAACATGCCCCTGATGGCCCAGCCAGCCTGGCACAGGGCTTTCCACCTCTCACTCGCCAATCTGCTAGAACAGGCAGAAGGAAAAAGGGGAGCATGGGTGCATAGGGTGGCAGGCATCACTGAGGCTCTCCTACCACCCATGGACACCCTGGAAAGGTTCTGTCCACTTGGAGGTGTCCATGAAGATGGAGGAGGAGCTGTGAAAGAGCCAGAGACAGGGCAGGGAGCCCTCACACGTCCAGAGGTCCTTGGTGCAGTCATACACCTCCATTTCTACTTGGTAGTCCCCATCCATACCCTTCCAGTGGCCACCGGTGACAAAGAGCCGGTCACCCAGGGCCACCATCCCACCGTTCTCATGAAGCGTGTGCAGGAGCTGCACCTGTGTGAGGGACAGGGTGAGATGTGCAGGGACTCCTGGGTGGCCTCCTACTCCCACCACAGAGGACAGGACCCACCAGATGTGTTTCCCTACCCCGTCTTTTCTTTCTGTGGGGTTTGGGGGCCTCTGGTGCCTCGTGCATGTGTGATGGGGAGCAGGGGAGGAAGGAATGGGGCACCCTCAGCTCTGCAGGTATCAATAGAACCAAGGGATGAGTGGGTAGAAGGGAAGAGGGGGTGCTGGCACTGAGGGGAAGCAGCTGGGAACACCATCCCCATATCCCTGGGAGGCTCATCATGCCTGGTCCCACATCCCACCTTCTGCCAGATGTTGGCCTCTGGGTTGTACACGTGGACCTTCTTGGTGTTATCCCCGATGAGGTAGATGAGCCCGCGCAGAGTGGCACAGCGTGGGGCTGAGAGGTACTTGGGGATGAAGGGAGATGTGATCACACTCCACAGATCTGCAAGGAGCAGTCATTAGCAGTGCATCCCACCCTTGGCTCTCAGTGCAGCTGCCAGTTGCTGAAAAAAGCATTGCTATTTCAGGGGGAATTTGAATGGGAGGAGGCAGAGCAGCCAGGCAGACTGGCACCCACAATCCCCATCCCAGTCTATGGTCTTGCATAAAAAATGGTGGAGGGAGGGGACATGGTTTGTAGTGGTGCTGTGGGATGGGAAAGAGTCTCCTTGAGGAGGTGGCATTGTCACAGGTTTCTTCCTAAGGCAGGCAGCCTCCCCCACCCCAGTGCCTCAGAGATTCCACTCCACCAAAGCTCAGGTCTAGGCTGTCAGACATCTGTGACTCAGGTCCATGCTGCTAACAGCCACACTCCTGGGGCTCCTGGGCCCTGTGTTAGCCATCACTACACCCTGTCATCACCTGCTCACATCCCACAGGACCATGCCTGGCAGTCCAGGGGGCTCATCTGCCTGAGGGTCCCCCTCAGTACCTTTCCCAGGGACAACACAGGTGGGGTGTGGCAGCAGGGTCAGCTCTCACCTTGAACAGGGTTGTAGCACTGCAGAGTGAGTGCGTTGTACTTGACAGCACAGGAGCCCACCAGGTAGAGTTTGCCCGAGCAGCTGGCAGCTGCAAAATTGCTCACGTACTTGGGGGCTGGGCTGATGGCACACCAGCTCTTGTTGTATGGGTCATAGCGCTCCACCTCCACCACATCCACTGTTGTCCCTGCAGGGTGACAAGACACTGCAGCCACCCTGCTGCTCTGGGGCACCCATGGACCCCCACCCCAGCAGCACCCATAAGGCGTTCGCAGCCTTACCCCCGATCACGTAGATCTCCCCATTGAGGACAGCGCTGGTGTGGTTTGTCCGGGCTCTGAGCATGGAAGCGATGGGCTTCCACACACCATCCCTGGGGCAGAAGCACCAGGCCTGTGTCGTTGACCATGTGTCATTCTGGGACCCCCGGGAACCGCCTAGAGAGAGACAGGTCAGGTGGGCCACCCTCTCCAAGTGCAGCTGTCCCTGGGTATTCCTTCCTAGCAGCCAGATTTGCCCAAGCAAGGTACAGAGAGGATTTTGCCCAGAGAGGAGCCTCTGGCCCCACACCAGTGCCTCATGCGCATGTCATTGTCCCCAGTCCTCCATCCTCCACCCTGCACCAGCAGCCCTGGCACTGACCTGTGACGTACACATCGTTGTTCAGAGCCACCAGGGAAAAGCCCCATTTGTTGTAATCAGGGAAGTCAGGCAGAGCCATCCATTGCCCTGGAACCCAGCAGAGCCGAGCAATGACCCCACAGCCAACAATGGCACTTTTTAAGCCATCTGTTTCAAGCCCATCCCAACCCAACTAGTGTCTCTCTAAACTGACACTAGTTTGACAAGAGGTGGCTTCAGGGTAGACATGGTTAATTAACGTGAAGGGAGGGGGAGGAACTGGGGACACTTACTGCTTTTGGGGTTGTAGAAGGCAAAATTCCTGGTGGCAGCTGGCATTTCCAGCCCCCTCTCCTCATCTTCATCCTCCAGCACACGGCCACCAACCACCACCAGCACCTCCTCTAGCTTCTGTGGTGGGGTTGGGGGGTTCTTCAGGGCACCGGTGCCACTCTGCCCCTGATGAAGAGGCCAGGGCGGGGCCATCAGGCTCCTCCTTCCTGGCTCAGAGCATTTAGGGGAAGGGGGTACCCACCATGGTGCGGGATCGGGCGACGAGGGCCTTGCTGGCATCTGAGTCACGAACAAGAGGCTCAGTGGCAAGGAGGTTCTGCAGGTACTGGTCAGGCAGCAAGACAAGGTGGGTCAACTCCAGCAACTCCGGCAGGAACTGCGCTCGGGATCCTGGGTCGTGGCGTACCCAGCGCAGTACAGCCTCAACCAGGCTCCGCTCCTCCTGCACCTGCAGCTGGTCATTGGAGAGGTAGAGAGCCAACCTCTCCTTGGAGAGCTGGAGGAACTCCTCCTGAAGAGAGACGGCTTCAAAGTTCTCCTGCAAGAAAGACCAGGCCTTGGAGGAGACCTCAGGGCAGCCGTGGCTCTCACCAAACTCACAGATACCTAGGCAGTTGGTGGCATCCATCTGCTGCCGGAGGTAGCGGCTGCAGACCTTCTGGATAGCAGGGAAGTGGAGCTGGCTGGAGGTCCTCATCAGCCCCTCCACGTTGCCCTGGTTGATGGTAACCTTTCCCGTGTAGGCAAAATCAAGCAGCATCTCCAGCGCACCGGGGTCTACTTCCTTTAGCTCTACCCGTGCTGCGATGCTCTCAGCAAAGTCACCGGAGAACATGGCATAGAAGTAGTGACTGCAGAGGGCCAGGATGCCTCGGTGGCAGGGAAACTCCCGCCCGCCCGCCACCAGCGTCACGTCGGCCAGTTTGGGGTTGCTGCGGAACTGCTGCAGCCCCTCCAGCACGCCCTGCGCGTGCGAAGGCAGGCAGAAGTCAAAGTCGTCCATGTTCCTCACCATGGTGCCAGGGATGGCCGTGGGGCCTGGCAGGCGGGCAGTACCCGAGCAGCGGGAGGCGACGGTGTCCCTGCTAGGAAAAGGCGACGGTGTCTCCCTCTCCCCCTGCCGCGACACCCTCCCGCCTTCCCAGTGCCCGAGTCATGGACAGCAGCGGCTGCACAAGCGCTTCCCACAGCCCCCCTCCCACGGTGGCCGTGTTTTCTCCTCACCACGCCGCAGCTGCCCTGCCGGGGCGGCGACCGGCTTTTTGGGGATGATTTTCGGGGTGATTTGAGCCCTCTCGGCGCGGTCGCTCCCGCTCTCACCAGCGCTCCCCAGCCCGGCCGGCCCGCGGGAGGGAAGGGAGCGCGGTCCCGGCGCTGGGCAGGGACACGCTGCATGACACGGGATCAGCCGGGACTTGGGGCACTCGCTATTTTTAGGCGGCACCTGGACACTGCTCCCTGCTCTTAAAGGCACCGCGCGGGCAGAGCTCCATTCTTGTCGTTGCCCCATCCTGCGGCGCTGTCGCCTTTAGGAAAACCTCCCCCTCGAGAAGGGTCGGCTGGGCACCGAGCCTGGAGGGTCAGGCTCCCACAGCACCCTCCCTCCACCCCATCGGCAGCAGGGGGTCCCCGCCGTGTCCCTGCTGGCTCCCCCGGCTCGCACGGCCGGTGTCGCTATAAATATAGGTCGTTATCTCACTCCGCGCAGCCGAGTGAGAAGCACCCGCCCTGGGGCACGGGGAGCTGGGGTGCTGAGACGGCGCGCACAGTTTAGCAGCTTTCTTCACCGCCCCGGAAAGCCTCGCTCAGCTGGGACAGAACTGAGAAGGTTTTTATTGCAGCCCGCGGCCTCCGAAGCCCCTCGGCATCACTCCTCCAGGCTGAAGATCTCGGCCTCCTTCTCCTTCCAAAAGGCGAAGCTGCGATCGATGTAGCGACAAATCTCGTCCCCCTCCTCCCCGGCCAGTCCCGGCCGCTGGGCGGGGCTGTGCGAAGTCCCGAAGTACCGTGCCTTGATGTCGTCGAAGCCGTCACGCCAGCCGCGCCGCCCGGCCGCGATCTCGTCGATGACGGCGCGGTGGAAGGCCCTCACTGCCCGCCAGCCGTGCCGGCCCAGCTGCTCAAACACCTCGAAACAGAGCAGGTGGCGGCCTCGGCGCTCCTCGGGGGGCAGGTCCTGCTCCAAGATGCGGAAATAGCCCAGCATGAATAATTCCAGCGACAGGCTGTCGTACTCCGCCGGGCCGCCCCCCGCCGCCGACACGAACTGCTCCGGGGAGAGCAGGGTGCGGGCGGGGGGCGGCGGCGGGGGGCGGCGGGAGGCAGCATCCCGCCATCCGCTCAGCAGCCTCTGGATCGCCGCTCTCTGCCGCGCCAGGCGGGCCGCCGCCCGGGCCCCGCTCCCCGCTGTCTCCCGAGGGTCCCCGGCGGCGGGCCGTAAGGGCGCGTAAGCGGAGCGTCTCCAGTGGCTCAGGAAGAGCATCACGATCCGTTCCTTCCTCAAGCTGCCCCACTCTGGCCCCGGCCCCTTCCCGTGCCGCGGAGAGCCGCCGCCGCCGTCGGAAAACGCCTCCTCGCAGCTGATGCCCGAGTCGCTGGCGGCCTCCGCCTCGCCGCCCCCGGCCGGCGCGCTCCCCGCGGGCCCCCAGGCGGGCTCGAAGGCGCCGCGCAAGCTGCGGACGCAGACTCCGCACTGCCGGATCTCCCTCTGTGCCAGGCTGCCCCCGGGCTCCCGGGGATGCCCGCCGGCCGCGGGGAGAGCGGAGGTAGCGGCGGACGCGGTGACGGCAGCGCTGGGACCCCGCACGCCCTCGGCGCCGCCCAGCAGCGCGGCCAGGCTATTGACGGCGCTGGCCAGGCGGCCGAACCAGAGGGGCAGGGGCTGCCCCGGAGCAGGCGGGGGGCTGCGGACGGAGATGCTGAGCAGCGGGGCGGGCAAGAGGGCGCGTAGCTCCCGCACCAGGCGCCGCAGCTCGCCCTGGTACACCTCGCCGCGCCGCCGCAGCCGCAGGCTCTCCACTGCCCTCTCCAACTGATGCAGGTCTGCCTCAGTCAGCAGCTCCCCGAACGGGCCCAGCACGGCTTGGTGGGAAGGCGAGAAGCTCCAGGAGCCTGCATCCTGCGGAAGAAGCGGTCAGCCACTTCCGACAGCCCGCGCCCCCTCTACTCCCCGTGCCCCTCGTACCTGCCCTCCCGCCGGGTCCTCGTTCGCCAGTCGGGCCCGCAGCCGCCGCACCATCACTTGCCGCTTCCACTCGGGGATGAGCCGGCCCCGCTCATCGTGCGTGGGCACCAGGGATTCCGCGTCTACCTCCGCGGGGTCCGGCCCGGTAGGCTCCGCCGGCCCGGGCGCCCCGTCCTGTGCGGATAGAGTCATGGGGGGCTCGAAGGGGGACGGCCGACGAGGGGACGAGCCGGGGGCCGCGGGCCGAGCCAGCGACCTACCGAGTGGGCGAGGAAGGGCGCTGGGATCCTGGCCCGCTGCGAGGGCTTGCGGAGCTTCAGCTCCCCCGGCACCGACCTGCCGGGCTCCATCCTGGGGGAGGGCAGCAAGGGGTGGTGGGCCCCAGCACCCGACACATCACCCCGGACCTTGGGGAGAACCCTCCTCGGGGACAGCCACGGGTGGATCTGATTCCTTCAGAGGACGGGACGGAGCTGAGGAATCCCTGCTGCCCGCCGTCCCCCTGCAGCCAAGGACTGAGCCCGGGGCCGCCCCATGCCCGCCAGCCCTTCTCCGGGCATCCCATGCCCCCAGCAAGTCCTCCCACTCCCTGGGGTGACCGGCTGGCATTCTTCGGGAATGGGGGTGCCCAGACCCAGTGGGGTCTTACCTGCTACAGGGGGCTGAGCTGGCTCCTGAAGTTAGCGGGTCGGGTCCTGTTGTGCCCTGCTCAGGGAACATCCAAAGTGGTGTGGCTGCACGCCCAAAGTCCCTACGTGGGAAGCAAGGAGCAATACGGGACAGGAGGGGAGGTTGGAGTGGTCGGGCAGCCCTGGAGAGCACGGGGGCCACGGCTGCAGTGCTGGGGCAGGGCACGGAGGCGTTGAGCATTGTATTAATATTTGATGCGGCATCGAGTGGCAGCACCTGGGCTCGGTGGGTGGAACTGGCGCATTCCTGGAGATAGTGGCTTGGTGACTTGGCTCCAAGCCTTGTCCTGCTCTTGGGGCCAATGGAGAATGGCCGAGGCTGGCCATGGCCCCAGGCCAGGTGCTGGGGACAGAGGAAGGGTCTTGCACAGGGGCACTGAGGGCAGGGTCTGGCAGTGAGGGATGTTCAGCAGAGGATTCTGCTGCGCCGCTGCCTGGGCATCAGTTACTGGCATTCAGCCACATTCGTGTTCTTTCCCTCCACCACCATCCATTATATATGGCTAGGATGGACTCATGGGGCTCACTTACATGTGAGAAATTCAATCGAGGGGCTGGAATAAAATTAAGAAGCATCAGATCTAAGCCTATAAACACCGATTAGCTGGTGAGGATCCATTACAGACTCAGCCTCTCAAGCCTCCCTGGCTCCAGTGCCGGCTGACTCCCAGCTGTCATGGGGAGGATGAGCTTCTGCTGCCCAGCAATAGAGCCACAGTGTGAGCACAGGTTATACTTTGCTGTAGGAGGGGGGAGTTTGCTGAAAGCCCTTTTGCAGAGCCCAATGCCAGGGCTGTCTCTCCCAGCCTGGAGAGTTTCTCCCGGGATTGCAGCTCTCCACAGTGCAAGGGTGTGCAGGAGTATGAGAGGAGAGGAGGTTCTGCCCTAAACCTCCATCTCTGCCTCCTTTCTCACCCTGTTCCTCAGGAAGGCAGGCACTGCTCAGGGAGTCTCCGGGGACTCCCCTTTTCCTTTTCCTTTTCCTTTTCCTTTTCCTTTTCCTTTTCCTTTTCCTTTTCCTTTTCCTTTTCCTTTTCCTTTTCCTTTTCCTTTTCCTTTTCCCTTTCCCTTTTCCTTTTCCTCTTCTCCCTTTCTCTTTGCTTTTCCCTTTTCCTCCTCTCCCTTTCTGTTTTCCAGTTGCATACCCACAAGGATGAGCAGAGCAGCACAGAAACAACTAAGGATGACCCCTCTCTTCCATTTTCAACATCCACATTATTTCCTCCCCACCAGTTTTTCAGCCTTATCCCACTCTCTCCCCAAGTTCCTGCAGATGCATCCTTCCATCTCCCACAGCTCCCACTCCCCCAGTCCTGCAGTAATGAGCAAACAGGCAGAAGAAACCAAGCAAGGCCCTTCTCAGCACCCTGGTTTTCATTTCGGAGGGGCCGTGGAGGCTCCACATCAAATGGGATCAAGGGGAGGAGGTGTACGTGGTCCCCTGAGCCAGCTCTTCTGCTCCGCTCCCTCGGTGGCCACAACGGACCTTCCTGCCCTGGCCCGTTCCTGTCCAGCTCCTCCAACACCCTCTGGACACGCTGGGGGAGCACGGGGGGGCTCGGGGCCCTATCCCCATCGGAGAGTCTTCGGCGCCGGCCACCTCCAGGAGCCGCATCCTCCTGCTGCTCCTGCTGCTGCCGCTGCCGCCAGCGCACCACGAAGGGATGGAGGCGGCGGCGGCGAGGTGGGGCCACCTCGGCACGGGTGTCCTGCCCCTGCAGCAGGCGGATGGACCCGATGGGCCCGTGGCAGGTCGGGCAGGTGGCAGCGGTGTCGGGGGCAGCCTGGGGCTGGATGCAGGCGTGGCAGAACACGTGCCCGCAGGGCTCCACGGCAGCGGGGCTCCGCAGGAAATCCACACAGATGCGGCAGACCCTGACGGGACGTGGCGCTGGTGACTCTTGCCTGGCCTCTGCCATTGCTGCTCCCGGACTTGACTCCAGCTGCTGGCAGGACTCGAAGNAGTGAGAAGGTGCACATAAGACCTTCCTCCTGGAAGCACCAGATCACCAGAAACT
>VWZS01008061.1:358730-514711 GCA_013397075.1 Rhabdornis inornatus | reverse complement strand
AGCTGGGACAATGACCCTAAACACCCCAAAAAGGTAAAGAAATCCTGAGCTGCCCGTGTCTACTGCGCGGGGTGCGGGTCCCGAACCCGCTGGACTGGGAGCGGGATCGGGATTAGGCTGGGGATCAGAACCGGGACAGGAACCGGGAGTGCTGAGCAGGGCCCTCCGGTGGGCAGCGGCGGAAAGGCAGCGCGATTTCGGGTTTTAATAAATAAAATTTACTTATTTATTATTGTTTGTCCATTCGTGTTCATGTCGAGCTTCTCCGTGAACCTAAGAAATAAGAGATTTCGTGCCAAGGGCTCCCAGTGACCAACTGAACCCATGTGACACCATCCCAAAGCACCCTAAATAATTTGTTGGGTTTTTTCTTCTAGACTAGGCATGGAATTCTTTTTGAGAAAAACCCCAAATTAAAAGATAAAGAGTCTGAGGAGAAGAGGTGGGTTTTGTGTTAAATTAAAAATGCACTGGGAAAAGTTCATCTCTGTAACATCTCATATTCTCTCCCAGCCTGGTTTTTGTGTGATTTGCTCTTGATTCCAAATGCTCCCAGGGCATTTTCAACCTTTGGGGTTAAAATGAGCTGAGCACGACAGCTCATTTTTCAATTTCCCATTGAAAATAATGGAAAAATTCTGGATGGGGCAGTGGGAGCGCGGTAGCGCCACAACACAAAACAATGATAGACTGGCAGGGGAATACTGATAGTTTATTTCACAGAGCATTGCAGAGTTTATTTTGGTCTAGCTCTAGTCTCATCCAAAAAGTATCATCCTCTTCTTTAAAAAAAAAAAGTAGCAAATATTCAGAACAACAACAGTCAGTGCATTATGCGTGAAATTTGGGTCTTGTCATAAGAAAAAAAAAGAAAAAAGGTTAATTGTGAAAACAACTCTTTGTTGGTTTGCTTTTATCACTTCCAAGCTTTTAAGCACTTAACCTTTCAATAAAGTCATCTCCAAGGATAGAAACAGAACATGCAGGTGATCACCAACAGATGCTGAGGTTTAACAACATCTCTCACTTGGCAATGACAATCCACCAGGAATGTTTCACTACAGCACCACATTAAAGGGAGAAGCAACTTAATTCTCAAAATACCTTCAAATCCACCAAAAATCTTGCAGTTCTGCAGAACAAGACACGCTGTATTTCACTGTATTGAGAGTACCATGGAGAAGGACAGTATTTGGGGGAGGTAAGAAGGAGCAGGGGCTTATTCCACTTACATTCACAATAACCTGGGAGAGATGCAAAGGAATAAAGTCATGATTTTAGGTGGTGTTTTTTAGAGCATCAAAAGTCGCACTGTCATTATCAACGTGTGTTTTTCACATAGTTACGTCAGCCACTTTTGCCCCCCAACTCTTACACACAAAGCCCAAACTTCAGGGTTTCAAAATGCCACTGGATTTCAGCTTAAAAATACAGAGCAGTTCCAAAACAAAACCAATCTTCTCAGGGCTGTTTCTCTCATGGCTTTGGGTGTGGAATGTGATGTATATCAAGATCCCCCAGACTGCCTTCTCCTCTATATTTTTATTTTTTACCTTCTTTTTTTCACTTTTAACCTCTGGTCTAAGATTTTGGGTTAAAGCCTTTTGCATCGGGCACTTGCTGATGGGAGCCTCTGCCTTCAAAGCCTGCCAGCATCTGCTGCAAGACCATCCCTCCTTTGGAGGACACCAATGTGCAGCTTTAGAGATCCTGCTTTTATAGCAAGGAGCAAAGGTCTCCTTGCAGGAATAAATTATATCCAGGGGCTGCTTCACCTTTCAGACTATTTACAACTTCTGCACCCTCAGCCCGGAGAGGGGAAACTCCCACTGCACCACCACCTCCTCTTCCAGCAGGGAAGCAAGGAGTGACTGCAAATGCCACTTGGAGTGGCAGGCACTTCAGCCAGATCCCAGCAGTGATGGTGCCCATAGCATTTTTGTCACAAGCCACTCGGGCTCCCAGCAGAGCCCAGCTTGGGAAGAAGAGAGAAAAAAAGGGGAAAAAAAAAATAAAAACCTGCTGCCAGCAGAGCCCAATTCACGGCCAATGCTCACGATTTGCCTTCAAAACTCTGGCAGGACATTCCAAGAAGGCCATTCCCCATCGAGCATCCAGGCTTTGGGGAAGGAGGATGGGACAAGGAGCAGGTACCCCAGTGACTGAGCCAGTGCAAGCCCTTCCCTGGCTCTGAACTTCAGCAGGGAAGAGCAGCGTGAATTCCTCTCCTAGGCGAGCTTCTCTTCTCCCAGCAGCCTCCTGCTGCATCAGAGCTACGATTTCATTGCCCAGGAAAAGGGGAACGAGGGAGAAACAGAAGAAAAGAAACCATAACAAAATCAACACGTCACAAGAACATCACAACATTCAGCTACACAGTCGCTGCACCAGGGGAAGGACTGGATTAGGGAGAGGGGAACGAAGGGGACACACGTCCAACGTGTGACTCCCAAAACCCCCCAAGGGGACTCAGGCTCTCACATCAAGATTCAAAGAACTTCAGCCATAAGGTTGAGGATTTAATGAACACAGTATTCCCACTCATGCCCTGGAAAAATTACACTCAAAAAAAAAAAAAAATTCAGATTTTCTACATATTTACAAAAATAAGCCCCCCAGCCTCACAACCAGGGAGGTGGAGCAGCCAGTGGTGGGGAGTGGGAGTGGGTTTCTGCCCGAGCAGCAGTTCCTCAGAGGTTCCCATCCCAGGGGAAGCAGGAGAGCACGGCTCTCGCTGCCGGAGCGCGCGCGGGGCCGGAGCAGAGCCCTCAGTTCAGCCGCAGTTTGGTGTCCCGGTGATCCGTGGGCGTCACCATCTCGTTGGCAAAGCCATTCTCTGAGCAGAAGGACAGCTCATCTGTGGTCTCCACGCCGTTGTTGATCTCTGGGAAGGACAGAGAAAGCAGGGATGTCATCACAGGAGCTTCCCCCTGGATGAGGAGCTGAGCTGAGGTGCTGAGCAGCCATGTGATCCCAGCACGTGGTATCCATCTGATCCTACAGGGAATTAGGAGCACTGCACTCATTTACAACCAGTTCTGAACATGATCTGCCCCCGGGTTTTTTTTTGTTTTTTTTTCCAGCCCTTCAAAATCTAGGCACCCCCAGAGGCAGAGCTGGATCCTTCTCTACACCTGATGTCATTGTCACAGGCTGAGCAAGTCACTTGTGGGAAGTGGTACAAAGTACCTGAGCCTAATCCCTTACCCCAGTGGCCATCCTGGAAAAGGACTGATTCCTCTAGTCACTGTTTTCACGGGGAAGAACCTGCACCCAGCAATGTTCTAATGGTAAAACATCCGCCCTAGGCAGGAATAGTTGTTTCAGAAGCACAAAACTTCAATCTGCACCCCCCACCTCTAAGGGATTTTATGTCTGGGATGTTTTATGTCTAGGACATGCTAGGGAAGCTTAATTCTGCTGTGCCAAGCTGCTTTCCTTGTCTGGGTTCCCTGGATTTATACCTGATTTTCACCACCTCTGGCTGGCATTTCACACAATAAGCAAAGTTGCCTTTTTGCTCTGTCTGTGCCCAGTGCACTAAACCCTGATCCCTGCTGGGCATCTCCAGACCCTAAATACAAAAAAAGAAAACCCATAACAAAGCTCAGGGGGTGGGAGGATTATATTCACATTCCTTCAAAGGTGAGTTTTCCAGCTTCATGCATCACATTTAACCTTTTAAAGCTAAACATTTCCACCTTTGCTGACAGTTTTGCTACCTTTCTTAGAGGTGGCATGTGATGGACACATTACCAATGTGTTCCAACAGAAATACACTCTGGGAGGAGCACAAGGATATCAGGAATGCCACAACTTCTAATGACACTGAATTCCAGGTCTACCCCAAATTCATCACCTTATTTGTGGTCACATATGCTGTTATTAGTGGGTTTTATGGCTTTTGACAGTGGTGAGTGGAGAAGATGTGGGACAGTGCAAGATGGGATAACCCAGGAAGCTGAATGCAGGATTTCTGAGCACATCAGTGCTCAGACCTGAACCAGTTTGGGATGGACCACAGAACCACAGAATGGTTTGGGCTGCAAAGGACCTTAAGGACCATCCCATTCCAACCCCCACGAGCCAGGCCCATATCCCACGAGTGCAGTGCAGCAAGGTCAGCCCAGTCCCCCGACCCACAGCAGGAAAAGACCCCTGAACCAAGAGCAGCTCCTCCCTCAGAGGGGTGACAGCTGAGGGAGGGACCAGCCCCATCTCTACCTGAGAAGATCAGCTTCTCCTTCATGATCTTGACGTCCTGGCTGGAGCGGCGCACGGCAGCGCTGAGCATGATCTGCTCCGGGTTGTAGGTCCTGATGCTTCCCAGACGCCACCTGCAAGACAGGAGCAGGATTTCAGGGATGGTCTCTCCAGCCACAGGAGCACCCTCAGGGCAAGAGGCCACCGAGGCCCTTTGCTCCCTTGCACCTACAGAACCCCACGTGGTAGGAGGATGTTCAGAGGTGAGTGTGTTACCTCAGGCATCTTTAACCACCTTGAGCACCCTAATTCCACCCAGGAACTAGACCCATGGATTCACAAATCCATGGACTAATTTCCCCAAAGACTGCAGCTGTCCCACAGCCCTCTCCAGCTGTACAAAGGAGACAGAGGTGTTCAAACTTTTAGAGGAAACAGAATAAGAGAACCAGCCA
The DNA here is from genome assembly GCA_013397075.1 of Rhabdornis inornatus. Taxonomy (NCBI): domain Eukaryota; kingdom Metazoa; phylum Chordata; class Aves; order Passeriformes; family Rhabdornithidae; genus Rhabdornis; species Rhabdornis inornatus. The sequence continues at coordinate 510,053 of VWZS01008061.1, read as the reverse complement.
AGTAGAGAAACCACAAATTTTCCCACACCAAGTGCCATGGGCAGGTTTGTGGGAGAAGAGAGCTCAGAGACAATTTAAAGTTTCAAACCTGAGACACAGCAAGGAAATTTAGGAGGTTTAGATTTGGTATAAGAAGTATTCCTTCCCCAGAAGGGTTCTCCAGCCCTGCCACAGCTGCCCAGGGCGCTGGTGGAGTGCCCATCTTTGGAGGGATTTCACAGCCATGTGGCACTTGGGGCTACTGAGAGCAGCCCTGTGGCAGACCCTCATTAGGAGGGGAAGGTGGGCTGCTGGAATAGGGGAAAACACAACCTGGTGGGCTCAGCCAAGGCAGCTCTTCCCAAGATCCCACCACAAGGGGATGATGCTTAGGCCAGGCTTTCATAGCCCACACCCCACTGACCCATCAGTAAATCCCACTCTCCCTGCCAAAGCCAGAGATGCCCTAAAACTATTTGATAAAGAAACAGCAGGGATTTTGGGTGGCTTATGAGGTTTCTGATCGGCTAGCACCATCTAGTGGCTCACCTACGTAAGGGAAGATGATCGAAACACTTTCTCTTCAATTTCTACCCACCTTCCCAGCCCCAGGAGGAGAAGATTTGAGGAGCTCACAAATCTCCAGCCTGGGTCTATGGCATCAGCCTGACAAATCAACAGGCACAAAAGAGGTTCTGCAGAATTTTTCCCAGGTAAATGTAGCTGCTGGTGTCAGTTTTGTAGAGTTTCCACCCCCTTCCCAAATCCCAGTGCTTGACATTTCAGGGTGACCTGAATCAAGCTTTGACCAGGGTACAGATCAAAGCTACACAGAAAAGGAGGGGTGGGATGGCAACATGACACAACTCACAGACCCATGGACAGAAGCAATGCAGAGGAAGCACAAGGAGGCAAAGACATTAAAGTATAAAACAAAATTAGAAAGAAAAAAACCAAAAAAAACCCAACCAAAAATAACAACACATTTCTTCTATCATCATCATCTAAACTGAGCCACTCTGACCTGGAAGAACATATTTTTTGCCTTAGTGTCCCCTGCAGGCAGATCCCACTAGGACCAATGTGATTGCAAGATCTCACAGGCTAAGACCCTCCTTAAACTCTAAATTAGGACCAAAACCACATTGGCACAAGTCTTTTCTTTGCCCACCACACCAGGATTTTCAGCATCAGTCACTCTGTGGCCCAAAGTGCCCTCTTACCCACAGATCCCAGCTATCCCATGGGTGATTCTGAGGCACAGAGAGCCCAGCCTCAGACACATCCAGGGATCAAGGGCTTTCCTCCTCCTGCCAAGAGGAACAAGCACTGCTCTGTGCTCTCCATCTCCTGTGGTGGCTGTGGGCAGGCCCAGGAGGGTAAAACACACACCAGGAGATGATGGCTCCTCTCATAGGGCTGCACTGCTCTGACTGAGCCAGGAAAGGGTCACCCCATCTTTCAGGGGTGCTTTGAAATATCCTCTCAGAGGAGCCACCAGTACATTTAACCACGATGCAACTCCAACCAACGCCACATGAAACACTCTGTGCTGTGCTCAGAAGCCTCGGGGTCTCCAAAAAGCTGGTTGAATAGAAAATAGCACCTCTCCTACCCCCTTGGACTCTGTTGTGATGGACCAGGTTTGGGACAGCAGCGTGCAAAAAGGCCAGAGAGACAGCAGGAAGGTCCTGTTCTGGGAGGCTGGCGTCAGAGCAGACCAGACGGACACGGGGTGGGAACAGACTAAAAAATACTAGGACAACAACACAGAGACAGCATACACCGGGTTAGGGCCACGGCCAGACCCTGGGGTGGGAGGGGAGATGCTCAATGCCATGGGAAGGGGGCGGGAGAGGGGCAGGTCGAGGAAAAAATGGGGTTGATCGGCACTGAGGTGGGTAAGATGGAGCAAGCACAGAGCCAAGCCAGCTGCAAAGAGTCCCCCTGCTGTGCCTACTCCTGCCTCAAGCCTGCCCAGCTCCTCCACACTGCCTTCTCCTCATCCACGAGCCAGGGGGAGGCGAGAAGAGGAGCCCACCCCACCTCCCTGCACCCACAGGAGGGCTCAGCCTGTTTTGGGGAGATGCTGTAACACCAGAGCACCTGATGGACACCTGAAGGGGTCTGAGTGGGAAGAGGGAGGGGGCAACCAAATCCTCAGGAATACAAGCCCATGGCACAGAGCAGGAGCAATGGAGAAGGGAGCACGGGAGCATTTTGGTCCGAGTAGGGAAGCGCCAAAGGCTTTAGTGCAGACAAGTGATGGCACTTCCCTCCAAAGGGATGGGAATGACTGGTGAAGGAAGGGCCAAAACCAGGAGGAGCCTGGGATTCTGGCTTTGAAATCCAGCAATTCCCTCCCCTACTGCAGTGCTCTGCATTTCCACGCTTTGCTTCCAGTTTCACAGTGGTGCAGCTCGGGAAGATCCCAAGCACCGACGGCAGGAATTGATGAGCCAAACCTTTCCAGTTATCAGCCCCATTAATTCAGAGAATTAATTAGAGAAGTGCTACTTTATATCATTGAAGAGATTCCATGACTTTCTTTAGGGTAAAGGCTGGTCTCAAACATCTCTGGTAAATACAGGAAGGAAGGGGATATTTTGCATGGGATTATTTCCACAGAGAAAGCATTACATCCTCTGGGAATCTCCCAATTACAGTGTGCCCTGGGACCTCAGAATTGGGCTGTTTTAAAAGGCAGTGACCTATACCACTGTAACAGAAGGTCAGATTGCCTTCAAAACATCCACTGGCTTCAGCATCAGACTTCCATGGTGCTCATGGTTACGGACTATGCAATGTTCACACCCTCACGGTTCCCTCCTGAAGCCAGATGTTGGGAAGCACCTGCATTCTACCCTGTCCATCTGCAGTGAAGCCATAGCAGAGAGGGAGAAAGAAAGAGAGAAAGGAAGGCTGAATGAAAAAGAGAAAGAGGAGGAAAGCACCAGAATTACCTGATCATGTGATAGCTGTGAGATGCCAGAATGCAGCAGAGAGAGAAAGAGGAGGAACATGCACAACAGTCAGAGCAGTAAGAAAATAAACAAGGCAAAGAGGCAAAAAAAGGTTAGTTAGAAGTCATCACAGTTGGTATTTCCCCTCTGCGGAGGCTGCCACGATCCTGTCACTGGGGCTGCAGCAGAAGAGCAGGAGCAGTCCCTCCCACGGCTATGGAGGAGAGAGAAGCCATGCAGAGGACAGAGGACGAGCACATCGAAGCAGTGCCTCCGCTCCCACCCACCCCCTCATCCTTACATGAAGGAAGCAGCTCTGGTTAGCCCCAAAAAGGACTTGGGGAAGAAAAAACGAAACAACCAAACCAACCAACCAAAAACACACCAAAAGAATCAACCATGACACTGAAGACCAAATGCTAAGCCCCACTCCCCAGGGCTGAATCACACCAGCAGGTGGAGCTGGACAATTCTGCTCTGATTTGGTTTTGACATATCCTCAACCTTGCTAGCAATTCTTTCATGTGGTAAAGAAACTGGAGCATCAGGGAAAGGGGTCTGTCCTGCACACGGCTCCTGGAAGAGCAAGCTCTTTGCTGCGGCAAAGTCCAACCTCTGGAGTAGAGTTTCTCCTTCTTCTTTCTGACTCAGCAACTGATTTGATTCGTAGTATCATAGCATTTCCCATAATAATTCCCTGCCTGTGGCAGGGGTTTTGGAAGTAAATGATCTTTAAGGTCCCTTCCAACCCAAACCATTCCGTGATTCCATAATATTTCTACATCCAAACAGGAAAAAACTGATTTAAGAAAACTGTAACATGTTCTTTTTGAACACTGTAATTGTGGAATCTCAAAATCCCTCTCCTCTTCTTCCTTTAAAGCACTGTAATGTCTTTCTCAACATCCATTTCCCTAAAGCACTTACAGTTTCTCTTCCACATATTTCAGGAGCAAAGCAAGGCAGCTGACACTACTCATTTGTGATCTCTTATTCTTGAAAAGGTGCATCCAATTCTGCATCCCATCTTGGGAGTGGAATTATTGTTTGCAAGGATTTTTAATAAATATTTCCCCTGCTATTGCAATCCAAGAACTGAGGCTCAGGGTACTCCTCTCTCCCATCTCCACCCCACAATCTGGACAGAAACACAGGTCACAAACACACAAGAGCAGAGCTTTAACAAACTTACTTCTGGAATATAAAAACTCCTACAATTACGAGAAATGAAATGAGATCAGACGTGATCCAGATTAGGTGGTACTCATCTGGAGGCTGCAAGACAGAAAACAGAAGCAGACCTTAAACCTTATTTGGGTTTGTGCAATCACAGGGAGACCACACACGGCTGGAGTTACCACCAAGGAGCAAGAAAAGCACGGAGCTGCAGGGGTTAGGTATAAATCACAACATTTATGACCTTCCTAATGCCAGGCTATCATCCAAAACTATCAGGGAAAACTGCAAACAGGAACAATTTGAAACTCTCCCTCCTTTTGCGTGCTGACATTTTCTCAGAGCTCTCTGGGCTGAAAGTCTTCTATCTCAGCTGTACCTCAGGGAGAGAGCAAGATGCTGTTTGGCAATCCAAGTCTGGGGGAAAACAGGGAACTATATCCATGCAGGGTCCACTTTAAGTGCAGTTGGGACCTTTTAGGCACAGCCCCATGCGGTAAGTGCAATTTCTGTCTTTTCAGGCACTGGTAGGTCTGGTTCCAGTTGCCAATCTAAATGGTCATCACACCAGCTGAGCCCAGCTGAACCATCATCACTGGCTCTCTACTTATTCTTGTCCAGCAATGGGGTAGCCAGAGGTTAAACCTGCCCTCAATTTGGGATTCAGAACAAGCAAAAAACTAATTTTACAACTGGGCCAAGACACAGAGGCCTGGTTTGCTGGTTCACCTGTGTGCCTGCTTCTCCTGCAAGTCTTAACAGCTGCTCAGCAGGACTGCAAGGTTTCCCTCAGAAGAAAACTGGAAAAATCATGTGGGCTATATAGGGGACGCACTACAGTCTTCAAGGATCCCACACTGATGGGATTGTGCAAGAGAAGCATCAATTCATTACCCTCTCGGGGCTCAGCTGTACAGAGGGGGGAAACCCCTCAAGCTCTACCACACCTCCACAGAAAATCTCTCACCTCTACACCCACCCCACTGCATTTCCTCCTCCCAGAGGCTCCCAGCCCCTGCCAGGGTGGTGCTTACCATGAGCCAGATGGGGAAAGGCACCTTTTGGAGGACGTGGGAACTGTCGGAGGTGACCGAGGGGACGCCGGCGCACCACAGGATGGAGAACAGCCAGGGCTCATTCACCGTGTACAGGTTCACACTCAGGTTGGCCATGGTGTAGTCCCTGCCAAGACACACACAGGGTGATGTGCAGGACCCCACCAAGCCTCATCTCCAAGAGGAAAGCTCTTGCCATCAATCAGAAACAGATTTATTTTGGTTTGAACTGTGTGAAATCAGAGTTTTTAACAGGGTGTGGGTGCTTCGTGAGCAACCCAAGGGCACTGCAGGCCAATGGTTTGATCCTGACAGCTTTCCTCACCTCTTGGCTGCTGTCTGGCACAGGCCACAGACCATCTCAGATGCTTCCTCAGGAATGATGGGCATGGTGTGTTTCTGGAACAACCATCTCATCGTGCTGATGCGAAATTAGCATCTGCCTCAGACGCCTGTAACATTTCAGGGGCAATTTGCTTAATTAAACACTGACAGATCTGTCTCCAACATCAATTCCTACAACTTCCATGCCCTTGTTTTGGGGACAATTGCAGAGTTACAGCTCCCAGTGTCCCGAGGTCATTTTCCAAGCAGCCAGAACTGCCAGCTGGGGTCCAGGAGCTGCCAGCAGCAAACCAAGCACTGGCAATTACCTGGTACCCAGATAATTCACATAAATTGCTCTATTTCCTTATCTATGAAGCAGAAGCATCAACCATCTCCCTCACAGGGGCAGCACAGATTAATCCCTGCAACTTAACACTGGTAAAATCCTTTGGTGGAAGGTCACTGTGCAAGACCTGGACATCTCCCAGCTCACAAGAGGAACAAGGTGATCCAAAGGAGTTCTCACAGAAGGGGTGGCTGCAGCAATGTTGCATCCAGGCGTTGGATTTGGGGAGAATTGAGAGAACTGTGTTAAACCAGGGTGGCAGCAACATTTGACTGGGCACCACGGGGTTTAAGAAACATTCGGGTAACAGCTCTTATTTTGGAGACAGGTCAGGTGGATTCGATGGGAGATTGGGGTTGATAAACTGGGAGAGATGAGTGAGTGGGGACAGAGCCTTCTCCATGGGACAGAGCAAACAGAAGGAAAAGCAAGCAGGAATTCTCCTGCAGGTAAAGCACAACCTTGGTTTTAAGGGTGAGGAGGTGGACTGACTGCTGGCAGCCACAGAAAGACACAGCTGGATCACCCCAAACAGGGCCATGCTCTCAAACAGCTCCAGGCTCAGCTCTTCCCTGCTTCAGCTCTAACATGCAGCAAAACAATTTGTTTGGAGTTATTTCTCTTCTGAAAACCTGTTTTAATTTAAACTTTAAAAGCCAGAAACAGCCCTACTAGAAACAATCTGCCGTCCCTGAGAAAGGGGGCAAAGCTGGCAGCTAAAACACCACAGAGTTCATATTCAGGTTCAGGCAAGATCCCTTGCTGTGCCAGATCATTACAAAGAGCTGATCAGTCTAAATTTATGATACAGGACAGGAAATTTCTCTTTCTGCAAAGAGAAATTTCTGAAAGCATATCCAGACTTTGGGCTAATCAAAATTCCGTGCCAGCAGTTGTGGAGCAGACAAATGGAAGCAAAGGGCAGCTGCTAACGAGGATGAAGCAGCACTAGCAGGGAACTCAGTGTGAAAGGCCTTCACTTTTTCCCAGAGCTGTGAGTGCACTAAGAATCAGCCAATTCATACATTTGTATTTCAAAGAGGCTCATCATATCCTGAGACAGCACGTAGAGATGTCAGAGGCAGCTGCGCACTCCCAGCAGCAGCCTGGATTCTGGATGATGCGGAAGGAAAAGCTTGCATGGCTCAAGCAAATCCATCTGGAAAGATCCCTTTGTGCAGCCAGGCAGGCTGGGATGCTCAGGAAAGGTGCTGAGGGCTCTCACAGAGGGCAGTACCTGACATCCTCGCTGGTGACCTTGGTGTAGCGCAGGTTGAGCTTCACGATGCCCTTCTCCCTCAGGCGCTCTGCATCCAGCTTGAGGCCAGAAGTCTGCTGGAAACCTGGAGCAACCTGCCTGACCAGCTGCCTCTCCGTGTCTGGCAACCACATCACCTGTGGGAGGAGCAAGACAGGGCACGGGTTATGGCCAGCATGGCTCCCAGTCCTGGGAACGCTTCAGCCCAGCGCATGGAATTCCCTGAGCTCATACCACGATTCCGAAGCATGTCAGATCAACAGCTCGTGCTCAGCTGCAAGAGGTAAAGTGGATCATTGAATCACAGAGTGGTTTGTGTAGAAGGGACCTTTAAAGTCATCTCATTCCAGCCCCTTGCCATTCCAACACCTTTCTCTAGACCAGGCTGCTCCAAGCCCCAGCCAGCCTGGTCTTAATAACTCAGTGACACTCATTTACCAAAGCATCGGAGAAGCACAGAAGCAGCCACATGCATTTTCAATAGGGAACCAAAAACCTGAGGGGGAAATCCCCACATCTATGTTTTAACTCTTTTTCTCTTGTTCTTCATCTCCATCTCTGTTGTGGCCTTAGTGGGGGCTTCAAAAAAAACAGAGGGCTAACTAGTATCCTCATATCCAGAGAGAACCTCTCCTGAGCTGTCCCAGGGGCTCCATTCCAACCTCTGTGACCACTGGCACAACTTCCAGTGATGCCCCACTGGAGACACATAAGGATTCATGGAAACCATAAAGAGGCAGATTTTGGAAGTATCCCCAACCCCACAAAACTCACAGCCTGCTGCTGAATTCCCGATGCCAGGATGGTTTCCAGGGTGATGTTGATGTAGGTGCTGTAGTAGGGATGAGCTGCTGGCAGGTCCTGGAAGTTCAGGATGAGGGATGTGTTGTCCTTGATCACCTCCAGCATATCTTCCAGCCTGCAGACGGACTGGTTGGCAGCCTCCAAGTAGTCAGCCCTTGAGAGAGACCCTGCTGTCCAGAAAGGGTCGTTCTGAAAGCAAAGCACATCCCAGGATTACTGCCACAAAGCCCAGACTCCCCCAGTGCAAAAGCTGACTTTCTTACTTTTTTTTTTTTTGTGGAGATGACTGTCCCAAAATTAAATTTAAAAAAAAGGGAACAGTGTATAACACACTGGTTTTTCTGTCTTTCTTTTTATAATCACATTCACTCTCCTGGGGGTCCTGAAGTTCTTTGTGGTGTCAGCCAGGCTTGAGGCCCCTTTTTCCAGAAGAGGCACAGAAAGACAACATGGCTTAGACCAAGCCTAAGTGTAGTAGAAACAGAATAATCATGGTCCATGCATACTTGGTTCAGCTGCACCACATCACCAAGGAGATGGATCTACACCTTTCACCCTCCAAGAGGACCTGGGCATGAGCTGTGATCCCCTGGCTCCATGGCACCAACCTGCAGGAACCACTCTCCAGCGTTGAGCTTTTCCAGGTCAGTCCAGTTGAACATGGAGGAGTGCTCGTAGGCCCGCTCTGGAAACACCTCCTCCACGTTTGTTGTTCTCCTGAGAGTCTTGTCATGCATCAGAAAGGGCACCCCATCATAGCTGCAAACACACACCCTGTTACAGGTGGAGGAGAGAAATCCCCCTTCCCACTTGTCTTAGGCTGCAATGCAGGATGTGACCCAAAGCCTGTATTCTATCACCAGCTGATAAACCAGGTGGGACAGTGTTCTTTGTCTTTTCCACAACCCATCCTTCCTCCAGGGAAGTATCTTCTATTAATGGGCCATTGAGTCCCAGTGCATGACTGATAGAATTCCATCGTCCCATTGGGAGATGTTTCACCCAGGGAGAGGATCCGAGCATTTCCTATCTAGATAAAATTTGAGATTTGGAACATCAGAGTAGCCTTTTTCCAATGGATTCCAGAGGAAAACCAGACCCTTCTACATCATCACTAGACCTTCAGAAGAAAACTGCAGCTTCTACAGGACCACTTCTTCAACTGAACCACATCTGTCACTGCAGGAGGATGCAGCCACCATTGAATGGGACTGCTACCAACACCCTGACTGACTGACAGGGTGTTAGGTTGTATTCTGACTCTGGCAGTGTTTTTGTTGTTTAGCATTACTGTCTTTTTATTTTAATTTTCTTAGTAAAGAACTAGGAACTTCCTATTATTCCTATTCCCATTTCTTTGCCTGAGAGCCCCTTAATTTCAAAATTATAATAATTTGGAGGGAGGGAGTTTACATTTTCCATTTCAAGAGAGGCTCCTGCCTTTCTTGACAGACACTTGTCTTTCAAACCAAGACACCATTCCAGCCTCTCTCACACCAAAATCCTCATGAAGGTCTCTATCAGCCTAAAAAATCCCCAGCATCTTCAAGAGGAAAATCTCTCTTAGATACCTGCTGGATGTTGGCAGCTGCCCATGCCTCATCCACTTCTCCCCATTATCCCCACAAAAATTTCAAACTCAGGTGCCTTCAACAAGAATGTTCATCAAAGTTTCCTTCCTCAGCTTCTGCAGCTCCCAAAAACATCAGAGGTTTCCCTGGATGCACAGACACACACAAACTCTCCTCAAACTGTTCACAGCAGATCAGGTGGGAAATTTTCAAAGCCTCTCAGACTGTATGTGAACATCAGGCTTCCAGCAAGATGCAAGGCTTCCAAACTACCAAAAATGCTCTGAAATTGCCTTCTCCAATTGAAAACTGTTTTCATGCCCACAGGAGTTAAGTTCTTGCTTAAAAAAATGAAAAAATTCACACCTCTCAGATGAAACGAAGCAGCCAAATGCATGCCCGGGGGGTTTTAAGTCATCTGGACAGTACAGAATAATGGTTCTGGAAAGCATAAAAACCCCTTTTTCTTCCACTCAATTTTCTGTGACCAGATCAATGTTAAAGCTACACAGGGTAGTGAGAGCTTTTATCAAAGACAGGAGAACAGTTGTCTGCACCCAGAAATCAGGACAAACCCAGGGCAGCCTGCCTGATAGCAATGACATTTTTCAAAGCAAGGAGCCCATGCTCCTAACAGGAGACTCAGAAAAAGTCTGAAAAGAGGATGGGGTGAAATGACAAATCCCATTTGAATTAGGAGACAACCCAGAGCTGTTTCCCAGAGGGAAAATGAAACCAAATTTTAGATGATGGAGCAAATGTTGCCTCAGCTTTACCACTGCCCTCAGAAGTCCCTTCTCACAAAGGTCACTGGCATCTTCATTTGCTATTTCTGGTTTGTGCTGTGCCAACTCCTTCCCCCAGCCCAAAGCAACCTGCTGACATGGCAATCCCACAGTGCTGCAGTCAGAAAGGGTTTAATAAATACAGTTAAAAATAAAATAATAAAAAAAAAAATGCTAGGCAACTGCAGAATGAAGAGTGTGGAGTGTTTAAAAGTTCCAGGAGCTTGAGTTTAACATCTCATAGAAGAGCAGAGCACTTCTAAGCCTTAACCACAGTGCAGAAATCCTACGGGGCACTTGACCTTTGCTCCCTCCTTTCCCATCCTTCCATCACGGAGTCACCCAGCACCACTCAGGGCTAACCACAGTGTCTTGGCAGGCCCAGGTTTGAAGCAGTGATTCAGAGACAGAAATCAGAGCTTTAGAAGAAGGGATGTGGGAGGGGGTGGAAGAGAGAGAGGAACAGGCAGCAATTCCAGGCTCCTGCTGCTTGGAGCAAAGCTGGCTTTCCACCTGGTTTGGGATGTGGAACGGGTGCGGAGCAGGATGAGATGGCTCTGAGTGCATGCCCCAGCTGCCCACCTGTGCTGATACATGTCTAGAAAAACATGGAAATATTCCAGGGGGGATGGACCCATCCAGCCACAGGTACAAAGAGCATCTTCCTGAAGGATGAGGACAGCAAGGGGTGTTGTGCTGCCAGCTGCACCAATATGCCACTTTTCAGTCTGAAAGTCAATGGAATACTCTTTTTCTGAAGGCACTTGGGTCTCCTGGAGAAGGCTCAGGAAACTGAGGCATCAAGGGCATTGTTTAAGCCTGGATTGCTCCTCTGGGATGGCTGATGAGTGGCAGTGGGGAAGATCTTGGAGCTTTTCCAGCTCTTCTTCTCCCAAAGCCCACCCTTCTCTTCTCCTCACTGAATCCAGTGTTAATGGATTCAGCCACATGAGCCAAGATCTCATCTGGGAGCTGGACACTTAAGTACTTGTCCCCTCACAACTACTGATGAACTCGTTTGGCAAAAACCAAGAATTCTGTAATATACATCCCCATTCATTCTCCATCCTTCCACAGTGACCTTCCACTCAGTGGTGGGAAGAAATTCCTTCCATTTTTAAATCATTCCTTCAGTTTTTAAATCATTTTCTGTCTCAAAAAAAAAATCACGCAAAGTAAAAAGAAAGCAATTAAAAATAAAACTTCCTTGTACCAGGCAAAAATATCTGTCCATCAACATAAACCTCCAAAGCAGTCAGCGAAAAAAAAAGTAAAATATCTGCTTCGAGTCTTTCTTGTGTTTCTAAGTGGTACTGGGAGAAACTGAGAGCAGGAATATTAAGGAGCTAACAAACTCCTGGAACAAACTCTCTCTAAATTCTAATTAGTTTCGTCCACTCAGCTCGACATTTGCCAGCAAGGAATGACTTTCTGACAGTGACCAGGTTCCTCCTTCCCTAAAGATTAATGACATGTGAGGGAGAGGAAGAGGAGAAGAAAGGACTTCCTCCTGGTGTATTCTTGGGATGGCTTTTAAAGGTTGGTGAAAACTCTCCTGTGCAACAAAGTCAAACTGGAATCTCTGCTCTGTCTGCACCTGGGGTATCCCAGAAAAGTCACATTTAAGCAGCTCTGTCTCTTCCCAAGGCCAGGCTGTGTTTTACTGGAATAAAACAGGCTCTAGGAAAAACTACAGCCTTCTTGCAAACGATCCAGGTTCCCTCATTTGGACAAGTCCACCTTTCACCATCACCTCAGTGAAATAATCAGCAGCATCTGACAGAGACAGACAGGAATTACTGGGTGAGTTCACCTGAACAGCCCTTTCCAGTGGGAAAAAGCTGCAGTGACCAGACACTGGATATGCTGGACCATTCCTGGCTTGGATTATCCACAGGCAGGCTCAGAGCAGCCAGCACACTGACCTACCTCAACACCACATCAGCCTGGACTCCATACACCTTCTGCTCCACTGCCTTCTGGAAGGACATCAGAGTGTTTTCTGGTGCCAGCTGTCAGGGAAACACACACACACACACACAAAAAAAAAAGCAATGAGAGATCAGTAGCACAAGGGAAGTTTACAAAGCAGTGTCAGCAAGGATGCTGGGAGAAGGGTTTGAAGATATCAGAGACCCAAAATGTTATTATTCCACACCTATCTGTGCCCAAAAATTCCTGTCTCTTCCATACCACAGAGCACAACTAGGCCACACATTCTGTGAGATACATTTTACTCCCACTTCTACTCATATCATAAAGTCATCTATTAGTCTAAAAATCAGAGAGTTGCTCTAATAACAAATGTTCTAGTGAGTTTGACCAACAATTAAAAAAAAGTCTGCAGCCTAGAAAATTTATCCCTGTGACTATCAGAGAGAAGGACTCAGATTTTATATGAAATTCCTCCCTGTTGAATGGAGCAGATGGTAAGAGAATTAGGGTTTGTTTAAAATAAAAATGGTGTGAAGACAAACACTTTGCTGTTCCACAAAAGCAGTACAGTGTAGCTACTCCCAAAACACCCATGAAACAACAACAGGCAGACCAGAAAAAAAATACTGACAACTACAGAAAGAAAACCTGGCAGGTTTTCTGCACTCAATCACATCAAAATAAAGTTATTTTTGAAAAATAAATTACTTTTTTCCCAATGTTCTTCAGGTTTAGAGCACTTGTAACATCCTGTTTTGCCACCACCAGCACCAGTTCCATCAGGACACAATGAGCACTCGCATCCCACGATTTACTCAGGGACTGTGAAGAGGAATAATTAAGGGCAAAGGCCTAATTGCACCATGCAGGCAAGATAGAATAATAAAATAATAAAGATAAATATAAAAACTTGCTCAATCACTTAGAGTGGCTGTAAGTGACATTTGTTTTCTGATCACTCCACAGGCTCAGGTCAGCAGAGCTTTGGGGTAAAACAATCCTTGCAAATGTCAGCACCAACCTTCCCCCAGCCCCGGTATCTCAGCACTGAATTCCTCTGGCTCCAGCCACACATCAATGCAAGTTCATTTCTATGTTTGCTCAACAAAGGCAGCACAGAGCCACATTATCTTCCTAAAACAGCTCCCAGTCAAAGCCTGACTTGTTTAGGTGAAGGCAGAGGCAACACCCCCAGCGCACAGCCCTGAGCTGGGTCACCCAAGGTCGAGCTCCAAGAGGAGCTCCCCAAACATTCCCAGAGCTGTCAGCAGAGAGCAGCAGCCACAAGGAGCTGGAGAATCCCAGCCAGGCTTGCTCACATCGCCCTGGGTTGCTGTCACCAGCTCGGGTGCCCCTCCTCAAGTAGCTCAGGTTTCTGCAGGGTAACCCTGCAAGGTGAAAATCCTCTCTCCACACTTCAATGTTTGCTTTTGCAGCCACCCTCCCATAAAAACCTCTCCTACAAAGCCAGGCTGGGAGAGCAGGGCTTGTTCAGCCTGGAGCAATCTCAGAGCCTCTCAGTGAGACCTCATTGCAGCCTTGCAGTACTTAAAGGGGGACTGGAAAAAAGGAGAGTGCATTTTACACAGGCAGACAGTGACAGAACACAGGGAATGGTTTCCCACTGCCAGAGGGAAGGGCTGGATAAGATATTGGGAAGGAATTGCTCCCTGTAGGGTGGGCAGGCCCTGGCACAGGGTGCCAAGAGAAGCTGTGGCGGCCCCTGGATCCCTGACAGTGTCCAAGGCCAGGCTGGACACTGGGGCTTGGAGCAGCCTGGGATAGGGAAGGTGTCCCCTTTGCCATTCCAGAGCAAAGGAATGAGATGAGTTTTAAGGTCCCTTCCAACACAAACCATCCTGAGATTCTGTGATTAGAACCCTCCAGGCAAAGACAGATCTCCCTGCGAACATGTGGTGAGTCCCCAACCTGTCACCCTGACATAAATAATTGCCTCTCCATCATCAAACCAAAACCTGCCCTCCACGGCTGCTGAACCTCTGCACAAGCCACTGACACCCATGACATCACTCAGCAAAGATCAACCTGAAAGCCAGGAAAGCAAATTTAGCCTTTTCCAACAATATCAGATGCTGCCTATTCCCGGAGATGGCACCACTCTGGATTGCTCTGCATGAAATGTGAGGGGGTTTGTGACAAAAGGAAAATCTGAGACACAAGAATTTCCCTTCTCACAGCCTGTCTATTCCTCCAAGAAGGAGGGAGCTGAAGCCCCAGATTAGGAATGTTTAAGGCAAAGATGCATCCAAGTGGGACAGCTGCTGTTACAGGAATTAATTGTTGAGATTAATGTTATTTTTTAAAAAAGGCTTTACAGCCAAACTGTGGTAACTAAAAAAAAAATGCACAATCTTTCTGCTTGTATTTCTCTCTATATCTCTCCAGGTTTTTTTTAAGGGATACCTGCTTGGTACAATATATTCAGGCATGCTATGTCTAAAACCTAAATCCAGGTTTATAACAAGGGATACAAGCAATTCCTTAAGGGAAAGAAACCTTGGGGCACAAAGCAATGATTTGCAAGCCTCCTCTCTTTTATAAATCATGCCCACGTACTGAGAGCCAGACAGACCCAGCACAGGATTTCTAGAAGCTCTTTCTCCTCTCTGTGCTTGGTTTGAGAGACTCATCCCCTGCAAAAATCAAGCTACTATTCATTTCTTCCTCCTTCAGAGACACAGCAAGTAATTTCTCAAAAATTACTGTGAATGAACTCATTTTGGTTATTTTTGTGCTTAGAAATCCATTGCAAATGCATTCAAACAGAGTCAGGAGCTTCAGGGACCTTCCTTAAAGATTATGAAACTGTGTTAGAGCAGCACAACCTGGCTGCATCTGTACATCACCACACTGTGTTTTTCCCTTAATTAGCCAGGGCTTAAAAAGGAAACTCATGGCATCATTTGTTGGGGAGGTTAATGAAGAAGCCTGGACAGATGAACCAAATTTTATTCCAAACTAATTGCAGGCACTGCAAACCTCTGGCTGCTCTAGGGGAAAGTGTCCCTGGCCATGGCAAGGGGTTGGAACAAGGTGGTTTTTATGGTCCCTTTCAGCCCAAACCATTCTAGGATTCTATGATTATGCACTAAAGGATCTGATCTTATGTTTCATCAACGAGATTTAAGGGTTTTTTTCTCGTCCTTTAGGAAATATGGCCATCATTTTAGTTTATTTTTAGTTAATTTTTTCCTCTTTATCTCTCCTTTCCAGTGTTAATCTCCTTGTGAGCCACGAACCGGACAAAAAAAACCCCACAAGGAGGATTAGAGTGATACCTAAGAAATGGAATTTTCTGTAAAACTATGCCCTTTGGATGTTCCCTGTGTGGGGCTCAGTGTGGGATCTGCCAGTCCATTGGACTTTAGCATTACTGTCCCATCATGCCAGGTGAGTACACACACCAAAGCAGTGAGAATTTTGTTTAAAACATGAAATAAAATGTTATCTTTAGTCCCCATACTTTAGAGATAAAATGGCAGGGGGTTAGAACTCGATGGTCTTCAAGGTCCCTTCCCACCCAAACCATTCTGGGATTCTGTGACCCAAATTTTCAGTGAATTCCTCAACCAGACTGAAAGGACGTGAAAAAACATAAAACAAACAGGAAAAAAACCAACCCTACAATGGGAAAGAGGATAAACTCATAAGCAAAAGCCATTAGGGATTTAATAACTTGATACAGGAGATGAGACCTCATTATTCAGTATACCCACACAAGAAACCTGAAGCTTGATTTAATGAAAGACAACCTGACCTGACATAGATTTATTTCCCAGACAAGCCTTTCTCCTGCTCTGGCAGAGATGTTTATTGTGAGTGTTTGCTGCTATCAATCAGGCCAGCAGCCTGATTAACTGCTCTTATTTTTAATATATAAAGAAGATGTGGAGCAAAGCAAATGCTTCTTGATTTCACCTGCACAGGCAGCACAAACCAAAGCTCTTTAGAAGCCTGAAGAAACAAAGCCACCTCAAATAGATGGTGGCAATGTTTGGGTACCTAAGAGAAGATGAGGGGAAGGGATTCCACAATTCCATGAAAACCAGCAGCCAAAAGACTGCACTGGCACAAAGCACCCTGAGCAAGGCAAGAATTGCCCTTTTGTTTGCATCTCAAACACCTGGGGTGTCACTTGACTCAGGGTTCAAGCCCTTTGCTTTACTTCCACAGTAACCCTAGGCAGAAGGAGTCCCCATTTGTTGTGTCCATTGCCTGGAGACTGCCAGGTCCAGCAGCACCCTTTTCCCAGGCAGAGGACTCAGAGCACAGGGCAGGGATCACTACTCACCATTGGTGCCCCACGGTGCCCCAGGATGGCTGGCTTGGGTCCCAGGGCCTTCTTCTCCATGATGCAGGGGGAGGAGATGGTGAGGGGGACGAGGTAAAGTGCAACTACAACTGCCAGGTATGCAGAGAACATCAGCATCTGGGAAGCTGGGATGGAGAGAGACAGAGAGACAAAGAGCTGGTGAAAATGCTGGCCCTGACCTCCTCACACCACAGGAGCAAAGGCAAGACACCTCTGTCCTTCCTCTGATCTACTGTCAGTGCCTCCAGTGTAAGAGCAGAGCTCTGTGTTTAGGGAAAAACACATTAGAAAAGAAATCAAGTCCTGAAGGAGGTTTTCACTCCATTTTGTACTGGGGAGACAGTAAGTTAAGTAAATTGCTAAAGCTCCCAAAAATGTAGCTCAAAATATTGTTGGCATTTCCACACTTTGGGTGGGACAGCACCAAATTTTGCCCTGCCTGACAAGAGAAATAATTCACGAGTCACACATAGCTAAAAATAAGCCAGGGCACCATGTCAGTGCATTTAAAGTTTATATTGGTGGTTCACCAGCACAACCCACCTCAGCCAGGGCAAAGCCACTTCAGCTGCTTCTGCCTTGAGATTTGCACCAGAAAAATGCAATAATGTTCTACTGATCAAACTGGAGATGTTTAAATAATCCCTGACATGTGATGGCTCTGCAGTGCTCGGGGCCAGATGAAAAGTACTGCCTCCCATGCCACCCATCAGTCCCAATTCCATCTATCAGTGACTTCCCACCAAGCCCAGACTCCCTGGGACACAGCAACAGAATCAGCCCCTGTGCCCCACAGATGTGTGCTCCTTATAAAAAAAAACAAGCACCTTTGAACTCCTAGGATATCTGGAGCCACTTGAAGCCACAGATGTTACAGCAAAAGACTTGATTTTTAAATTATTATTTATTTTGCACACTCATTAAGGCTTTGGAACTCAAGGGATAACCTCCCAAAAAAAGAAACAAAACAAAACACCCCATACAACCCCCCTCCCAAAAAAACCAATAAAACCAAACCCCTTAAAACAAATATTTGCAATGCATGCAAGATACAGAAGGTGGTGTTAGTTGTTTGTTTTTTTTTTAAAGGGAAGGACAGAACAGCCCAGCTGAGGTCCTGGCCACAACTGATCTGGTTTCATTCATAAATAGGTTCCTTTTTGCTTCCAGCATCTAATAGGCTCATTGACACATGTTCCCACAAGCCAGAAAGTAACTCTAGGAACTCTGCCAGGGATTTTTTCCTCCTCTCTGGCAGAGGTGTCAATCACTCATGGAGCACTCAAGGAACTCAGTGGCACCCTGCTAAGGGACCTCCTGCTATGTCCTGCACCTTCAAGGTGTCACCAGCACCCAAACCTCCAGGCAGATACAGAACTCAGACAACAGGCTCTGAAAATTCAGTCTAACCAGAACAAAAAAAAACATAAAAATTTGTTCAGAAAAGAAGCCAAAATGCCACAAAGAACTGGCAAGAATAGGCTTGCACCAAGGCCTGCAGCTGCTCCTGATATGTCCAAAGGATGGAAATGCTATTTTCCATTAAAAATGACTGTAGGTTCTCACAGATGTTTTGGTTCTTTTCTTCTGTTTCTAACACCACCATGTCTGCACCAAAAACCCTGTAAACTTGCCCAGGTAAGATGCTTTCCATGAGTCAAATGAGTCTGAGATGATCTTAAGATCAAGAGATACCAGTGTTTTTTCTTAAAAACAAACAAAACAATCCAGGAACAGAAAGAGAGAAGGAAAACAGCTTCCTGGCTTATTAAAAGGTACAAGAAAAAGGAAAAGGGAAAATGAGAAAAAGGGAGGGGAAAAAAGAGAAACGAGGGGAAAAAAGAGAAACAAGGGGGAAGAAAAGAGAACCAAGTGGAGCAGTCACTCCCCACCCTGCAGGGACACAGGAGGTACTCACTGGCTTTCTCTGTCCGTGCAAACTGCCCCGCCACCAACCACGACAGTGCTGTGACAGCTGCCAGGGCTCCTATATGCAAGAAAGGGGCTGTGGCCTGCAGGGCACAAGAACAGGAGAGGAAAATGTGATTAAAGACCCCAGCATCTCAACAATTCATTGGTTTTGCAGGTTTCATTTCCAGGTGGATTCTGCATCGTTCCTTCATGAGCCTCCTGCAGCTGTTTTGGCCATTACTTCTTCCAAATCCTGCCTTTGCCTTTGGCATTATGGCTGCTCTGAAGGGAAAGGAGAAAAGCTCTAACCCTATTTTAGGGGAATTCCTCCCTCAATAACACAGATATTTGGGAAAAGGGCTGCTGAAGGGAGTCCAGAATTGGCCATGAAGCTGCTCCAGGGACTGGAGTCCCTCTGCTCTGGAGCCAGGCTGGCAGAGCTGGGGGAGGTCCCCTGGAGAAGGCTCCAGGGACAACTTATTGTGAACTTTTAGGACTTAAAGAGGGTCTGTAAGAAAAATATGGACAGACTTTATCAGGGCCAGGTGCGGTACAACATGAAGAAATGCTTTTAAACTGAAATAGTGTAGGTTCAGACTAAATATAAGGAAAAAAACTCAGGATGAGGGTGGTGAGGCTGGCACAGGGTGCTCAGAGAAGCTGTGGCTGCGTCTGGATCCCTGGAAGTGTCCAAGGGCAGGATGGACACTGGAGCTTGGAGCACCCTGGGACAGTGGAAGGTGTCCCTGCCATGGCAGGGGTGGCATTGGGTGGGCTTTCAGGTCCCTTCCAGCCCAAACTCTTCTGGAATTCTCTGAACACACCGGACTGTGTCAATCACCAGGGTGCAGCACCATGACACAACGTTGGAGATGTATCATCTGAGTCATGTGTCTGCTCTCCAATTCCCTGCCCAAATCTTAAAAATACCCCAATAAAATAAAGCACTTCTGAGAAATGTTAGTCACTTGTATGAATGCCATTTCCACCCCCTGTACAGATTTGCATACTCCCAAATACACATCAGTGGTCACCTCTTAAGCAAAATGGGCAGAATATTTTTGGATTTTTTTTTTTGTGGAAGAGGGGGAAAAGGAACAGAGAGCAGATCTGTAAGAAATGAAGTTTGTCCTTTCATACTTCTCTAGCCCTGCAGGATACCACAAGTCTTCCTTAAAACAATTTTCTCATTGCCAAGATTTCAATTTAGGGTGTGACAACCATCAAGACAGAGTTTCATCCTACAGAAATATACCAATCCCATGGAATTCAGCTGCACTGGCCCCTTTCCTCCCCCTGGGAAGCATCCTTGCAGACAACTTACCTGCAATGAAATAAATACCATCTCCCACTCATCATCCCAAAGCTGTGCTATTGATGACATAGTCACCACAGTAGTTATCAAGGTTGTCACCAGGCCAATCTGCAATAAATCAGAGGGTATTTACAGGCTGGAGACTGTGGTTATTATAAAAATCGTATAGGTTGGGAAATGCAGAGAGAAAACCTTCACACGTAATAAAAGGCATGAAAAAAGCAGTGTGAAGCCTCAGTGGAAGGAGGTCGGGCTCATGTGCTGTCACATTGTGACCTGTTATAACAGATATTGGGGCTGGGGAAGGGACTCCGGATGGGACAGTGGTGGCACTGAGATGACAGACCAAGACCCAGCCCATCAGGACCTCCCCCAGCCTCCCTCTCATGTGGAAGCACTCAGAGGTCTGAGCAAAGCAGTCAAAATGAAAAGGTGACCTCCGTGGTGGAGGTAAAAAGTTCAGACCATCGAGAAGTGCCACAGAAATAACTCCCGCTGTAAAGACTGAAAATCTGGGCTGTCTGTCTAAGGATAATTCCCCACTCTCTGCCTCTGTCTGGTATTCAGCCTCTGCTGTTCTGCCAGAGCCTAAGGATGCTGCTGCAGATCCAAAATCTGCCAGGGAGATTTAGCAGAAAATTGATCCCCAGAAATGAACAGACCATGTCAGGAGCACAGGGCTCCTCTAGGCCAATTTCAGATTTAATACCCCAGATCAGCAAATAAAATCCCACATTCCCAACTTTTACAGAATCACACAGGATTCCCCATCCTGTGTGGCACAGAGATGTCAGGACACAAATCTTCACTCCTCCCATCAGCTCCAATTTATTGCTTCTTCTCCTCTCACACTCATCTTTGACTTGGCTTACAACCCTCAGCTCTTTGCACAGAATTAGAGAAAATTGGAGGAAGTTGTGTGGTTTGCCCATACCAGCCTTTCCCACACACTTCAATCTATATCTGAAGTGAATTCAGTATAGTTCAGAGAAAAATATTAACTTATTCCGGTCTTGTATCTCAGCCTCCTTAGGAAGCTGGGGAAGAGACAGAGCAACACATCAGAGCTGTGATGAAAAGGAGGCTTCTTCGGAAGAAGGGGAGGAAGGGTGGGGGGTCCACAGGGTAGAACTGATCTCCACCAACATATTCCTCTTCTGGACTTACTCATCTAAGCCCACCAGCGTGTCTGAAAAATACCATTTTCCCTGATGAAGAAACATATGTCAGGCTTGAGAATTGATAATTTATTTTGCAGCAGCAGTCAGACAGTGCCTGCCCCCTCTCTGATTGCATCCTCTTCCCTTGAGGAAGCATAATTTTTATCATCTCTAAGGAAAAGAAAGAAAGAAAAAGGAAAAAGGGTGCAGAAGTCTCTGCTCTCCCTGTCCTGGGAGGTGTTCAGGCTCTGCTCCTACAAGACCTCATCATGTGCAGAATTTCAGGAGCTCTGTGTATTGGCAGTTTCAGGACCGGTCCCCTCATTTCCAATTAGCAGATTGCCAGTTACAATGGGAATCTGCCAAGCCATTTTCTCTCCCTGCACGCCCTTCTGTGCCCCAAATATCTTTCCTTGTGTTTCACAGCAGTGCTTCTCAAACTGCTTTACATACAAATCTCCCTGGGCCCAGAAAACCTCACCCTGCATGCTGCACACCCTCAGCTTTAACACCTGCATCTTCTCCCAAGGCTTTTCCAGCTGCTCCCTCCAAGAACACACTGAACAGCTTCATATCTGCTCAGCCCCTCTCCAGGGCTGGGTTCAGCACAGAAAGGAGCCCCAGAGAGGTCCATGGAGCACCTGAGCTGGGGCTGAATCACGCTGCTCTAAGCACTGGTGTTTCTCCATCTCCACAGGTTTCTCGCTCTCCATCAGCAAGGGCCAAAAGCATTCCACGGAATCCTTTGCCCCCAGGCTTTGATGGCCTCTCCTGAGCAGTTTGTTTATGAGGCCACACACGCACCACAGACATTTTAGGCTCTTCCCAAAGACACGGTGACAGCAAGTGCCACCTCCCCGCCTGCTCCTCAGGTTCCCACATTCCTGAGATCCTGCTGCCCTTGGAGCTGAGATTTACCTTGTGCAGCCAGTGCAGGTTCATCTGCTGTCCCACAGCTATGTGACACAGTGCCAGGATCTGGGAGGGACAAACCAAGAGTCAGACAGAGACACATCACCACCCTGAAGTATCTGAGCATGCAGGGACATGTCACCATCTGAGGGGACACCCCCATGAGCCAGGGCAGCCAGCAGGAATGGAGGGAGGATAGGCCAGCAGATCCTCTCCAAAGCCAAGGATGTGGAGGAGAAGGCTTTGCCCTCCAAGGTGCAGGGAATTCAGAGCCTGGCCCACAGCTCCTGGGGCTGCAGGAAGCAGTGCCTGTGTGTGGCCACCCAAAGGGACACCACCCTGAAAGTCCCTGGGATGAAGGGAAACAACTGCCACTTTTGTCCAGAACTGGAAACTGGGCCATTCTATGGGAAACAGGAGCTTTATTCCTCCTCTGAGTGTATCTGTCTTTTCCTTTTGATCATCTGAGCCCAAAGTCCATCAATTTCTCACTTTTAATTTTATGCAACTTAAGGCTAAGAGTAAAAGAGAGAGAAATCACTTCTGGAAGAAAACCCCTTGACTTGTAGATGGCCTGAGAAGCTCGTGGCCTTTTAAAAGCCAACACACAAAGCTCTAAGAAATGGGATTTCATTCTACTCACCAGTAACATTGTAATGTAGGTAAAGCCAGCAGCAGTTGTTACAAGGATTGGAATGGACCAGTCACTCCAATATCCCATTCGGTTATATAAAAACCTGGAAGACAAGTGGGAAGGACAGATTAAGAAGGGATTCAACATCAGAACAGCTTCAGTAGGTTTCGACAAGACTTTAGAAAATACATCTTTCAAGAAAAGAGATAGGCAGCAAAAAGCACAAGTGACAACCCAGTGCTCTAATCCCTTATGGAAATTAACTGGATGGAGAGAGGCAGAAACCCCAGAACCCTTCTTGCAGCTTCTGAGACTTCAAACCTGACCTAGATTCAATTTTTTCCACTGGAATCTTAGGGAAAAAACCCAACAAAAAACTAAATAACATCTCTAAATTGGCTTGGATTAGGGTTGACATTATCTCCTTGAAAACCCTTTGGCACAATGAGGACAGAATGGTTCTGCAGTGCAATCAGCTCATTCAATGAACTGGCTAGGTTATTTTTTTTTTTTTAAATTTTTTACCTCTTGGTGCCTTTTTTTGGTCACAACAGCCAGAAATGCTGTATTATATAAATGCAGGTCAAAGACTCAATCTCCTCCCCAGCACTCAAACCCAGCATCATTCATCAGCCAGAACCTCTGGTTTGTTTGGACAAACTCGGGGATGATTTCTGGGGGTGTCCTGTGCAGAGCCAGGAGTTGGACCCCATGATATAATTCAGGATATTCTCTGATTCTAATTCTGTCCAGGAGTAAAGCTCCTCCATGGGATCTGGAAAACAAACCCTTGGGCTCAACAGGCATGGCCCATGTCCAGGTTCTGCTCAGGGAGTCAAAGAGCACAAAACCAGGGATCTGCAGGGATTCAGACATGCTGTTAGAAAAAAAGAGGGAAGAAAGGAAAGAGGGCTCCTCTGAAGTCTTTGCTGATGCCACCACCCAGAGCTTCCTTAGCTCTCAGTCCATTTAAGTTTTTGCTCTGATGTCCCTTCAGTGCCCCTCTGAGAGCACCAGGCCTTCCCCTGATGTGCAAATGATTGTTTTAAAATGCTGGGTCTGTGGTAGTTATGGAGCAGATGAGCTTTCTCCAGAACCAAAAAGGAAAACATTTGCTACACAGACTTGCATTTATGGTCCTGCTCCAGGGGCAACACAGGCAGGTTCACAAATTACAGCATCCCCCACAGCCTGAGCTAGAGCGAAGCCTTCTGGTGCAGTACAAACCTTAGACGGTGCAGATCTGAACTATAATAAAATCAAGTATAGACACCAAAAAGAGAAATGCCACAAGCAGTAATAATTTTTTTTTTTAATTTACTTAAGAGGCACAAAGCACCTTCACTAACAAGAACCTCGCTGATATTCAGCCTTGAGGGGAAAAAAAAAAAAAAAGATTAAAAGCCTGAAGCAATACATGCTGGGCCACAATTATGCCTTGTTCTTCTAAAGCCTGTTTCAATCCCAGAATAGTCCCTTTGGTCCTTACCAAAGCTGGAATGACCTAACTGCTGCCCACGCTGCCTGACGCACAGGTAAAAAGATAAAAAACCTCCTCAAGGGTGGCAGAGGGGAAAGGCCCTCAGAGGTTTGGGTTGAAAAATTGCCTCCTAGAGGGTGGTGCAGAGCTGGAACGAGTCCCAGAGAGGGGGGAAGTCTTCCTCCAGTCTTCATGCTGACCTGCTGCTGGCAATGGGCCTCCTTTGGACAGCAGACAGCCCCAGTCTCCCTTCACCTGGTGGGACAGGATGAAGGAGCTCAGTGCAGCTGCCTGAACACGGCAGGAGCTGGGAGAGCTCCCAAGGATGAGCTCTGGAGGACAGGAAGAAGCTCAGCAGCTCCTCACACCAATATGACAGCAATTCCTTCTCCCAGCTCCTCTGGCGTAGCTCAGTGTGCTGTGCCCTGTGCAGAGATGCTGTTTGCCCCAAAGAGCCCTTCCTCTCCTCTGGGGCAGCTCCCAGCTCACCAAGAAATCCGTGGAGCAGAGAGGAAGGCAGCAGGAACAAGCAGCAAAGAAATCTTGTCCAAAAACACAGACCAGAAGTGATGATGACAGAAGAACAGCAAAGGTGCTGTTTCTAAACACCATGACCTCACTGTGCCTCATCAGAAACAGGCTCACAGCCCTGTGGGGAGTAAAATGATGCCTGCAACTCCTTCACTCCCTATCTGGCCCAGAACTGCTCTGTTTTCATGGAGCCCATGCAGCTGTGCTGCAAGTGAAGAGAGCCAGGCTCAGCCTGCACGACCCAATGGAAATTATTTCTCCCCCTTGCCTGCAACTGGCATGGCTGTAATTAAAACCTCACCCTGTGCTCTCCTCGTCCTACCCAGCCTTTCCACAGCTGTTTTCCAGAAACCCTGCTTGACCTCTGGTGCCAGTGTGTGGAGCAGGGATCTAACTGGGTTTACAGCACACACAAAGCACTGACCCATTTTCAGCACTGAATGGCAGTGACTGAAATGCTGCTTTCCATCCAGAGAGCCTCTCCCAGATCCGTGGTGCACAAGAGGGAATCCTTTCCCAGTGCTGTGCACAATCCAGATTGGGTAGCTTGGCAGGGACAGGGCTTTGGGCTGCAGGTGGCATCTGGATGTGTTAAATCCTGAAAGCCCCTTGCATCCAGAGCAGACCTGCACATCTCCCCCTATTCCTGCAAGAATATCTAGGGACCCAAAACTTGGCAGCACTGCAGCTGCAGTGCCCATTCACAGCATTCCCAGGGTTTTCCTTCATTTCTGGAGGATTGCTTTTAGCACTTTCACAACTTTGAGTTCAGACAGAGTTGGTTTTGTACTGGGACGAACTGGGAGCACATCACATCCTTTACTGAGGGTACAAACTGCAAAAGAGAGGGGCTCCAAAATATCACTTACAAAAGGGCATTTTTATCATGCTGCTGTTAAAAATAACCCAGAGCCATGGTGATGGTTTCACTTCTCACAGTACGGGTGTGAGCAAAGAGAAAAAGCCCATTTCCTCCTGGGAGGAGCCAGCTCACATCACCATGTTGGTAAACACTCTCCCTCACACAGCTCCAGCATCTAAAGCAGATGATTTATTTAAGGGATCAGCTCCCCACTGTGTTTTAAAGTACACTTTACATCTTATGTTTGACAAGAAGATGATGTCAAAGCGGTTTGGTTAGCCCAAGGTGCTGTCAAAATGTTTTAAGATGTTGCCAATAATAAAAGGGAGAACAATTTCCAGCACTGGAGGCAGATGGCAACACCCTAAATTCCAGCACATCCCACTGCAAAGCTCCTTTTCAGCTCCTTCCAACTTTGTATAATATTTTCCACACCCATGTGCTTCAGGCTGAATTTTTGCCATGGATATTTTGTGGAATAGTTGCAGCCAAATTGCTCAGTCACTTTCAAATCCAGCCAGCCACAAAGATAAACAAACAAAAACCCAGCCACAAAGTGGAGATGTGAGGCCACATTACATCTAAACACAGATCAGGGAGAATCAGCTCTCCTTGAGTCCCACTTCCCACCTCATTTTCCCTTTATCATCATTACAGTTCCATCCAAAGGATCCAGATGAATTCAAAGCTGCATCAAGCAGGTGTACAAATTTCCAAACAAAATTTCCAAAATTTCCAAAAGCAGGCAACCAAATGTCCTAAGGGAAGCTCTACTCACCAGTTGATTTCATTGTAGTCATTGTGAACTTCCCACCAGAAATAAAACCAGACCAGGGTGAGGAAGAAGGATGAGGTGAGGATGAGGAACCAGAGGCGCTCCCACTGCAGAGGAAAAGAGAAGTCAGTGTCAATAGGATCCCATTTGATCCCAGCTGCTGAGACTGTGGGAGTCAAGTGGCATTTCCAAAGGCACATTTCACACCTCTGCTCCCTGGGAGATGCAGCCCTGTTCCCCAGGTCTGGGCAGAGGGGTCTTTCATGTAGATTCATCTTATGAAAGGCTGGAACAGCATTTCTCCAGCTGTCAGGGAAGAGGGGACATTTCCAGATATGGACCTGGGGTTTTGTTTGGTGAGGGGGTTTTGTTGGTGGCTGTTGAGGTTTTTTGGGGGTTTTTTTTGTTTGTTTGTTTGTTTTTTGTTGGGTTTTTTTTTTTTTTTTACTTTTGAGGCAATTGTTTCATTAACTTTTCCATTCTCATGCATCTTCCCTTCCCTTGGGCTTAGCCTAAATGACTGAGTAGTTATCACATGGTGAAGATGACACAGCAGATTAGGGATGTTCCTACTCCTTACTCCTTCCCCTGAGGTGCTCAGATCCTGCAGAGCCAAACCACCCATCCCCAACATTTATTCCTCCCACCACCACCACATTTTTTAAGTGTTTTGCAAACAGACCACACCAGCACCAACATTCAACTTTAACGAACATTTCAAACTCTACTCAACACATACAAAAGAAATCCCTCAAATAAAGCTCTTCAGTGCCCCTGCTCCAACACCATGGGTAAAATTCTAAAGAACAAGGACATCAATCTGTGTCTTCAAATTGTCTCTCACCAGCACCATTTCCATGGGCTCCTGGTTGGTTTTACTCCTTGGCCTTAAACACTCCCCACACATTCTCATATCAACAAGGAAAACACTGAAATAAATTCTGCATGGAAAATATTCCAACAAATCCCCTCTTCCCACAATGAGCAAGGAAGGATGAAGACTAGAAAAGACTATGAGCAACTCTACCACTATAATTCCCTTCCAGACCCTGAGCACACATTGATCTTTTTGGAAAATACTCTTTTCTCTGGCTTTTTAATTATGCAAACTCTCCTGGATTTTTAATTATGTAAAACAATGTTAGCCAGCATAGTGACAATAGAAACACTAAAAACTACTAGGTTTTGCCTCCCTTTCCATGCTAAGGGCTGGAGTTATCTACTTAAGTGTGTGTTGAGTATTTTTCATTACGCATTACCCAGGATACCAATACTGTGATACAGCTCCTCCTTGTATCCTCCATCATAGACAATAAAGCCAAAAGAAAGCAATAAAAGGAGTTGGAATTACTTCATTTTTGCTGTGCCAAAAATGATATTTTCTTCTAGAAATTCCAAATTCTTGGCTGTATAACCCACATCAAGACACCCAATTTTGCCCAGAGCAGCTGTGGCTGCCCCATCCCTGGAAGTATTCCAAAGGCTGGACAGGGCTTGGAGCCTGGGATAGTGGAAGGTGTCCCTCCCATGGTGGGGTGGCACTGGATGGGCTTTAAGGTCCCTTCCAACTCAACCCACTCCCGTCCTTCTGGATGCCTTCCAGTCTGTACATCTCCAGATCTCAAACCTCAATTTCCCCACTGTTTGTTGGGATTTTCTTTCCCCCTCTTCATTTGCCATTTGGGTCTATCACCTCTCCTTGCACATATAAGTTAAATACTGGTTATATTCCCACATTTATTTGGGCTTTTCCAAGGCAAGTGAGGTTTTAGGTACCTTTTATGCCAAGACCAACACTGCTACAAGAATCCCACCCTCCAGCTCTTTAAAGGTCATTCTGGGCTGAGCTTTGCTGCTGTTCATGCACTGNCAATGAGCAAGGAAGGATGAAGACTAGAAAAGACTATGAGCAACTCTACCACTATAATTCCCTTCCAGACCCTGAGCACACATTGATCTTTTTGGAAAATACTCTTTTCTCTGGCTTTTTAATTATGCAAACTCTCCTGGATTTTTAATTATGTAAAACAATGTTAGCCAGCATAGTGACAATAGAAACACTAAAAACTACTAGGTTTTGCCTCCCTTTCCATGCTAAGGGCTGGAGTTATCTACTTAAGTGTGTGTTGAGTATTTTTCATTACGCATTACCCAGGATACCAATACTGTGATACAGCTCCTCCTTGTATCCTCCATCATAGACAATAAAGCCAAAAGAAAGCAATAAAAGGAGTTGGAATTACTTCATTTTTGCTGTGCCAAAAATGATATTTTCTTCTAGAAATTCCAAATTCTTGGCTGTATAACCCACATCAAGACACCCAATTTTGCCCAGAGCAGCTGTGGCTGCCCCATCCCTGGAAGTATTCCAAAGGCTGGACAGGGCTTGGAGCCTGGGATAGTGGAAGGTGTCCCTCCCATGGTGGGGTGGCACTGGATGGGCTTTAAGGTCCCTTCCAACTCAACCCACTCCCGTCCTTCTGGATGCCTTCCAGTCTGTACATCTCCAGATCTCAAACCTCAATTTCCCCACTGTTTGTTGGGATTTTCTTTCCCCCTCTTCATTTGCCATTTGGGTCTATCACCTCTCCTTGCACATATAAGTTAAATACTGGTTATATTCCCACATTTATTTGGGCTTTTCCAAGGCAAGTGAGGTTTTAGGTACCTTTTATGCCAAGACCAACACTGCTACAAGAATCCCACCCTCCAGCTCTTTAAAGGTCATTCTGGGCTGAGCTTTGCTGCTGTTCATGCACTGGATGACACTGATTTGAAAAACAAGCCAAGGAAAACATTTTAAAACCTTTGAGCTTTTCCCCATATATATAAACATAACTTCCCCCCCCCCTTATTTACATGCAAGCAGCAGAGCTTGTGGCAAGCTCTCCAAAAGCTATTTTGGGTCTGTCCTTGAGGGTGCCCTTGCCATGCCTTGCTGGTTTTGTGAAAACCCAGGCAGATTCTTCTATCTCAAGGCATCCTTCATTGAATTCAGGCACAGCTCTCGGTGGGCTTTCAGAAAAACACAGAATATTTGATCTTTAAGGTCCCTTCCAACCATTCTCTGATTCAGTCATCAAGAGACACAATCAGAAGGGCCCCAGAAGGAACTTAATGAAGATAGAGACATTTTACTAAGTCTAAAATAGTTTGCCACATTTTTTAATTTTCGTTAAAATCACAGAATCCTTAATATTAAAAAATAAATAAATCAGTGTTTCACACACATTCTCCACCACTTTTGCACATCCCCAATCCCCACTGCATGCCAGGTGGGAGCAAAACCAACTTCAATTTAAGGAGCTTTGGGAAAAAAAAAAACCAACCCACATGTTAAAGGAATTTGCCACAGAAAAGCCAATGTTTGATTCACCTGTAACGCTGGCTCACGGATTTTACCCACTCTTGTGCTTGAAGATTTAATCTTGTTTAAAACAGCACTGAAATTCGTATCACAGGGGACAGATTTTCCAATTTAGGGATTAGTTTTGGTTAACTGAAGTTTCTGCCAGTCTCTTCTGCTGCAACTCCCCAAGCCAGACAAAGCATTATTTACTGCAGTGGCACAGGAAAGCAGAGAGGCTCAGGAAGTTTTTTTATTTATTGTAGCATCTGTAGGAGATGTTATGAGGTTTAACTATACACACACTCCCACCAACCCCTCCTACAAGGTCTTTCTCAATTCAGTCAAACCTCCTATATTAGAAACAGGAATTTCTCACCTATTTCATTCCAGATGATCACACATATGCCAAGAGACACCTCCCAGCATGGTACCATTTGTGAACTAAAGAAATCCTTTGACCAGGAAATCCAGGCTTTCTTTAAAAAGCTTCTTTAAAGGAGGTTCCCTAGAAATTGAGCCTCTGCCAAAACCAACCTGCAGAGCCAATGCAGGTTTAGTCTCTGTCCCTGTGCTCAAGTGTGACCCCACCTGCAGAGCTGCCCCAGCCTTGGGGACAACAGCAGGAGGACGTGGAGCTGCTGGAGAGAGTCCAGAGGAGGGCACAGAGATGTTCCAGGGCTGGAGCCAGGCTGGGAGAGCTGGGGGTGCTCACCTGGAGAGGAAAAGGATCCTGGGAGAGCTCAGAGCCCCTTCCAGGGCCTAAAGGGACTCCAAGAAAGCTGGAGAGGGACTGGGGACAAGGCATGGAGGGACAGGACATAGGGAATGGCTTCCCACTGCCAGAGGGCAGGGATGGATGGGATATTGGGAAGGAATTGTTCCCTGGGAGGGTGGGGAAGCCCTGGCACAGGGTGGCCAGAGGAGCTGTGGCTGGATCCCTGGCAGTGTCTGAGGCCAGGTTGGACACTGGGGCTTGGAGCAGCCTGGGACAGTGGAAGGTATCCCTGCCCATGGCAGGGATGGGAACTGGATAATCTTGAAGGTCCCTTCCAACCCAAACAATTCTAAAAATCTATGATTTGTCTGCCAGACCCACTCCCTGCTGAACACAACACAATTCTAGAGAATTCCAGAGAAGCCACACTCTTGTCCCTTTGATATCTACTTGATGATTCCTTGTCAAGCCTTTAAATCTTAAAATTGCCCATTTTCCTCCCAAAAAGCAGATCAGCACTGTATCAGGATTCAGAATGTGATTTGAACTGAGAACAGATAATCACCACTAAAGATCTTAAAAATCAAGACTGCCCAGGGTGAGACTGCATTGGTCTGAAATGGTTATCACTGTATTTACATGTGCCCCTCTTCCTGAGGTTTAAATATTTTAACAGGATTATTAATCATAGAATGAGGCTGGAAAAGAACTCTAAGGTCATCAAGCTCAACCATATAATTAACATTCTTAATATTAGATATTAAGAGTAACAAAATTAATATTTCTACAGTGATAGGATATATAAATAAATTCAATATATTTAACATTTATTTAAATTACATAATTAAGCTGGCTCTATCAGAAGTCTGTCCCAAATCCTGCCTGAGGGCTGCAGGCAAAACAGAGGGTTCAACATGTGAGAGCATATCCAATTCCTTATTTATTACCACATATAGACCCTAAGGTTGTTGAAATGCTGCACCATGAACTCAGCTGCCCCCTCACACTTCCTTCGGACCCAGCTGGGAAGCAGGGGCAGTACAACACTCTTGGCTCCAGGTCTGCTCTCTAAAAGCCAAGAAAATCCAAGGCCAGAGCCAGCAGATTCCCTGGCAGCCCATGGAGCCAACAGAGCAGAAGGATTTTGCTCCACCGAAGCTGCTGGAGTCACCTCAGTTGACACCAGTCCTGAAATGCCATCCTGCACCTGTGCTGCTTGCTGGAGTCCTTGTCAGCTCATCCCAAACAGGAATAGCATGCCTGAGATCCACCTACATCTCCCAGCCTTGGGATGAAACAGCAGAACCCCCTCCTAAGCAAACCCACGCCTCCAGCATCCTCCCTGGCACCCAGAACTCACACACAGTTTCAGAAGGAACTGGAAAAAGAGAAGCCTGCTTTGAACTGGGAATGGCTCTGAGGAAATGCCAGTGCTGGATGGATTAGGGCTGCATTCCCACAGGGATGAGCTCAGAACAAACATTCCAGCAACGTGGGTGAAGCTGGGTCCCTTCCAACGTGTGCATCCACAGGAGCTTTCCTGTGAAGGAACTCAAATGGCACTGCTGGAGCGTGCTGCAGTTCATCCCAGAACAGCTCAGAAGGGAACAGATGGATTTTCTATTCCCTCCTGGATTCACATCCCAGCATGAGGATTGCACTGGGCTCAGGTCAAACCACTGTGCCCAAAGCTCTCCCAGAGCAGCTGAAACCACAGCAGAGTCCACCTCAAGATTCCACCTCAGATAGAGGGAAGAGGTTCTGGGTGCTTGGAATTAAGGAGATCCACCTCAGAGCAGATGGATCTTCCCCATTAAAAGATACTTTCTTTAAAAGACTGAGAACCAGACAACATCAACAGCTCGGAACAACCTGGTCTGGCGGAAGGTGTCCCTGCCCATGGAATGAGATGATCCCTAAATTCTCTTCCAATCCAAACAATTCTGTGTTTCTGTGAACTCTACAAGGAGCCACCACTGAGACTGGGCAGAGGAAACAACCTAAAGTTGTGTAGAAGTCTAAGGCAGAGGAGTGCAGCAATTTGGGCATGTTTTTTATCTAAAAATAAAAAAAGGAAAAAAAAGAGGAAAAAGGGAGGAGAACGGGGGGAAAAAATTTAAAAAGAGGGGGAAAAATGGGGGACAAAATGGGAGGAAAAGGGGGAGAGAGAGGGAGGAGGAAGCCAACCCTGTTTCTGGAGCTGCCAGTCATACACCATGAAAAAGACTCTTATTCAAGCCAAAGTGCCTCTGGGAATTCATGGCTTTCAGTCCCTGTGGAGGGACCCTACCCATCCTCTGTCTCCTGAGCACAGTGAACCTCCTGTTCATTCATTAAAATAATTAAATAACTAAATAAAAATCTAACTAGAACAGGAAGGAGCTTTTGAACAATGTCTTACCCCCCCTCCCCCCCCCCCCCCTGCTTTTTTTAATCAGAAAAACTCCAGTTTTGAAAAACAGAAGCCTTTCAGAGAAAATCTAATATTTTAAAGCAATTTCTTGCTGAAGGGCATCTTGGCTTGAGGATGGAATTTCTGCTGAGAGGAAACTGGAGGGAGCCTGAGCCCTCCCAAAAATCTGGCAGCACACTGGGTAGGGCATGCACAAGCAGATGGAAAACAGCAGCACGTGGATCCGACCACACAGACAAAATCCAGTGTGGCAATCTTCCTCCAGCTCCATACTGTAAATCTCCCTGCTGGAAGTTTTATGTGCAGACAACATTCAGAGATAAGCAATACAACCACACCCTCAAACTTGGAAATACTACAAGGCCTAAAAAACGTGTTTTATCTCTCTGCACTGCATACCATCCTTGTGTCCCCAAATATCCACCAGCTCAGGCACCTGCCTTTAGCAAATGAATGGGTTTTTTGAGGGATCAGGGCCACACAGTCCTCAACAATTGCTCTGAACCTCAAGAGCAAATCCAAGAGCTGGAGTCAGGGAAGAGCACCACCATCATCACTCAAGTGTGTTTTCAGACCATTTTAATTCACTCCTGGACCCAACAAAGAGTTTATTAAGGAGTCTGCACTCCACTGTTCCCTGGCATTTCCAAGAATCAATTTGCTGCAGGCACTTATCAGTATTAGTTTGGAGAGGAAAGGAGGAGAGCTAACATTTATCCAGCAAATGCCAAGGAAAAACTGACGGCGCAATTCCTCATTTTGGGATTACCCAATTGGGCCTCATCCAAACAAACAAAATATTATCTTCAAGCAAGTTACTGAATCATCTCTGAGGATGAAAGATGACTCCATCTCCCAACAGAACCAGAAACTGAGCATCACCAAGAACAAGTGTCAGCTGGAGTGTTTTGTCAATGGGAACACTTCAGTCCCTAAGGAGAAGTTACGAACTTTCATTATTAACGCAGTACGTGAATCCTTAAAGCAGTGGCTTGCTCTGAATTCCCACCCTACTCTGGCTTCTGCTCCAGGGTGTCACCACCACCCTCCCGGGGAAAAATGTCCCTTCTGTCCAACTGGAATTTCCCCTGATGCAGGTTGTGCTCATTGCCTCCTGCCAAGGGCCATCTTGGCTCAAGTCCTCAAAGCCAGCTTGGACACTGGGGCTTGGCTCAACCTGGTCCAGTGGAAGGCGTCCCCAAGGTTGGAATGGGATTGACCTTGAAGGTCCCTTCCAACAGCACAAAATTATGATTCTGTGACCTTCTCTACAGTCACTCTCTCCTTAGCTGCTGAGAGCAGCAAAATCCTCTCTTCCCACCTCCAGCTGCACAACCCCAGCTCTCAGCCCTTCCTCCTCTCTTCCCGGCTTCTGTTCCAAACTGTTTGGTGGCCCCAGTGGGTTCACTTCTGTCTGTTCTAAGCCTGCCATGGTTATTGGGAGCCCTCAGTGCTCAGATGTGTTCCCTCAAGAGTCCCTGGAGAGGAAAACCCACACCCAGCATTGTCATTGTTAGAGCCCAGGGTGCATTCAGCCTTCACTGCCAAAAGCACATCCAGCAGCTCCATCTCATATTGCAGAGGGACAGAACTAATGGAAAGCACCTCACACTCCAGGGGTTTGAAGCATTTCAGTGAGCAGATCAATAGAATTGAGTAGCAAATGTTGAGCTCACAGACCTCACGAACATCCGGAGCAGAACCGAGGCGCCTGGGCTCAAATTCCCTCACCTAACAGGCTGCAGAGGCATCAGGGATCCCTCTCTTGGACTGAACATTCAGGAACCCAGGAGAGCAGGAGGAGCCTGCAAGACCCCACAGCACATCAGGCAGCTCCCACAGGACTTTGTAACCTGCCCAAAGGCTTTGTTTTCTCTCCATCCAACAGTCATCACCATTGGGTACAAAGCTCTGCTGGAACTCCTCCTCCACCTCTTGCTTTTTACTCCTCATCCTCAACTTTCTGCCTTTCCTCAGTCTTGGTTTAGTACTTCAAATTTCATAAGGAATAGGGCTTTCCCCAGTTGCTACTGTCCTCTCCAGGCAGAAGACAGAGCGAGTGGAAGGATAAATTTGGGAGCACAACCAATTTGAGCCAGTCTGGACACTTCAGAAACACTGCCAAGGTTTTTTACTCCTTTTTTACTCCCCTGTGGTCTTACATGAGGCACCTGCCAATCATTATGGGAAGAAATTGGGTCTGACAGACAATGGGTCTGAAGCAAGGAGCAAAGCAAAGAAAATCCTGCTGCTCTGGCTGCTGAGGCTTCAGCACTTAACCATATGTTTCCTAAAGTAAGTCACTGCACATCTGAGGCACATCTTGTTTGATTATTGCAAAGACTGGGCTAATAGTTCTCTATACACCTTGTTAGAAAAGGCCATGAATGAGATTTCTGAGCTGTGACACGCTCCATTTACAATTCCATTTAGCAGGTCCCAGAAAGCGGCAGAGAACATATTCCTGAAATATGTGTTCCTGCTGGGGCTGCTGGAGCTGAACTGCAACTCAACAGATGCAACTCAAAGAGAGCCAAATCTCTAAAAATACCATTGTTACACTTTGTAAAACACCCCCAGCTCCCAGTCTCCAAAAACACAACCAGAAAAGGTAGGGCTGATTCCTTCCAGGCTCCAGGGCTTGCAAAGCTGGGAGCAATCGGGCAGTTTTCCTTGCCTGAACAGCAAGGAGAGGGATAAAGGGATCCAGACTGATAAAGGGATCCAAACTGAGAGATAACCCATGCCTGCCTACCCCTCCCTCCCTCTCCACACACTCAGCCAGAGGACCAGCTTCTCTCTAGGTGTCCATCACCCTACAAAAGCAGCATTTCACTGCATGCCCAGCATCCACCACAAAAAGCGCTGGCAACCCTCGATGGCACCGAGATGGGAATTCCTGTGCTGCTCCAGACACAGAGCACAGCTGGAGCCAGGGCTCTTTCTGGCTATTAGAGGCCCCTGGAGACTTTTAGCAGCAATAATCACATCCTGGACCAGCTCTGCCTCCAGCAATTACGTCCCTCTTTCATTCAAGGCTAAGGTAAATAAAAATCCCTGAGGGAGCCTCTGATTCATGAGGAAACAGAAGAGAGTGATAGGGGATCCCAAATCTATCCCCCACAGCATGATTTACTCTACTTCCACAGCTCCTGATAATGTTTCTTAACCTACTGGATTCTGCCCAGCCAACATAACCAGTGCTTCTGGACAAACTCATGGAATGATCCAAGTATTCCAAACCCATTCCTGATGCTAACAAGGCACTCTGACCTCACTTTCATACTTGGAGGCCAAGGGGAGACTACTACTTTTTCCAGACTAAACAGGTCCAGATTTTTCAGTATTTAATGATGAGCTGCATCTTGGGAAGAAAAAAAAAAATACAGCCCACGGTTCTTGCAGAGACCAACTGGCTGAGGCCCAAGGTTTGCCTGAAGTGGGGCACCTTGCTGGGCACAGCATCCCTGCTGAGCTCTCATCAGCATCAAGCAGCAGGAGGATTTCATCCTCAGAGCCTCCTGAGGGTGTTATTCCTGCTAACTCATCCCAGCCTCCTGACAGTCCTTTGCAAAGGCACATGATGCTGTCGACTTGCATTCAGCTGATGGTTCACTTTAATTAAAGCACCAGCATCCTGGGGTAAAGGGGGTTAGGATTAAAAACAGCTTCAAGAAAAGCAGGCTCAATTAAAAAAAAAAAATGGACTACATAATCTACCTAAGAAAACAGCCAATGAAGGCCTTTAAATGTAATGACCTCAGATTACATTTTACTCAAGAATCACTCAGTGCTAGGGGAAACAGCTCCACATTTGCCTTTACTGATCCTATTTCTGTCCTGGCCCCAAACTGCTTTTGCCATTCGTCCAGCTCAGGCTCAGATGTGCCCCCAGCTCTCTCCTGTTGGGTGTTTATGAGTTTAATAAGCACAGCTTTATAGGAAGAACAGTGGATGAGAGAAATCCCGAATATTTATCCCCATTTAAAGAGAATTAATGTATTTCAGAATTGTTTACGGGAATTCTGTCGTAAAATATTGTATAAAATATCCTAAATAATCTGACATAGATGTCAAATAGATCCAAGGGCAAATGACTGGACTGGGAGAAGAAAGACAGTAAGTTTATTCCTTGGACAATCTTCCCCTTGCATCTTACCCTTGGCAGCAAATGTCTGCAAGACAAGTTCTAAAAACAGTATTTTGCCATGATGCTTGGCACAAAATGAACAAAATTGAACCAAGGATTTCTGTGCTGGTCAAAAGGGCAAGAGCATCATCAGCCAGTGCTGGAAGACAAAACCCTGACAGAAAGAGGCAGTGGGTGCCATTCTTGGTACCAATATCCACTTTCCCTGGATTACACCCCAGATTAGACCCAGTTTGGGTCTAGGAAAACCTTGCTTTGTATGAAACCAACAAATACCAGCCTGTGGTACCTCCACAGCAGGTGACATCTGCCCTCCCCAAAGCCCCCCTTGTGTCAGGGAGGTCACTTTGGTGTGGCTGCACAGTTCCCGCAGCAGCACAGGCAAAAGGACAAAGCTAAACCAGGAGCATGGACACCAGAAGGCAAACCAGAACATTTCCCCACGTGGAAACCCATGCAAGTTCTTTCTTCTCTCTCCATTGGTGGCTCAAGTGACAGGCAATGACATATTTAAAAAGCATTTGCAACGGTTGATCATCCAGCAATTCTGCCTGAAGGGTCAGCTGGTCTCCAGCTGAGGACAGCAGCAAGGAAAATGCTAAAGCGGTAGGTGTCTAAATGCTTGTCTTACTCAGAAACCACTGGGAGGCACAAAAACCAGGACTAAAATAAGCAAAGTGTACAGGTTGATAAAAGCTGCAGCGAAGAAAAGAAAGGTCTGACTTACACAAGGTCCCCTTGCCACTTCCCAGCAGCTCTGACACATCACACTCACATCACTGTGGTTGCAAGTGGGCATTTTCTGTGATGTTTATAAATTCTGGCATGGCAAAGTCGAATTATGTAATAACAACAACAACTGTGCCATGCGTGTCTGGGCAGGAGCCAGGGGTTCCCCTGCAGCTATTTCCTCTCAGTACCCATCACCATGGCTGAAAGGCAGGCAGCCAGCCTGCAGACAAGAGAAACAAGTTGTTACCATCCTGTTTTGAGCAGGAGCAAGAAAGAGCCTCAGTGCTCTGCTGAAAACCTGGAATGCCTCAGTGTGGGTGCTGGCACTGCCTCATGCCCTCCCTGCTGCTTCCCAGCACCTGAACCCTGCCAGGCCAAAAAAGGGACAGTGCTCAACCAAATCTCGTTTATTTATCTTCATTTAAAGTTGGAGCATCTGCAGCAAAAGCACAGAGACACGGCCAGGGAGTTTCGAGCAAGAGGCATGGCCCTGGGACATGAGGAGTTCCCAAGGGAGGAACGTTCCTGAGTCACCTTTCTGGAAACAGACCAAATTCAACATTTCATTGAACCACAGGAGGGTTTGGGCTGGAACAGACCATGGGCAGGGACACCTTCCACTGTCCCAGGCTTCTCCAAGCCCCAGTGTCCAGCCTGGCCTTGGACACTGCCAGGGATCCAGGGGCAGCCACAGCTGCTCTGGGCACCCTGTGCCAGGGCCTGCCCACCCTCACAGGGAACAATTCCTGCCCAATATCCCATCCAGCCCTGCCCTCTGGGAAGCCATCTCCTGCATCCTGTCCCTCCATCCCTTGTCCCCAGTCCCTCTCCAGCTCTCCTGGAGCCCCTTTAGGCCCTGGAAGGGGCTCTGAGCTCTCCCTGGAGCCTTTTCCTCTCCAGGTGAGCACCCCCAGCTCTCCCAGCCTGGCTTCAGCCCTGGAACATCTCTGTGCCCTCCTCTGGACTCTCTCCAGCAGCTCCACATCCTGCTGCTGCTGGCCCCCAAGGCTGGGGCAGCTCTGCAGGTGGGGTCTCACCTGAGCACAGGGGCAGAATCCCTCTCCCCTGGTGCCCAGGATGGGAGATGAGCCCAGGAGCCTCTGTCAGGATGTCCAGTGAGTGCCCGTGGAAGCAAAAGAGCACCTTGGATGGCTGCCCTTCGGAGAGAAAACTCAGTTCATTTCCTCACCAGAAAATCATTTGCAAATTCCAGAAAAGGCATTTTAATCTGGCTCATATTCTCAGCTCTGTGGAAATGGGAATAATTATCCCTCTCTTCAGGAGCTGCACATTGATTAAAGCACCTCCAATGGAAGGTGGTACAGAAATAACAAATCTGCCAAACTGCTGTTCTTGCACCTTGCTGCACTCCAGAGCTTCTCAAAGCAGCAGCACAGCCAGCCTGACTTTCCACTCCCCTTTCAGAGGACATTTTCTGGAAGTTCAAAAAAGCTCACGCTGAAAATAACCCAAAGCTCAACATTTTTCCTACTCCATCACCCACTGATTGCAAAACATGTCAGGAAAAAAGTTTTAACCCTGCAGCTCTCCCGCATGGCTGTGGACAATTTGGAAGAGCAAAAAACTGCTTTCACACCATCTCTTTGCACAACCCAGCATGGAATTCAGCAAGCTGGGATAAAGCCCCTGTGGTGGCCAGGAGAGGGGGATGGACCAGACAAGATCCCAGCTCGGGGAAGAATGAAAGAAAAGAATTCCCAAATCACCACTGGTCTGCAGCCTGGGCTTTTACAAACAATGGAAAACGTGGCTTTTGGCTTCACATCTGGGATAGATGCTAATAAAAAAATATTTCCAAGCACAAATATTTTCAAGCACAGGAACAGATCATGCCCAGAGTGTCAACAGTGCCAACCCAAAAGGGTTGAGTTTTATGCCAACCACACAACCTCTCTTCTGCTCCTGGAAGAGAATATGGCCCAAAATGAGGCACAACCTGTGCCAAGGTGTAACACCTGCATTCAATGATCCTCCTCCACCTTCCTCATGGAGCAAAGCAGCACTTCCATCTGATGCTTGGAAGGGAAGCTTGGCTGAGATCAAAAAGCTGCTGACCACAATCAGAACCAATTTTTTCTCTTCCTACTCTGTTCAGATCACGACAAACATCTTGGACCTGAAGGAACGTAAGAAAAATGCATAGTAAAGGAAAAAAAAAATTTACAGCAATTTAATTTTTACCTCCCCTGCAAAGAAACCTTTGCAGCCCATTTCTCTCCTTCCTTTACAAGAGCAAAACTGCTTGTGCAGCAAAATCCATGGCAGGAAAGTCATCTGCAGAGTCACTGCAAAGTCATCTGTCACCTCTGTGAGCTTTGTCATCACAATCCCTAAGCTGAGGTTTGTACCACTGAGAAAGGGAGGAATGGCCTTGAACTTGTTCTGCCTTTGGCTGGGCTGAGTTTTTCCCGTGCATCTCAGAGCATCAAAACTGCTTCAGTGAGAAGCAGCTGGTGAGAAAAATGCCTAATCTTTCTATCAACAGCTAAAGCAGTCCTGGTTGTTAATTATGACTAATTATATCAAAGCACATTTGGTATAAGACACCTGTTTATTTTTCAAAATGAAAATGCAGCCAGCATTGCCTACACAAAGCACAGGAAAAGTAAAAACTGATTTACAAACCCACTTGAGGGTGTCAACTGTCTTCCTGCAGGACACCCACCCCAAAAAATCCAATCCTTTGCCACAGGAAATATCTGAATTATCCCCAGCTCCCATTTCAGTGAGACTGATGGAATTTCTAAACATAGCACGTGCTAAGCCATATTTCCGATTTTTTTTTTATAGCCTCTTCAGCAGTCTGGTTATTATTGCTCCAGATCTGCTGAGAGAATATCAGCAGTATTTCACAGAGATCCATAAGGACTCCCTGTTCCTTCCTCTCCAAAGGCAGGCCAGGAAGCTCAGAGGTAGGAGGTGCATCTGCTGCTTCAGCCCACATGCTCCAGAAGAACCTCACCTTGGATTTACTCCAGCACCAAGCAGGCTGCAGCTTTCAGGAGAATGAGGAAAAAAAGGACAAGCAGCAGCTCTAAAGCCAAGCAGGAGCATTCTCCCTGAGGGATGTGATCTTTTACATTTTCTTGCTGCACTTAATACCCAAAAAGGGCTGATTTTTTCCCTTACCTGTCTTGTCACAGGGGGTATTTCCCAAAGCATCTCCCAGCTGTGGCCAGCACTTTTGGGAGCAACACAAAGGATGGAGAGGCCAAAACAGGGAGACCTGGAATTATTTTCTTTTTTTTTCACCACACAAATCTTTGATGAGCAAAGCTTTCCTACCAATTGGTCATCCATCAAAAAAACATCAGAACTGATTTTCTCCAGCCTAGGCCCACTCCATCAAAACATCCTGCCTAAAGCAACAACTGCACTACACCAGAGTGAAAAAAAACTCTAAAAAATAACAGAAGTAGTGTCGATAAACATCCTGGCAGCAGCCTGGAAGCAGGCTGTGACTATAAGTCAACCTCATTTACAGCTGAGCTCACAGGAGGCAAGAGAGAGTAAAAAGGTGGAATATGCCCCCCCCCACCTCAAATTAGGAAGCCACAGGGAGAAGTGCATATGGATGTTGGCATTCCCAGCAGGAGAAGGATTGCCAGAAGCAGACAAAACCACCCAGTTTGGCCAAGTCTCCAAGAGAACACATCTGGACCATTTACAGGAGCAGATCGAGCTTGAGGTTACCTATATGATCCATAAATAAAACAAATAAATAAATAAAATAAAATAAAACAACACTTTGGAGCATGTCCAGGGAAGACAACAGCACTGGGGAAGGGGCTGAGCCCCAGGAGAGGCTGAGGGAGCTGGGAAAGGCTCCCAGCCTGGAAAAAAAGGAGGTTCAGGGGGGATCTTCTGGCTCTCTGGGGATTTTGTCTGGAGAAACTTGTCCAGAAGTTTGGGCTCTGCCCATTAACAGCCTGATGCTTTCTCCTCACACATCCCCTGCATTAGAAGGTCTCCAGGACAAAATCTGGACTTCAGAGGACCTGGAAGATTTATTTCTGTGGCCAAGTCTTTTTCTTCTTGATGTGCTCCACGCTGAGTGCAAAACTGAGTTATTAACAGGCAGTGCTCCCAGTTCACAGAGCTCATGCATGTGGGAAACCATCAGAGAGACATGGCAGCTGCCTGAGGTTATGTGGGAGTATAAAATAAATCTGACAGAATCAAACAGTAGCTCAGAGAAGGTTGAACTCTGTTTTCTGCTGGCAGGTATTTAAAAAAAGCAAATAAACCTTA
Organism: Rhabdornis inornatus; assembly: GCA_013397075.1. Taxonomy (NCBI): domain Eukaryota; kingdom Metazoa; phylum Chordata; class Aves; order Passeriformes; family Rhabdornithidae; genus Rhabdornis; species Rhabdornis inornatus. The sequence continues at coordinate 468,310 of VWZS01008061.1, read as the reverse complement.
TCAAAAGTCAAAATGATGGCTTGTGGCACACAAAAAAACGCTTCTAATAACAGACAGAAATAAAAACAAAACAAAACAAAAAAACCCTAAACAAAATAATAAACCAACCACACAGAAACCCAAAAACCCCACAAACCAGAACTCAACAAACACCAGTTACAGACTCAGAATCAGCAGGGCTTCGAACAGAATCACAGAATTGTTTGGGTTGGAAAATCCGGCTCCAAACCCCTGTCATGGGGCAGAGGTGTTGGAAAACAACTCCTATCACCACAGGACAGCACAATTCCTCCACCAAAAGCAATCAGCCATGGATTCAGGGCGCAGCAGCACCCTGGAACAAAACAGGTGGTGCCACGCGGGATAAGCCAGCCCATAAAAGCAATTGCACCTTAGATACTGTGGGGCTTAATAAACTGCTCCTCAATTATTAGGTCTGGTCTGCCTTGAGCAACAATCTATAGGTTTATTAGATTATAAATTAGAGTCAAGAACTAGAGCAGGGTACAAATTAAAGATGTGCTTTGGAAGCAGAATTACCATAACGCCACAAACAGTGACACATTGCACCTCCCTTCTTTTATTCTTCATTACGTTGAGGCTGTGCTTTAATTTTACAACAAGAATCCTGCAGCTTGTGAATCTTCCCTCTAACAGCATCTTTTTAGACCAAATTATCTTTCTCTACTGGCTGAGAACACCAGGGTTTTCACTACCAGAAAGCTTTCCAGAGGAATCATTACAATCAGCAACATCACACAACATCTAAGCATCCCTATTTTATTTTTCCCCACATCCTGCAGTTCAGGAACAGGGAAAATCTGGAAATTTTTCAGGGGTTCACAGCCATCTCTCTGCCTGTAAAAGGCACAATACTCTTTGTGAGGCCTAAAAACAAAAACATTTCCTGCTCAGATTGACACTGCACTTGTTACATACAAAAGCAATAACATCAGGATAACCTGACCCATTTTATTTTCCCCACCAGCTTCTCACTCCCTACAGAAAAAGTAGCATTTCCAAGAGGAGCCTGATCTGGATAAGTTCGTTTTCAATATTCACAAAGCCTCTGAAGAGATACACAGTGACCCTGAGTTTGTCTTTCATGCTCAGAGGCCACAAAACCAAAGCCTCTGTTCACAGACAGCAAATCAATCCTGACACCCTCTCCAGACCTCTGAGAAAATTAAAATCATTTTTAAACCCCAGCAAACTCTGACATCTGGAATTTGACTGCAACAGGACCCTGAGGAGGATAAATAGCTGCAATTTTGCAGGCAGCAGTGACAGCACCCAGCTACAGAGGACTCCTTTCCTACCACTGAAAATAATTAAATTCGTATTTAAATCACCCCCCTCCCACCAAATTATATGAAAGCAAATCCACTGTACAAAGTTCTAACAAATAAAAAGCAGCAGCCAAACAGGCAAGAAGCACATGATTTATTCCACACCAGTGAAATAAATTTCTTCACCAGTGTCAGTGTCCCTACATAGTAAACATGGCTTAATAATAGAGCTGAAGTCCTCCTTAAGCAAAATTTCGGGAAGCCAAGCAAAACAAACCCTAATCCTATTTCAAGCCAGCGCTGTGATGACAGACAAAAGTGTTTAAACAAAGCTCAAGATGTCCATACACCAATTATTAAACTCCAAGCCTCTTTTCCACCAGTGCAAAAAGCATTTCATCCCAACCCCACAAGCAAGGCAAGAGTCCAACAATTGGGCAGTGCACGAATTGAATGATTTTCCCCCGAAGTATGTCCACATATTTGTTTTTTATCCCCTTACTAACTCCTTCCTGGTCATCTTTTCAGGCGTTTGTAGAAGGTGGAGCCTGCCAAAATCAAGACCTCCATTAAAGAGGCACCATAATTCAGAAAATATCCATTTTCCACCTAGGAAATTAATTTCCAGAGGTAACTAGGTGGCATTTAATGTATTTCCTGATTCTGAAGGCATCCTCAAGCTTTAACTTGCTCCAAGGAGGACAAAACACATCCAGAAGAAGCAATGATACCTGAAATTTTAATTTTCTGTTCTCCACCTGGAGTTCCTACCCAGTACTAACACCCAGGAGCTTCTGAGCAAGTCAGTCCTGAAAAAGTAAAATAGGAAAAAAAAAATAAAATAGAAAAACACAAATAGCAGAAAGAACACATGCTGCCTGTTTCTGAGACACACCATGAAAGTCACCCAGATCTTTTCTTTACAGATCTCAAAGCAGGGCAAAATAAAATTTCTTGCTTAGACTGGTGTTGTCTTTTAATCAGCATCATCAGGAACAAGGGGACAAGAACTCCTTGTCCTCAGCCAGCTCTGATGCAGAAGAAATATCTGAGTTGCCTTTGAGCAGTCTGGTGTTACTGCAGCTTTTAGGAAAGGGATTTTGACTATTTCTCTCCTTTCAAGCAAATAGAAAAAAAAGAGATCAGAGAAAGAGGAAGAAAAACACAGCAGGTTAAAAAGAGAGGGAAAGAGGTGTGTGCCAATTAAATAAAAACCACAAAGCACCATGAATCATTCTACTGCCAAGAAATGGGGGGAAAAAAGGAAGAAAAAAGTTCACTCGGGGCAAGATTAGCTGTTGAACAAGCCCATGCTGGTGGAAGCAATGCAGAAGTGGAGAAACTGGAGAGTTTCTTTTCCTCCTGTTGCTTTTTCAGTCCTCAGACACCCTGGAGGCTTCAAAGCACTGTCCCCTCACCCATGGCCATCCCCACAGAGCATTTCAGCACCAGGGCTGGGAGAACTTTCTCCTGGGCCACCTTTACCCCCCTCAACTTCCCTGCAGGCTTCTAAAGAAGGCAAGCCCAGAAACAGCTTTAAAAATCCTCATTGGCACCTCTGGAAAACCCTTCAATCAGCGGTAAAATTGTAATGGAGGCTTTAGAGCCATTTCAGCATTTTACCTCTCTAATAGCTTTAAACATTGGTTGCAAGTGTTGAAAATCTCAAATTTAATTTGTTTTCAAGCCACAGAGGCACTGGACTAATAAGAAGCTGAGTGCTGGCTTCTCATAAGGCTGTTTTAGTGCTCATAACCACTTAATGTGCCAGCACCAGCAGATGCTTCCCAGATTGTCCCTGAGGTGCAATATCCAGGTTGGTGCTGGGATCCATTTACAAAGCACAGGTAAGAGCAGCATCTCAGGGGTAAAATGACTACTCCCATTTGGAGATAAGCCAGAAAGGAGCAGAGGAAGACAAGCCTGCATTTCCAAAGCTGTCATGTAGTGCTTTACAAGCCCTCAGTAATCAGGAGGAGTGCAAGACTTGAGAATAAAACAGAACCAAGAGCATCTCACACACAGCAGAGGAAAGAGCCCAAAAAGGGCTCAGAAAAGCAACTAGAAGTTCCCTCCAGCCTCCATCCCTGCAGTTCCAGACTGCCCCATGCATCAGGATTGATGTGCCTGCCCAGCATCATTCCGAAGGGAGGGACAGGAGCATTTCTAGGCAGCACCTGACTGGAGGTGAGCCCATCCATCACTGCTGGCAGCCCCAGTGGCAAATGCATTCCCTTGGGATGCCACTGTTGGCAGCTTCCATGAAATGACAGGCTGGAGAACAAGTGGTAATTGATAAGGAAAACAATTTGGGAGCACAGGCAGTGTATTAAGTCATGAATCATACCCAGACAGAGAGGGCAAAGAACTGCTAAACTTTAACCCTGCTGCAAAATATAATTGTTTAGCAGCAGTTGTCAGTTGATTTAATACCCTAAAACATCCTGACAGCTCTGTGTGGCCTGGGTCACTTCTCCATCACTTTTCCCCAGCTGCAGTTGCTTTAATGCTCTCATATAGATCTGCTTTGAAGGAGCAAGTTCAGCCCAGGAAAGCTGTTTCCAAGAGCAGAAAAAAAGTGTTCTCCTGAATTTTGCAGGATTTTCTAGAAAAAGGAGTGAGAATCATGGAATCATACAATAGTTGAGGTTGTGGGGGACCTTTCAAAGCCCATCGAGTCCAACCTCCCCAGCAAAGAGCAGGGACACGTTCCACTGCCGCAGGCTGCTCCAAGTCCCAATGTCCAACCCGGCCTTGGACACTTCCAGGGATCCAGGGACAGCCACAGCTGCACTGGGCACCCTGTGTCCTCTCCCTTCATCCCTTGTCCCAAGTCCCTTTCCAGCTCTTTTGGAGCTCCTTTAGGCACTGGAAGGGGACTGAAAATGTAAAATGCCACTTCATGACATGAAGAAGAAACATTGAATTGACACCTTTGAAGCCAAAGATTGATGAGGTAAGGGCCAGACCCCAAGCCTGTGTTTAATTAATCTCCTCATATCTATCATTCAGGGCTTTTAGTACAATTAGAACAAAACAAAATTTAAAAAGCCTAAAGGAATACCAAATATTACAAAAAACAGTGCACAATGGTAAACCCCAAACTCATCCAGAAAACTGAGTAAGGAGCTTGGGTTGAAAGGAACCACCAAATGCAAACATTTGGGTTTGTATCACCCAAGAAGTGGTGACAATTCAGCGTGTGGGTTGTTGAATCAAGAGCATTATCCTACACCCAAATCAGTGCTTGGGGGTTTGAAATCACAAATCCATTGCATCAGCTCTGCCCACATTCCAGAAGTGGGGAGAAGAAAGGCAAAGCTCCTCTGACTGCTTTGCTGCCTGAATTATGATGCTCTCAAGAGGTGTCCAGGCTACCATGTCACACTGCTCAATTACAACCCCCTTTTCCCAGCACACATTTATCTCCAAGGATGGAGTGCTGGTCCAGAATCCCAAGGGAAACATCCCTCATTAGTTCCTCTGACCCCACTGAACCAGCTCTGCTCTAGCTGGAAATGAGATTGAATGTCCTGCCTGCACATCCCCCTCTCAGGAAGGGGCTTCTGCAAAGATGTACAACAGAGCCAGGGCCAGAAAACAGCTCCCAGATCCTCCTTCTGCCCCTTCCCCCAGTGCAGCTCATTTTGGGCTGCTCTGGCAGCACCTCTGAGATGGAAACGGGAAAGGAAGTGAGGGGGAAAGTGAGAGCAACAGAAAAACAGAAAGAAAAGAAAAAAACCAAAATACGTTGAGATGAACATTTCATAAAACCACAGAACAGATTAGGATGGAAGAGACCTTGCTGCTGTCACCACTGAGGAATTCTGAATCCCTGGGACCATCCTTCTCCCTGGTACCTGAGGCTTTCTGACAGCACCAACCACTGCCCATTGCTTTGGAGGTGAGGCACTGGGGCTGATGCCACCAGGAATCACAGCTAATTTGAGGGCTTGCAGGGTGTTCTCTGCAGCTTTAGCTGCTTTGCCTTCAAATCCAGGCTCTGGATAACAGTCCAAGTGGCCTCTGAGCAGGGCTGACCTTTTTATAGCTGATTGATTGGCTCCTATAGCAGTTACTTAGAGAATTTCTAATCCTAATTTCTAATCTGGGCATCCTGTGCCAGGCCTCCTCCTGCACCCTCACAGCCAAGAATTCCTTCCCAAAATCCCATCTACTTCCTCTGTCAATGGGAAGCTGTGTCCTAGCACTGCAGGCCCTTGTCCAAGGTCCCTCTCCAGCTCTCTTGAAGCCCCTTTAGGTATTGCTTTGTAATTAAGAACAGTTGCAAATCTGAAACTTTTGAAAGTAAATACCACACTCAAATCAATCTATTCATTAGTTATTCCCACTGAAGACAATTAAAACCCTGAAGCATAACAAGAGGCTCACTCCAGCAAAAGACAACTCCGAGCAATATTTGTCTCCAGCCCCAAATAAATTAATTTTCCAGCTATTCCTTTGTTCAGCTCTGTGGGCTCATCCCTGTGAAAGTGGTACTAAGATGCCAAAATAAAAGCAGAGGTAGCTTTACATGTTTTGGCTGCCATTTCAGCCCAGGCTGAGCAGAAGGATTCTTTTTATTTGATTTTCTCTGTTTCCTTTTGTACAACACACCAAGCCACCTCCCATTTGGTTTAAAATATTCGCAGAGGGCAGACTGGCCCCATCCCTACATCCTCCCATCACAAGACCAGTAAGAAAGTTTGAAGTAGTGGCAACCCCAGTTTCAACAGCTGCTGTTGGTGAAAATTAACTGTAACTTCAGAATTTTCTTTCAAATTAATTCCCATGTTCCACAATCATAAGCTGTCCAACTCAAACAAAGCAGGGAAAGCAATTTTTTACTTATCCATCTGGGGCCAGTTCATCACAAAATAAACAGAAACAACCAACCAACAAAAAAATGTTTAAGCAACAACAGCAGAAACCCAGCAAAAATACAGCCAAAAAGGTGCTGATCCTGAATTAATTTCTACTCCCAAGCAGGCAAGCTCTGCCTGAGTCCTACAAAAGGCTCAGAGCAGCTGAACAATATCCTAAATGAAAAAGTATGTGAAAATACAATATATGGGAGGAGGTCCCTGGGACCATCTCCAATTCTCCATTTCTCAGAGGGAGTGTGCTCAGGAATAACTGCAATGCTTTTTATCTAAGTCCATGTGTCCACCCAACGGAATCTCACTAGAAAACATCTTTTTTTCCAGTGAACATACTTGTCAAATTTTAGCTATTGAACTGGAGAGGTCTCTCCAGTCACTCTTCAGGCAAATTGATGGACATCAGTTCATTAAAATCAAGAAGAACAGACACATATTGGATCAGATTGGATCCAACTGCTGGACTGTTCTATTTCCTTGCCCTTCATCCTCCTTTCCTCTTCCCCAGGCTCTATCTTAAGTTTTTCCACAATTCTCTTTCACAGAATCCCACACTGGGTTGGGTTGGGAGGGCCCTTCAGTGGCACCCATGCCATGGGCAGGGACAGCTCCCACTATTGTGAGCAGTGGAATTCCTTCCTGATATCCAAGCTGTGATCAGCCCAGATGGCCCCGAGGCAGGAGTGACAAGAAAGGAGCCCAGAGCAGAGCAGGCTGATGTGCTGCTCCTCCCCAAGCCCATCCCTGTGCCCAGGCACAGACAGGATGTCGGGCAGCACGACCTCCAGTCTGACCCAGCTGGCAAACCCTGAGTGCTCACATTCTGCTCCACAAAGTGCTGCCCCATTAAAACACTGACTTATTTATCCCACAGGATGGTCCAGAGGGCAGAGACACATCTGGGAACAACAGCCACTGAATGGGCTAATGTGCCAAAGGCTTTCTGCCCCAGCTTTGGTGCCAACCCAGTGACCTGAAGGTCTAGAATAAAAAAATAATTAGAGCAAGGCAAAACTGAAGTGCCTCTCTTTCAAGGGGAAAATTGATAAAATCAGGGTCTTCCCCAGCCTCCACAGGCACAGCTGACATCGACAGAGCCTGTCTGAAACAGTGGACATGTCAGATTTCGCAGCATGAGGTTAGGGCTTGGCTTCCCAGAAACAAGGGTGCACTTGTTCCTGTATCTGCCAGACAAGGGGATGCTTTGTGCAAGTCAAAGAAATCATGTATTTTTCTAAACCTTGACATATGGAAGGGATTTACCTATTTTTCCCTAAGAGAGATTTAAATGGGTTCAGTGCACAGCCAGAGGGAAACCAAATGAAGCCACAAGGCCCAGCAGCAGCTGAGTGTCCAAAGCCAGCATCCCTCTGGAGAAGGGGCAGAAGCTTGGCTTATTTAATCTTTTTTTTTTTTTTTACATCTCAAGGGTGAAGTGTTGGGGAAAGAAAATAAACAGTCAGCCACCTTGGGAGTAAATTTAAATGCTGGAGTTGGCTCATCACACAAAAACTTGGGTATTTCAGGTCCAGCACATGACAGACACTGGTCCATGGTAGGTTCTACTTTGCCTTTTGCTGTTTATCCCTCACTTTTGGCTGGAGAAGCAGGAATCCCTGATGGCTGCATACAACAGCAGCAAAATAGTTTGGTCAGACTTGAGCACACAGCTACTAAATCCTGCAAATACACACAGAGCAATTCTGCATCAACCTCAAGGGAAACAAAAAAAGCAGTGAAATGTGAGATCCTTTCCAGATACTGCTCAGCTAAACCCCCATTTCTGATACAACCTGAGGCTCTTGAGCGTTTTGGGGAAGGAAAACACCCAGACAAGGAGGCAAAGTCACAGAGGGGTGGTTTGCTCAGGATGTGGGGTGGTTTGAGTGGTGACAAACCAGGCGTGGCGAGCAAAGCCTCCAGCAAGGCGCCACAGCCAGTTCTGAATTACAGGAACCAGGTTTGTTTTTCTCCAGAAATGGCACAAAAAGTCACATCAAAAATGTCAAATGTGAAGGGACAGCAGTGAGCAAGAACGAAAGAGCTTTGTGGTGAAAGGAGCAGCCTGGGGCAGAGGAAGAGCTAACACCAACACCAGAAATGCCCATCTCTCCCCCAGGCATCATTAGATGGCATTTTGGGAAGGAATTGTTCCTTGTGAGGGTGGGCAGGCCCTGGCACAGGGTGCCCAGAGAAGCTGTGGCTGCCTCTGGATCCCTGGAAGTGTCCAAGGCCAGGCTGGACACTGGGGCTTGGAGCAGGCTGGGACATGGAAGGCTGGGATTACCTCATCTTTAAAGGTCTCTTCCCACCCAAACCATTCTGTGATGACAATCAAGAAGAGGGTTGGTTTCTGCTGAAATGGATGAGGATCTGGGTCTCTCTCCTCTCCCTTTACTAAGCATCCAGCTGAGCTGATCCCATAGAAGTGCTTTGGAATTTGAGTCCAGCAAGGACACTTTAGCACAAAGGGGATGTTAAAATCACCAGACTCCTGCTGTTCACATCACCCTCAAATCAAGAGCCTGGTGCCTGCCCAGCAGCCTCAGACACCCAAGTGACGGGCAGGGAGGTGAGAGCTGCTCTTCTTGGACCCAGGGTCACCTTTGGCACAGGCAGCATGATTTGAACAACCACCCAAACTCTACTTGTTGGTCAGCTGCACTGCTTTTTGTCACCCAAAAATCAACCTTGACTTTACAACTGGCTTCAGGAGAGCTCACAAGGAAGTTGATTCAGTTTCTAAGAGTCACAGGCTGCAAGTGCACACTTCAAACAAAGGCTCAGTTGTTTCATTTTTTGTTCCGTAATTCTGCCTGGAAAAGGGCCTCATTTGACTTCACTGAAGTCAATTGACTCTCAAGTGCTTGCTGACATCATCTGCAAATAAGTATCTGCCAAACAAAGGCTCAGAACTGCACGTCAAGTGGAAATGATGGGTCCAGACCAGTTCAGCAGCTTTTCTTTTAACACCTCGCTGTAGACATGGCACAAAGGCAAAAAAATTAGGGTAATTTTCAAGGTTGAGATGAGTACCAAGAGTAACAACCAAAAAACAATTAAAACCTCCAGCCATGGACAAGCATATTTCCAGCTGCTGGTTATACCCTTGAGATTCCACTCTGGAGCTTGGCCATAGTTCTTCTGGAAACAACCCGGAGAAAAAGCTTAAAACTGCAACCAAACACCCCTAAATGCAAGTTTCCTTTCCCAGAGGAACACACAAGTCAGTAAATAAAAATCACAGATCAGCTTCTCAGCCAACAAAGAAGAGTCATTATATTTTTCATCTTTGCTAATCAATTTTGTTAATAAGGCGTGTCAGCAGCACAGAGGTTCCCAATTCCTAAAACCACAAGCATTCCTGGAACCCAAGCACTCTGGATCCCCACCCAGACTCCACAGGCAGCAGAGCCCTCTCTGAAACAGCAAACTGGCAGATGACTGAAATGTCTTGTGACCAATGCCAGAAAAGCCACACCTCACGCATTTTCAAGTTTTTCCCTTCCCTGCTGACCATTATTTCAGAGAGGGGCATTTGGTAAGGGCCTGGAATAACAGGACAGAGGAGAATGGCTTTAAACTGACAGAGGGCAGGGTTAGGATGGGATATTGGGAAGGAATTGTTCCCTGGGAGGGTGGGCAGGCCCTGGCACAGGGTGCCCAGAGAAGCTGTGGCTGTCCCTGGATCCCTGGAAGTGTCCAAGGCCAGGCTGGACAGGGCTTGGAGCACCCTGGGACAGTGGAAGGTGGAATTAGGTGGCTTTTAAGGTCCTTCCCAACCCAACCCAAGGCAGTCTATGATCTACTCCCAGACTGGTTCCTTCCCCAACTTCCACCTCTTCCTCTGCACACCCTTCTCAAGGATCATCACCACAAACTAATCCTTCTCCTTCCTATTCCCTCCATTTCATTCATTTACTCCTGCTGGGGCCAGGTTTCCTTCTTATCTCGTTAATTGCTGCGGTCATTTTGGAACCACAAGCATCCTTGAGGTACTTCCACAAAGTCTACTTTTATGAGAGATGAAAAAAATACCTTCGACTTGGATAGGGAAAAAAGAAAGGATCATAAAAAGCCTTTTCTATGGGCCCCTGCACTCTCCCAATGCATCCAGCCACCCAGTAAGGACACACTGCAAAGCTGCTCTCCAACATTTTCTGCTCTGTCACAGCCCAACTGTCCTTGGATCTATTCCAGGACACCTGGGAATTCACGAGAGAGGCTGCAAAAGCAGAGTTGGTGAAGTAGGAGACTGGCAAATTCAACCCCAAATGTAAAGCAAACCACTTGAGTCCAACTCAAGGGCAGCAAGGTCACATTCACTTCCTTCTGGGTGTGGAAAATCCAAGTCTCCTCTGGAAAAGGGCCACAAATTTTCCCTATTCTGTCAAGATCAGAGAGAGAACCTCTGACACTGAGACTCTGACAAGAGTCAAACTTCCAAGATGTCAATACCACTTCACTTTTCTCATCTTCCCTCCTCAAAATTCACTCCCATAGCTCCACACATGGGAAAGGACTAAATGTCTGAGAAAAGAGAGACAGTTAATTAACCTGGGATTAACAGGATCACAGATTGCCATTGCCTCTTTGGAAAAAGGAGTTATATAATTCAATTGTAAGAGTCTAACTGCAACAACAACTACACAGCTGAGAGGAAGAACATTTTTTTAGGAAAGCAAGCAGAAAAACCACCTCATTTTTCCCCTTCTGTGAGGGAATTCAGAAAATATTGTACCTTGATGCTGTGTAAACAATCTTCAGCAATAGCCTCAAGACTGTTTCTGTCACAAGCCCAAAATCTGACACCATAGCAGCTGCTGTGCAGAAAATTAACTGTATCCCAGTCAAAACCAGTACAATGAACTCACAGGGAGAGTCTGGAAAGGCTTTCCCATAGGGGTCAAACCAGGAGTTGATTGATATTCAAACCAGTCGAGATTTTACAAGAGTGGCTGCACCACTTCCCTTAGACTGGAGGAGCATTGCCGTACCCAGGTGTCCGGGGGAAGAAATCTCTGTAAAAACACATGGCTGGCTCTAAGGGACCATGGCCCAAAAATCCCTCCATGCCCCCTCTTGTTGCCCTTTTCTCCAGAGATGCAGCTCAGTTCAGTGCTGGCTGTTCAGAGTCCAAAGCCACGTTTTGCAGATGCTCTGCAGTAAAAACCTTTGACACCTCAAAAGCTTTATAAATGCCTGGGCACATTAATCACCCAGTCTGAGCCCATAATCCCAGCCCAGGCCCCACAGTCAATGGGTTTTGCAAACTCTCCCCCACAGGCATTCTGCCTCTATCAGGACTACACCACAAATTCAGCATTAGTCAAACATCCTCACCCTGGCAATATTTAAGGTGCACCACAAGATCAGGCTCTAACACTGTGGATTTCCTGGGGTCTCCAGGACTTGGGATTTCCCATCCTTCAAACCAGCTTTGCTGAAATAGGGAAAATCTTTGACACAGAACAAGCAGGTTCATCCCAGCCTTTCCAGGAGCTGTCTGGAGCCTGTGGAAATCAAAGAGGTGCAAGCTCCTGGCAGGATAATCCCAGTTCCTGAGGCTGGAACACCTCTCTGCTCCTTGCCAGTCCAGGATCCTGCCCTAAGAGAGGTCTTGCTCCTTCATGAAGGCCAAACTATGCTATTCCCAGTTAAAACCAGTAACACTCTGCCAAGTCTGGTCTGAAGGCACCACACAAAACAAATACAATTCCTGCCTGGCTCAGCTGTCACAGCTTCCCCGGACAATCATCCACCTCGCAGCCTCCCTGTAAAGTGAAGCGCTCAAAGGTGAATTTTAAAAGATGTTTAAGTGATGTGTAAAACCCTAAACACAGTCTGGTTTTGCTTTCATTTCCAAGCATTACAAGGAAAAAACCCAGAATCCTAGAATCAGAATAGTTGGGGTTAAAAGGGACCTTTAAAGATCATCTAGTCCAACCCCCTCTAATGAGGGGTGCACCCTCAGGAACAATAAGGAAAAAACACAGATATTTAATGGAATGACTGGATTTCCCTGCATTTAGCCCATCAAGCCAACATGATTGGACACATCCATTCACGGGGACTCAGCTCTGAATCACTGGTCACATCCAACACGAAGCATCCAATGCTTCAGTGCCCAGCCTCAAATTAAACAACCTTGAAAGAGCCTCTTTCCCTTAAAAGCTCCTGTGCCCTCAGGCCTACGGTGTGGAACACCCACAAATTGAAAAAACACACGGAAAAGGGCAAATTAACCCATCCTCTAATAGCAGATTTCAGCAAAGCAAGCAATTTCTGTGACCAGTGACCTCTGGTCGTTTGGGAATGAGCCCTGACAATGTCCCAGCTCCAAAGCCTGTGGCTTAGATCATCTGTTCAGGTCATTTCCCAGCTCTGGCCAAGCAGGAATTACAAGAGCATTTCACCAGAGAGTGAATTAATACACACAGCCCAGACACAGCACTGCAATTCATTATGCTGATGGATCACAGCTCCTCATTTATCTTTGCACAAAAGGACCCCAAAAAGCCACCAGAAGCCTCGGTTGGAGGTCATGTGATGCATTTAACCAAATGGACTGTCTTGAACCACACACATTTCACTTGAAGGGCATAAATCCTGACAGGGACTGCCCAATTCATAGGAAGGGGTTGAGATATCATTTATAGATTTGCAGCTACATGAGCAGAAGCAGGTAAAGGCAGGGGGAGGCTTTATTAGATATTTCCCCTCATCTCCCCTCCCACATCCTCACAGTTCAAACGATTTGCAATTAAGAAGAGGATTAGGAGATTAGTGATGCTTTGATAGCCCAGCCCAGCCAGTGAATAAAAGTGGCTGTTTCTTTTTACTGGGTAGATTAAAAAATTATCATTGCTATTTCCTTTGGTAGGAAATCTTTGTCCCCTCTCCCACCCAGGATGACTTCCAAGGTGGGATATTTGCTGTGTACAAACAACAGGGGTTTGGAAGCAATAAAAAAATGCTTTTGTGCACTGACTTAATAATACCCTTGGTTGAATATGTGATGAACAAGCTGTGGTTAGATCAGAAATTCCTCCCTCATACCAGCTACAGAGATTATAATGATCTGAATCTCAGTAAGACCATTTCTCCTCCTTCGTGTGTCTTTCATTTCAAAAGGCATTAAAAAAAAATGCAAAGGGGATCTTTCCATTAAAGCTGAGGGTACACAATAGAAAAAAAGGAATTTTAGAAATTTTCAAAATTTTAAAAGAAGATCAGAGTATTATTATCTGTGTGCCTTCAGCCTCACTCTTCATTCTCAAAAGTGAGAGAAAAGCAAAGGATAATGACAATTCCAGCAAGCTGCCTCTCAAAAAAACCCTAGAACTCAGGTGAGCAATTAAAATTCTCATTTTCATGTAAATTTTTAACGTGGAGTAGACAGCTTGATATGTATACATGTGAAGGAAAAAGAGAGGAATCATTAAAATTCTGGCTGTGGAGGTGCAGCACAATTCAGACAACAAACATCCACAGGCATCAGCTGAAGATATCATGGAGGCAAAGTTGGGTCGTGACCCAAATTTGGGTGAAAACCTTTTATTCTGGGGAGTTTGATGTTTTAACAAGACAGCAGAAAACACAGGCTGCAGCTCACTGTAGGCTTTCTTCTCCTACTGCTGCTGTCTCCATCTCTCTCTTCTACCAAAGTGGAAGCTGGGGCCTCACATAGACTTTAAAAAGACCAGCTCAGACTGGACATATTTTTAAGCCTGGATCAGCTACCTTTGAACACAACTAATTCCTTTCCAGCACTAGCAAAAACCAATGGAAATCCCAAGCAGACCTGCAAAGCTGCCACTGATATTTTTTGGTAACGTAAGCAGAGGCAGCTATCACTGAAAAATTCATGGCAAATTTTCTGTAAAATTTTAGCTAAGAACTGCAGTGTTCTGCTGGCTCCAAGTGGTCACCCAGACTGAGCTGGCCAGGCTGAAAGCAGAGGGAAAATAGCTCCAGCATTCCTACTTTGCAAAAGGAAATTTGTTTTCGGCTGCACAAACTCAAGCAGTGACTTTCAAATTCACAGCCAAACTGCACCACCAACAATGGCTGCAATTCACAACCAGGAGCCTTTCTGGCACCGGGATCTGCCACACAGCCATGTTCGCTCCTTCACAGCTGCTTGTCCAAGAGCAAAAGCACTCCAGAGCCAAGAAGATCCCTGGTTATAGACTTACAAACAGAACGGAGGAGCCAAGCAACAGGAGAGCAAAATTAAACATTCAAGAGGCAACCAAAGGGTCCCCTGGGAGCACTTCAGATGAAACAAGATATAAACAAGGAAAAAAACCCCCAAATTTAACTTGTAAGCACACTTTAAGAAACCATCTCAGGCAGCATGGGAGTACAGGAAAACAGTAAAACAAAATCCTTACCCAAATGATGTAACAGGGTGGTTTTGACAGCGGTATTTTCACACTTCTCCTATCAACACATCACAAGACCTCATCTCACAGCCCAGAACAAGAGGGGATGTGCAAGTCAAGCCTCATTGCCTGGATTTTCTCTGCCAGAGCACTTGCAATCTATATTTACCCAGGGAATAAACCGGAAGAGTCACCTCCAGCAGCTGTCCCATTTACACCTGGCTTGTTCTCACCTTCTGCTGCTTTTCATTGAACCCCAGGAGGCTTTGGCTTGGAAGAGACCTTCAAGCCTATCCAGTCCCACGGACAGGGACACCTTCCACTACACCAAGCTGCTCCAAGCTCTGTCCAGACTGGCCTTGGACACTTCCAGAGATCCAGGGGCAGCCCCAGCTTCTCTGGGCACCCTGTTCCCCTACCTACAAACTCACTGTCACATGCAAGAACAGAATCATAAAGGCTGGAAAAGACCTGCAAGATCACCAAGTCCCTTCTGGGACCAAATACCATCATGCTCACTAAAACCACACCACGAGGGCAGAGATGCTGCACAAACTCAGGACCTACATATCCAGCCAAGGGTGCTGCAAGCACCAGCAGGACACTGAGCAAGGAGTGCAAAACCACAAGTAAAGTGTTTCCCTTTACCACAGTAAAAACAGATTTGGGCACATTCAATCCCCTGGAGCACCATGACCAACCTCACTGTGCCCATCTCTACATCAACCACACGGGGAGGACGTCCTGCCACGGTCAACAATTCCCATCAAACATCCAAGCCAATAAATAAGAAAAAAAAAATCAAATATTTAATATTTTCAACACAAGCCAACAGGACAGGGAAGAGGTGCCAGGCAGCTGCTGTCCCTGCTCACCTTGGTGGTGTCATCATGTGACCGCTGGTACCGTTTCCAGCGGCAGCCGTAGATCCCGGTCAGACAGGACAGACATAGCTGGGGCTCGTAGTACTGCAGGGGTTGGTGTTTAACCATGCTCCTTCCAGCCCCTCCAGAGCCAGCTACCACACATCCATCAGCTCCTGGGAGCGCCCTGAGGCAAAGGAGAGAAAAACACGACAACAACAAAAGGAAATTAAAATCCCGAGTGATATTTCAATACGTTAACAAGCAATTTAATAATTAACCGTGTCCTCTGGCTACTGAGAGGAGGGATGAGAATCAGATCTACTCCCAGCCCTGCCAACATCTCCCACTCGTTACTGAACAAGACCAAGAAGTTTAATTAGTTTGCAAGTTTTATTTCCTTGTGTAGCTTCTCCCACACCACCAAAAGCAAATGTGCTCACAGGAGTTATCTGCTGGGAAAGCCACGTGAGGACAAAAGCAGGAGGATGATGATCTGCAGCCCAGGTGACTGGGTTTTTATGAATGACTGAAGTGTAAAGAGACAGAGCTGCTGCAGAACAACCTGAAAATCGATTCAGAGACCTCCACAAAGCTGAAGCTGAGCCAAGCTAAAGCAGTTTATTGTCAGCATCCCATGGAGTCTGCAAAACAGTCCCAGATGAAGAATAAACACTTCCATGCCTCCTGCAGAAGGAGCATCACAGAATCAGGGACTATCCTGAGCTGGAAGGGCTCCAAAAAAAGGATCAAACTTCTGGCCCTGCACAGGACAAACCCAAGAACATAGAATACAATGCGTGTATACACAAAATGTATAATATAGGTATTACCTCCTCCCTTTATAAACCTCTCAAGCACTCCCAGGGATGCACAGCTGGATGCTGTGCTGGATCCCACACTACAGGTGTGCACCCAGAGCCCCACACACTGCTGCTGTGTGCATCATCAGTGGAGTGGAGTCTGACAGCAGCTGAGCTTGCACAGTGCTTGCTCACCTTTCCCAAGAGTGCAGAGTTGGTTGCAGGGTGTGTGGCCAGTAAATCCTACCCTCTCCAAGGGAAACGCTTTGCTTCCTTACATGTGGCATTCCCAGGGCTCAGGTCCTGGGAAAAGCTGCGACAGCTGAGTAGCAACATCCTCACTGGCATCAGCTGGGCTTAGGGACATAAACCAGCCACCTAAAAGCTTTTCCTTGACACATCCCACGGAAGGAAGCCTCCAAAAGCAGGGCTGGCTGTATTTTTCAATCCAGTTGATGCACGAGGGGAGTGGTGGAGTCTAGAAATGTCAGCAGGGACACAGACAGTTCAACCCTCCCAGCTGCTGCTCGTGTCTGTGTCCATTCATGCTCCGTGCTGACAGCCCAGGACAGCCTTACCCTGATGCTCTCATCAGGACTCAGCATCCCAGAGACAGGAGGTTGTTGTGGCTCCAAACCCTGTCACCACGCTGTCCCCAGAGCCCACAGCCCTGTGCCTTCCTCTGGCCCAGACACAGAGGCAGCTTTGTGCTTCCAGCACAGCTCCCTGTGCTGCTTGGTGCGCTGACCCACGCAGGGGACACGAGGTGAGCACGACTCACACATCCATGTGTGGCCGGCCCAGCTCCCCACGTGGCTCTGCTCATCCCTGAGGGGGTGACAAGCAGGACAGGGGCACAGGCACAGCCAGCCTGGCACCAGAGCTGTTTACTGATCACGTCCCCCCCGTGCCCGCCCAGCTCAGCTGCCCCAGCACTGCTGTGCCACCTCCGTGGCCTCGTGTCACCTCCCTGCCCACATTTCACCTCTCCTCCTGCTATTCATAAAGCTCACCATTAGTCACTGCTCAAGCTGCCTCCCATCTTCAGCTTCAAGAGTATCCCTAGCAAATGAGTCTCCCCCTCTGCCTTCCTACCACGGGCACAAAAACTGTCACGATGGGACAGAAACACTGAGGATGTGCAAAACTGGATGCTATTTAAAGGTCTTGGGCAAAGCCATCCTCTCTGCCCTGAAGATTCCAAGTGTGGAGTGATGTACAAGATGCTGGGGGATCTGTGCACGATGTAAAAATCATTCACAGCCTATTAACAACTCCCCAGCCAAACCCCTTATTCCCACCCTGAAAACCTAGAAGGCCACAGTTGTTCCAGGTAATCCTGTACTAATTCTTCTCCAAAGAACAGCATCTCTCCTGGTTTCCACCTCTTCCTGTTTTAGTCATGCAAGGCATGAGGGCAGACAGGCCAGCTCCATCCACAAAAGCTTTCACTGGGTATTTCATTTGATCACTTGCAAGAACTGTGTCGACTTTATATAGGAGAAAAATCCTTCCCTGTGAGGGTGGGGAGGCCCTGGCACAGGTTCCCTAGAGAAGCTGTGGCTGCCCCTGGATCCCTGGCAGTGTCCAAGGGAAAAGACAGCTGAAAAGGCTCTGTAAGGCACCAAGAGAAGCTCCCACCCTGGTTCCTCTCACTGCAAAGACAGGCACTGTGGGAGCCCAGAATTCCAGGGTGCTCTCCACAAAAGCTCAGGAAAAGCACAATGACAAAAAAAAAACCAAAAAAACAAAAAAACCCCAAACCACTAAGATGAGTTTTATAAAATCCATTCCTAAATACAGTGTAATTACACGAGGCACAACCAACCAGCCTAAAATGATTCCCTCTTCTCTATGAGCATCACAACCAGATCCATAAAAACTCGAAACAGACGGGAAAGGACAAAACACAGCACCCACCCTCCCCTCCACACACAGGGACACCTGAGGAGTAACAGGAGCTGCAGGGACAGAAACCACATTGACACCATCTGCCCAGGGAGCCTCGCCTGGCCATGAGCATGGACTCAATACTTACTGCTCCTGCTTCCAGAAATGGAGTTAAGGGAGCAGCAGAAAGTCTGCAGCACCTCACCATCACTGTTCCCATGACGTCTCCAGCTGTCGAGGTGGAGAAAGCTGCCTATGAATGATTCAGCCCACTGCTGGTTAGCATTACATACAGAAATGAAAACAGGAAGCAAGACAACAGGCATTAATTATTCAAATCCAGCAACGTGCACCAGGAGGGGGGGGGGGGAAGAAATAAAATAGAAAACACAGACCCACTCATGCTCTCAACCTTGACTTTCAAGATGCATCATCTGCCAAAGGCTATGAGCTTCTCAGAGCTGAATAACCAGCTCACTTGTCTAAAAAGGGGGAGCAGGGTAGATTCCATCTGCAAATACAATGGGAGCATTTTCCAAAGGCTCCAGGATGCCTAATTAGCACACACTGCACTTGTGAGATACTGAAGTGAAGGTATCAGTTACAGATTATTCCTTTCCAAACAGCTTTGGAGGAAAAAAAAGAAAAGGCGAATTGGAGTTGCAAACTTTAAAGTGAAGCTCTCTGGGGGATCTGGCCTAAAAATTTTTGATTTTTGTCTCTGAGTTAACTGCTCCATCCCTGTAGTCTCAGGGCAACATTCAGAAACCTGGACTGGAGAGGGAAGGCAGCAATCAAGACCAATCACTAAAGCATCTCAGTGTCCTCATTTTAGTGAAGGGAAGAGCAACAGCACAAGTCCTGAAGTGCTCTGAGTAAATACTGGGGATGAAGCTCCAGAGGAGCAGGTTTAACAGCCTCTCCCAAGGCTTGCTGCAGTCCAAGCCCTCCCCTTTGATCCCCCTTCAAAGAGACTGAGTGGAGACCTCACTGCAGGTACAACTTCCCCATGAGAAGAAGAAGAGGGGCAGGCACTGATCTCTGCTCTCTGGGACAGGACCCAGGGAACAGCTGGAGCTGTGTCAGGGCAGGTTTAGGTCGGATTTAGGAAAGGTTATTCCTCCAGAGGGTGCTGGGCACTGCCCAGGCTCCCTAGGGAATGGGCACAGCCCCACAGAGCTCCAGGAGAGTTTGGACAGCGCTGCCAGGGATGCACAGGGTGGGGATTGCTGGGCTGTCTGTGCAGAGCCAGGGGTTGGATTCAATGATCCTGTGGGTCCTTTCCAGCTCAGAATATTCAGTGGTTTTTAAAAGCCCAGGGACAAGCAGCTTTACTGCCACACACCATGGACTGCCCTGCTCTGAACACCCACCACGGTTTGCTCAGGATGGTTTGGATTAGCACATCCAAAAGAAAACCCAAAACACAGCCAAGAATGCTTTCATGGAGGCTTATGAATCATGAAATCACAGAATCATTAAGGCTGGAGAAGCCCTCTAAGATAATGGGGTCCAACACTGCCAGGGTCCACCCATGGAACCCTGAAATCTCAGGAGACGGAGCAAAACCAAGCATTTGGAAAGAGGCAAACACACTTGTTTTTTTTCTCCAATAACTCCACCCATGCAGATGTGGAGGACACCTGTGGTCTCCTACAGCATCTCCACCTGCCAAGGCACAGCTGGGAAGACCCATCAAATGGAAAACCTCAGCCTTTCAAAAGGACACGGTTTCAGAGAGGCAAAACTGTGGGGAGAACGAGAGGAAGAAGCACATCCTCCCCCCATATCTGCAGAGGCAGTGGGACACTCAAAACCAAAGCAAGCCCTGAGCACACAGGCTCCCATCTCCCAAAATTCAGGCCCAAGGAAGCTCACCCCAACTGCAATACAAATAAACATAAAAAATAGAGACTCATTTTTATTTGAGGTTAATCTTTTACATTAATTCATTTTAAAAAGAGCTTTGGCAGATTCTACTGATTTCCATATTAAAAGAAGCGTTTTTCCTCTTGTTGGTGACTCCTGGGATCACTGTTTATCAAGAATCTCTGTAAATTCAACATCTTCATCTATACTAAAACTTGTATCAATCTAATTATGCTTAAAACCTTGTTAAGCAAATAATTTCTTACGCCAATTAGGTGAGAACATCCCTGATAATCAATTAGCCCTATTGATATGCTTGTAAGGCTGCTTGTCAGCTGTTTCCCTAATTATACTGGAAAATCCCGATTTTCCTTAAATACTTTCTAAAATTTAAGCTGTTCCAGAGCAAACTCTACAGTTCTGTGCACAAAGAAAAACAGAAGAGAAATCTCTATTGCCCAGCCAGGGCTGAAATCATATAATTTATCTAAATTCTTGGGATTTGCATGCACTCTCCATTGATTTTCATACACATTTTTTTTATTAATACACTGAACTCATCCAAGCCAAAGTAATGCAATTTCATTTTCCCTGACTTGGAAAATGGAAATGGAAGAGGGTCAATATCCCCATCTGTTTAATAACAAGCTATTACCGAGGGCTGTTTGCTCTGGCCACTCCCATGGGAGGAAATTGAGATGCACAAACACACTGAGCACCATTTTCCACATTTTGTTGGCACAAACCCAAAGCATCTCAGCTTGCAAGAGCCAAGATTTCATTTCAAGGCAGAATGGGACACCCCAAAGGCATTAAACAGCCTCAGGTGATTCATTTTGGGGATGGAGGATGCCCATGCAACAACTCCTTTGATGACCCAGCACGGTTATTCTTCCCAACTCATTGTTATTCCCCACTCTGGAAATCAGGTTGGGTCAGAGGTCTCCCACCCACTTTTTCCAGGCTGTAAACATTCACTTTTACACTGATAATACTGCACAAACAAAAGCAGCAGATATATCAAAACTCCAGTCAGCATCTATATTTTTTCCCCTAGCAAACAAACAGAAAAGATAAACAGCAGCAAAGCATTCTTTGCCATGTGCATGTGGATATATGCAATCTTTTGGATGAGAACTGAGGCAGGAAAGCACAACATCTTTGTCCTAAAAGCTGATTGTTGCTGCCTCAGTGACAGAAAATAAGAGTGGGGAGAAAAACAAATTTAAAAACTGAAAGAAAGATCTATGGGCCACATGTTGGTCTGGCAGAGCATTCAGAAGGGGAACATCCCTGTCTCCCTGAGACCCCAAAAATCCATGGCTACATCCCAACCCAGGGAGTGCCTGCAGAGCCACTTTGATTCCCCAAAGTGGCAAGGGATGACCCAAACAAACACATCCCAAATAAGATCTGGCTGAGGTGGAGCCCCTGTGGGTCTGACCTGTTGTTTATCGTTCCTAAATGTTTTCAACAAAAAAATTACAGCTTTGAAACTAGGGCAGCGTGTAGTTCGGGGGTTGTACACTTCCAGTTAATGAAAATTCAGACTTCAAAAGATAAATACTTCAAAGGGATTACAAAAGAAAAACTTAGACTTTAATCTCCCTAAATAAATAAGCACAAGACAGACTAACGCCCTCTGCAACAGAGCTTCTTAATGTTTTCCACAAATGGAGGCGGGAATGGGTGCCTGGAGCTTTGAAAGGGTGGAAGAAGAGGAACAGGGCACCGGAAAAACCTGTATAAACTTCTGGCAGAGCAATAATTAAACACAATCTCTGCTTTCTGCACAAACCTTGCAGGTCAAGCTGTTGGCACAGCTCTGAAAATCTGCTGCAGATCCAAAAATATCAGGTGAATCCACAAGCAGGATCTGAAGTAACTCCAAGCAGCGAAGCACAGGTGGGACATGAGGCAAAACATGGGACACTTCAGGTCCCCTCTGCTAAAGAATTTCTGGCAACCTGAGTATAAAAAGAGCTTCATCTTCTGGGGGCTGGTGGAGAGATGGACAACAACTCATGAATTTCTCCTATCTTTAAGTCTAAAGAGGCTCTTGGCTTTTAGAGGCAGCAAAGAGAAATGGTAAGCAGCCCAAAGTGCATGAAATCACATTTTTGGCAGACGAAGTCCAACCTTTCCACCTCTCCAAGCCTTTGTCTGGTGGAGTCCCCTTGGGACAGCATTCCAGAAACATTCAGAGCAGCACAAGAACCCACCAGTTCAACAGCTAAAAATCTAAAATAGCAACTAAGGTGAGGTGAGACACCACCAGGAGGCAGACAGAGCTGTTGATGTTGATCTTGGCAGAAGACAGGGAACTGGAGGGAATCTGAGCCACAAACCCAAAGGGACAGGCAGGAAAGCACCAAGCTGGTCTGGGACAAGAGGGATGGCAAGGGAGTGTCCTGAGTAAGGGACCCCACGTTCAGCCTCTGCTGCCTGAAGAGCCTCTGACAGAAAATGTCCTGTGGTGTTGGTGTGGTCTGGGTGATGACACCACATCAGCAGGGCTCAACAGAGACAGCCCAGGAAAAACCATCACAGGAAGAATGAGAAGACAACCCAGGACAGCACAGCTGGAAAATAAACAAAACCCATGCACCAACAAGGAATTATAAAAAGTATTTAAAGAATTAAAAAGGTTACAGAAGATTTTTCCTCTCTGCAGACTCCAGGAGTTTCGCCATGCTCACCAAGCTGCAAACCAGAATTTTGCACCAAGCCTTACCCATTACCAGCACTTTTTGCTGAGAAATTAAGTGGAAACAGAGCTGGGTTTGAACATGCACACCCTGGCTTCCTCTTCAGACAAGCATTCCTCCCTCTCCTGGTTTTCCCTTTCCAAACACAGCCCTGAAGAATTCACCATGGATGGTGTCAGCTGGCCCTGCCAGGTTTCACCTTCCCTGCAAGGTGCCAGCAGCTGGAGCAGCCAGAAGGGTCCCACACATCCCTTCAGACACATTCCCTGCTGAAAACCTGGCTCCTGCCAGCCAGCAGGAAAAGAAAACTGCACCAACAACCCCAAAATGCTCATCTGAGAGGGAGCCAAGTGCCTCCACACCCTCTGCACGCACTTGAATGGAAACAGTAAAGGAGAGGGGAAAAAAAAAGCAAAACAAAACCAGCAAGACTCATTTTCCAATCGATACCCTGCACATCTGCTGTGCAACTGCTACCCAGAGAATTAGGCATGAATGTCTCTGGCTTAATGAGAGGTGGAAAGTCCTGCTTAAATGGATTACAAGCTCGCTATTTCCTATGATTGATTCCTTCCATGTGGCTGTAGGAGACATTATTCACAGGGAAAAAAAAAGTTCTTAAGCAGCAGAGGAACTAAATAAATAAAGAAGAAAAACTTGCTTTGCTTTCCTGAGCAACCTGGGATAGTGGAAGGTGTCCTTGCCCATGGCAGGAGGTGGAAGTAGATGAGTTTTAAGGTCCATGAGGTAACTGATGGAGTCCAGGAGAGGTTCAAGAAGCAAAGTCAGCCTTTCATCACCTCCACTACAGCTTTGTGAGGGTTTAGAAAACATGAAGACAAAAATGATATTGGAAAAATGAGACGTATGCATCCCCCAAAGCCCTCCTCCACCCCTACAGCACAGAAGAGATTTGATTTCTGCCAGAGGAAGGCTAACATCCACTTTAGCCCTCTTCTGTTCCAATGAAGCAGAGGTTTGTCTCATGTTCCTAAAGCCTCCTTCCAGTCATTACTGGGGTTTTTTCCAGTTCTGTACAAATCAGTCTCTGCTCAATGCAAGGAGACAGACAGGAGAGCTTCCCTGTCATGAGGAAAAGGAAAATTGCATCAAAGGAAACAAATGGGTAACAAGAGACAGGTTGCAAGACCCCCCATTCCAGAGTCACTCAGCTCCAGGTAAATGATTGTCTTGACTGCGATTCCTGTATCCTGTCAAAAGCTGGTGTTGATCTTTAGGAAGACGTGACTGGGGCAAAAGAATTTTACTCTATTTGCTGCAGTATAAATCTTTCAAGAGAAAGGAATTTTCTCAAGTGACCTGGCAAGCAGTTGCATCAGTCTTAAACGCTCCTTGCTTTCCAAAAAGCATCTCCAAATGCAGGCTAAGGTCACCCTGACACAAGGAGGGACGGGGAGAGAGGGCGAAGTCAGGAAGGGACCCGCCCTCCGTCCTCAGGGTCAGTCCCAGAGTGAGCAGAGGAGGCTCACAGACATTTCCAGCTCCTGCCTGGACAGTCCTGCTCTAATAAAAACACAAAAACAAGGCTCCATCTGCCAGTTACATCAGCTCCTATCTTATTTTCCTTATGGAAAGGCCCAGTCATGAGGGAGTCACAAACTCATTTAGTGATGCAAACCCAAGGCCTATTAGTCCAAGTGCTCTCAGTCATTTTTGAGAACTTTTAATAGGATGAGCATTGATTCTCTGAGCATTAACTCACAGTGTCCTGGTGCCCCTTTTCCAGCACCAATGACACTCTTCCAGACAGTCACCACTGGCACATTATCAGCAAAATGATGTTTTCAATATAATCAGGATTAGAGTGAAACAGGGACACCTGCAGACATCTGTCTTCACATTAAGATGTTCTCTCACAAGCTGCCCAGAGAAGCTGTGGCTGCCCCAATCTTGGAATTGGTCAAGCTTGGATGGGGCTTGGAGCAGCCTGGGATAATGGAAGGTGTCCCTGCCCATGGCAGGGGGTGGAGCTGGTCCAGCTTTAAGGTCCCCTCCAACCCAAACCATTCTGGGATTGGTATCAAGGGTATCCAAAACAAACCTTTGGGGGGTTAGGATGAGCCTGGGGGCTGGAGATGCTGGCACAAAGCTCTCTCCATCTGGGATTCCTCAAAACACTCATCTCATTGGGGTCATGATTTATGACCCTCAGCCCCATGCTCCAGGGAACACAATCAAGGCAAGACCCCCACGGGTCCATTAATCCACAGCAGTTTGGTGGGAATTGCTTCCAGCCCAAAGCAGTTTATCCAAACATCTGGAGCAGCAAAATCCCACAGGAGCCCAGAGGCCAGGATGCAACAGCATCCTCCTCTCTCCTCCTCTGCAGCACTCTAAGCTTTCTAGGAAAAGGCCTAGGAAAAAGGACAAGTTCGAAGTTCATTTTTTTTAAAGTAGCTCTGTGACATTAGAGGAGCAAAAACAATATGAATACCCAAGAGATTTGGAGAAGGGCAGGGTGCTCAGCAGCACAGAATCAACACCAGCTATGCAAACATCCCTCAGTCAGTGAGACTGACCACAGGGAACACATCCATCCACCACAATGACCTTCCCTGTCGATCCTAGAAACACATCCACGACACCAAGAGACCAGGACACTGCTCAAGGCAGATCTTTGAGCACCACACAAGCAAAGAAGTCAATAAAAAGGCTTCCTGCAAATCTTTTGATGAGCCAGCCTTAGGCAAGCACGAGGAAAATGCAATTTTCAAGGCAACACTTGCTCTGAAGACAGAAGCCCCTGCCCAGGTGGGTCAGGCATCTCCCGCCTGGAATACAGACTAAAAAGCAGCCACATCCCAGGGAAGCAGAGAAGAGCTTTCAAGAGCACACAACTCCCACAGAAAAGCTATTATTATTATCATTGTTGTTGTTAGTCCCATGGGCATTTAAGAGATTCCCAGCAAAGTTAGCCCATGGAACTTGAAAGGGCAAGCCAGCTGCACACAAACACAGCATTTCCAGAATTAAATGGCTTTTATCCCACTTCCAGAAAGCCACTCCAGGTTTTCATCCCATCAGATTACGATCCTGCCTTGAGAACAACCACTGTCTGGGTAGGAGACAGGCAGCTTTCCTTCCACCAGCCAAGACATCTTTATTTCCAGCTTATTTTCCTACCAAAACACAGTGTGATTGCACAAGTGCCTCTGTTCCCATTCCCTGCTTTCTCCTACCTTTCCTTCCCTCCCAAGGCAGCGATTCCCTGGAGCTCCAGCCTCTTCCAGCCCAGCTGGAATGCTCTCCAAGAGCTGCTGCTGGGTGGGAAAAGATCAAATAAACCTCCCCCCAAAGGAAGAGCAGTTCTAGCCCAGCCTGCTGTCAAAGACTAATCAGCAAGTACAGCTGGAGAGGGGAAAGGATGGAAGTGGGAAGATTAAAGATGAGAAATGAGTCCCAAAGAAACCAGACTGCACTTGTTCTTGAGTCAATATTTTTTGGTTAAGTAGGAAAACATCGAGAGCATTGAATAATTGACTTCACACTCCATTTGCTGGCCAAGCCAGTTCCTGCCACTGTTTTAAACAGACTAAAAAGATCCTGAAAAATACTGGTATGTTCATCAAATTAAGAGAAAGCACCAAGTACTCAAAAAATGATTGCTGCAAGCGGGAAATTACAGCAAGACATTTCAGGATTAGGCTTCACAAGCATTAGAAGCAAATAAAACAACAAACAAGCAAACAAACCCCAAAGGAAACAAAAAAGAACACCAGCAATACCCTTTTTGCTGGAATGGTTCTTAGACATTACTGAAACTCAAGGGCAAATCAACTTTAATATTGCTGTTCCCTGGACGGGCACACCAGGGTCTAAAGCCACCAGTATCCAGACTGGACAAATGAGAATTCCATAGAAAAGAGGTGTCCAGGAAAGAAAGAAAATGAAAGCTAAAGACGTGGAACGCTTTTTTTTTTTTCCCCTGAAAAAGTTAATTTCCAGACTAACAAAGTATAATTGGGCGCAGAAAAGAGAAGGAATCTCTTTCTGCTATTTGAAAGCAGTTCCAGGTCTTCCATTGCCCCTGCATTCCTGGGATGGGAGCATCCTGGTCTAGGTGAGGCATGGCCAGGACTTTAGGAGGTTTTTTTGTCTTCCCCAGCCAGGACACAATTTATAAATGTCACAGCTACCCCCACATCACGATTAGGGCCCAAGATTAGAGTTTGTCTGGCTCAGGGCTCATGTGAGTCCCTTGAATTTCTGTCCATCTCCAGATTATTACCTCCAGCAGGTTCTCCTTCATTCCCTGGAGCCTGATCCTATTTTTGTATTCTCTGGGTTTATCAGCAATCTTTCACCAGTGTGCTTTTTTTATTTCCCCTCCCCATCCCAGCTCTCTCTTAAGCTGGTTTAGAACAGTTATGTAAGAGTACTCCAGAGTTACAAGGGGAAGGAGGCACTTTCTTCCCTGACCTCAACCCTGGCATTACCAGCACCTCTTCCAGACCTTTACCAACCCCAGCCTTACTGAAACTCCTTACTTCAGAGACACAAACCAAACCCTTCACCTTCCAAATTCAGTATTTGAGGCATTAGGTCACAGCATTTACCTAAGCAGGCTGTGATTGCTTCTCCTGAATGGCACTGCATGGAAGCACCACCTGAAGCTGAGTCTTCCTGTGCCCAGTAGAGCTCTTCAGCCAAGAAAGCTGAGAAGAAACAAATCCATGGATCCTCAAGGCAGCAAGAATCAGACCAGTAAATCCTAAATAATGAGACAGAAGATGCCTCACTCATGGAAAAAAGTAATTTTATTCTCTTTACCAGCCAAGGGCAATCAAGTTAAACTCGTTGCCTTCCTTGGCTCTAAGCCCACAGGTGAGAGACATGAATTAAACTTTCCATGTTCTCTCTGTCCTTTCCAGCTCAATAAAAAAGCTGAAAAGGAATAAAAATTAATCCAGTGATTTTATTATTTTTATCTCTAAGGGGGAGAAAACTATGCAACTGCTAGAAGACCTTTTTCAACCAATTCTTGATTTAATTTTGTGTATCCACAGACTCACCCCTTGGCTCATACTCTTTTCGTGCAGAGTGGGGTTATGGTGGTTCCTGCTCATCCTCCATCCAGTGCTTCTGGAGTCAGCCTGCACATCCTTCAACATCACACCAGGCTCTGGCAATCCATAGGATCCAGCTGCCAAGGTTATTCCATCAGCTTCTCTTCAGATAATTCCAGAGCTGACCTGAGCAGGTGGCTGGACTGCTGAGCTCCCTTCCCAAGCTGAACTATTTATTCTGTGATTTTTTTATAAGCAGGAATCACTTTCTTCAAGGAACGTAAGGAAGTGACTGCAAAGAGGACTCAGCAGGAATTTTGTATTTTACCCCTCTCGTTCCAGTAGAAAAGCCAAGCCTTTTTTCAAGTTTTCAGGCAACCTGAGGTTTACAGCCCATATCTAAACTCCAACAGAGTGAGGCTGCCCAGGTTGGAAATCTCTTTTTTCCAGCAGAAACCCCTCAAGCCAAGCAACTGGATGTAAGTCATCATCTTTTCCTCCTTTAATCCTGGCTATACACTTCCAGCTTCTAAAGGAATTTTACATATCCCAGCAAGCTGGGGGTTTTGGGCCATGCTGCTTTCCAAGAAGGTTCATTTCTCTTTTCAGAAACTGCAAGCTTCAGATGAGCCTGTGAGACTTCAAGTCCTCAGTCCCTAGCTTGGCTCATCCTCAGCAGTGCTCAAATGAGGGTGAGAACATGTTCACTGAGCTAAAAACAAACACACTGTCCCAGTATTTCCAGTAAAATCCACTTGAATTCCAGGTATTCTCAAATTGAATTGTTTTCTGTTCAACCTTCTGCCAAGCCTTTGAGAACTTCAAGTTGTCTCTTATTTTTTTTTGCCAGATTGTGCAGACTGACTGAAGCCCTAAAGAAACCTTCCCTTTTTTGTTTTGGCAGACAGCTGACACCACCTGCTTCCAGCAGCAGGGCTGAGTTTCTATTCCAGGGATGTTACCCAAGTGCTTTCCTCACACACCTCCCACACTTGGGTCCCCAAATCTGTCGGGCTTCACAAAACCCCCGCGGAGCGAGGACGCGGAGGCGGCTCCGTGTCTCGTCTGGCTCTGTCTCTCAAGGACCTGTGTCACAGCTCAGGGACATTGCCTCCCCCACACCAGGGCAGCTCTGCCACCCAACACCTGCTCAGCCCCCAGGTGTGAAGCCACAGCTCCAGAGGGCTCTCCCTGCAACAGGCAGCTCAGGTTTTGTGGGGATTTGAGCGTGATTCCTCTTAAATCTCTCCTTCAGCTCAACAAAAGGCATTTTAAACACCAGCTTCTGAACGTTTTCTCCTCAACTAGAGAGTTTTCTCCTCTCCTCTCTCCCACATCCAGCCAACACCACAGAACAGCTGCTGGAGGTCACACCATGAAGTCCCTGCACAGGGAGTTCCCAGCTATGTGCTGGAGAAAGCTCAACCAGCCCAACAATCCCAAAATCCCAGCAGAGGTGGATGCCAGGAAAGAGGTACAGAGGAGATGCTCGAGGGGCTGGAGCCAGGCTGGGAGAGCTGGGGGTGCTCACCTGAGAGGAGAAGGATCCAGGGAGAGCTCAGAGCCCTTCCAGTGCCTGAAGGGGCTCCAGGAGAGTTGGAGATGGACTGGGGACAAGTCATGGAGGGACACGGCACAGGGCAGGGATAGATGGGATATTGGCAAGGAATTATTCCCTGTCAAGGTGGGCAGGCCCTGGCACAGGGTGCCCAGAGAAGCTGTGGCTGTCCCTGGATCCCTGGGAGTGTCCAAGGCCAGGCTGGATGGGGCTTGGAGCATCCTGAGACAGCGGAAGGTGTCCCTGCCATGGCAGGGGGTGGAATGGGATGATCTTGAAGCTCCCTTCCAACCCAAACCATTCTATGAACGTGTTTAAAGCTTCCAACCCTGGTTTAGTTTCTGCACACCATGAACCACAGGCTCCAGGTTCATCTCTGGGAAAGTTTCCAAAAAGAAAAGGCTGCTCAGCTTTCAGACAGGAACAGCCAGTGTTTATGCCAGGGAAACACTTTTGCTTTCTTCTGCAGTAAGATCAGAAGAGCTGATCTGACCCTCAGCTGGGAAACCCCAACCCTGTGCCACCAGCTTTCACCTCAGCTTCCCCAGCTCCTGTTCCCTGGTCAGAGACTTCAAGAGCAGTAAAAGATGCAGAGTAATGGGATTCTTTGTCAAGATAAGGAGAGTAGGGTGGAGATCCGGGATTATATTCATATTTTTATTTCTATTTTTTCATTATTACTATTTTAAAGTTGAGCCAGCTAAGTGGCTACAAACTTAATCATCTTGAAAGAGCCCTAATATCCCTATTTTTCAGAGCTTCCTCCTGTTATTGACATCACTTTGGGATGAGAAAAATACACAAACAGCAACATCCTCAGAGCTTCAGCTGCAAGCCTCTGTCAAAATCCAGGGATATTACTGGAGAAAGGAGCAGAGCACAGAGGAGACAACAAATCAGCAAAAGTGTTTCACAACTTCTCATATCATATTGAAGAACCAACCACATCATCTCTTTTTCCCCAAAAGAAAACCCAAACCATTTCAGTACCTCAAAGAGCAAAAAAACAAGAGCACAAGACCCGCTCCTCATCAGACCCAGTGCCAATACCCACCAGCCAATCTCAGCCACAACACGAAGCCTGAGATTTTCATTTTTTAATTCACAGCCATGCTTTGTACCAGCTGTGGAGGCTGAAGCACTGGACTCCCCAAACCAGAGCTGGCAGCAGCCTTTCTCCTCCACCATAGGGAAAATACTCTCCAGAAGAGTTTCTCACCACTGAGCTCCTTATTTTTAGCTTGGCAGCCAGGAGTCATTTTCAGGATCCATAAATTGTGTTCAGGCTCATTCCCATCTTTGTATTCTGACAAGCCTGAATTTTTGCTTTAAGTTACAGTGTAGTTTATTAGTCCAAAGGATTTCCAGCTCCAGTTATTGCTTGGTAGGAGCTGAGCTGATACCCATTCATCATCCCTTTACTTACAAGACAAGACTGCACAAGGAAGCCAAAGCTCACATCGATTTCCTGCTAAAATCAGGTCCTAGAGACAGAAAAGGCTTCATTGTGCATTTTCATCTTGCAGGGCTTTGAAATTCTGCTCACGAGATAAGCACAAGGTGGCCAAGGCTTCACCACATAGCAGCCCAAGCATTCTGCCTGTTGTTACTCACAGAGAGGAGACTCCAGATCCAGGCAGAGGATAGCAGGTTTAGGGCTGGATTTAGTTTAAGCCAGAGGATAACTGGTTTACTTCAACCCCATCTGGAGGTGAAGAGCAGGTCAGATACAGCACAGCCCAAGAAAAGCTCTTTATGGAGACAGGAACATTGAGTGAAGGATAACAAGACCTTTGCAACACTCTGGTTTGACCACAGCATGATCCAGGGATTCCAGCCACATCCCACATTTCCAAAAACAACACTCAATTCCCCCTTTTGGTCACCAAAAACAGGAACACACAATGGAGAAGGAAGAGTATTACAACCTAAAACCCAAGGGGAACAACAGGACATCCCCAGGATTAATGCAAATAGCAGGTACAGGAGGGAACAAAGAAATCAAACGTGATTTCACTGCAACTCCCAAATCTACCCTCCAATAAAGTTCATCCAACTTAAAAGAAGGGTTTAACTTAAAAGTTAAGCCCAAAAATTTGGACTTAACTTGAAA
Source organism: Rhabdornis inornatus (assembly GCA_013397075.1). NCBI lineage: Eukaryota > Metazoa > Chordata > Aves > Passeriformes > Rhabdornithidae > Rhabdornis > Rhabdornis inornatus. Next base: position 436,923 of record VWZS01008061.1, on the reverse strand, counting down.
AAGACTCAACCTTCTGTTTACTTGCACTCAGCCTTCCCACTGTCAAGGCTTGAACACACCAAAACCCCAAGGAAAGAGATCAAACAGCAAAGGCAGGATGGGGAAAAGCTCAACTCCCAAAAGATCATCCCTGTGCAGATCCCTCTCACAGCTGCTGACACTTCTTGGCAGCTCAAGAGGGCACAGAGGGAACAGACATGACAATTCCTGCTCTTTGCACAAGCCTCAGACAGATCCAGGTGGCAGCTCCACCAGCACGAGGCAGACACAGCAAAAATAACCCGAAATCTCCCAGGGAAAAGAGAGTTTTTAGCTAAAGATATGTACTTGTTGTAAGAAACACAAAGCAGAATCTCAGTGAAGTATTTAAAAATACTTTTTAAACATTACTTTAAAAATATAGTGAAAATGCATTAAAATAGTGATTGTGTCACAGCAATTCTGTCACTTTTACCCATCCACCTGCCTTCAGACCACACAATTTGCTTTATTTCAGACTGACAGTAACGCACATGAAGCCTCTGGGGCATGTAACCACAAAAGCCCAAATAAAAAATCACCTCCACAGATGGAGAAATTGTGCAGCAGGTCTGTCTTGCCACCACCTGCCGGAAAATCACCCAATCCCAGAATGTTACATTCCCTTTTTTTACCAGATTACTGAAAAATCTGCCAGAGATGCTGAATCACACGTGAATCATTATGGAATTGTTTGGGTTGGGAGAGATCTTAAAGCTCACCCAGCCCCACCCTGGACCCCTTCCACTATAGCAGGTTGCTCCAAGCCCCAATGTCCAACCTGGCCTTGGACACTGCCAGGGATCCAGGGACAGCCACAACTTTCCTGTCCCATCCCATCAGACCTCATCTGGCTCATCACAGCAAAGCTCTTTTTTTTTCCACAGTGCACAAAACTACACCAAAATCTTCCTTGCCTGCCCTGCAGCAACGCTTGGATGCTTCTCTGGTTGCCACAATCCTTCTGTGCTCCTCCACCCAATCGGGACATTGCAAAACAGAAAAAAAACAAAACAAAAAAAACCCCATACAGAGAAGCACTGAAAAGAAATCTCACCATCCCAGTCTGCAGCACAGATGATTTCACCCCAATTACTCGCTCTTGTCATGCAAAATAAGAATTACAGGAGAAAATTCAACTCCTGATCCAGACAGACAACACAGCAGACAAAAATGAAGACGCTGCCCCAAGCACTTCTTTCAGAAATTTACATGCTGGGATCGGTCTGTCAGCATGTGAGGAGCCTCCCAGAAGTGCTTTTGGAAAGAAGACTGATATTAAAGACCAATCATACATCTGAATTTGAGCCTTCACCCTCTGATTCAGGGGAGCCCGAGGAACACGCACATACAGGAACAAGGCGTTTACAAGGGGGGGGAGAAAGAAAAAAGTGTTCAAGTTATGCAGAGAATCCGGTCAAAAAATGCAAATTTTGACCTAGTTCTCCCTCCTGACTGGGAGAAGGCACGAGGCAGCTGCTACTGCTACTCTGCAAGCCCAGGAGAGGAGCAGCAGCCCTGCCAGAACTGCTGCAGGGATGCATCTCCTGGAGGCAGGAAGGTGACGGTCCCCATCCTTCTGCCCAGGCAACAAGGCACAACCCCCCAGCCCAGCAGCATCCAAGTCCAGGGACCTGGGCTGGGCTGGAAGCTTGCCACAGCCTCCCTCCAAACCACTCCCCAGGATGGGAAGGGGACAGGGACAAAGGCACGGAGGGGATGGACACACTGGGTTGACTGCAATGCCAGCTGGACACCCGTGGAAAGCCAAGGTCTCCATCCACTGTCCCAGGGCAAGGGAAATGCCAGAGGGGAGGAACAGCTAGCCAGGAGAGGGAGTTTGGCTCAGCAGCCCCTCCAGCAGAGGAAGATTCCCAGTTTTATTTATTCTCAGTTTTTTATTATCCAAGCTGAGGCTCTCAGCCACACCTTCAAGAGCTGCCTGCTCAGGAGCCACTGAGCTTCTGCAGGAAAATCCTGTCCTTCAGCTGCTCCTCAGCCCAGCAGGATGGAGTCCAGTCTGCCCCGTTCCTGAGCCCAAGTGGAACCAGTGGCAAGATTCACCCAGTGCTTTCCACCTCAGAAGGGTCAAGTTTTCCATGCACTCCCAAAATCTGAGTGATCTTCGGGAGTCACGAGAAGTCTTGCTCCCAGTACAGAATTTTCTAGAGGAGAAAGCCTTTCAGATGTCAAAACCCCCTTGTGATCCCACACAAGACAGGAGCTGACCATGTTAAGCCCCAGCTGAGGTCAGAGAGTCCAAGATGTGTCACTGCAAAAGGTTTTTATTGAAGCACTGAGATGTGTCAGCACAAGGAGACAAAGAATAAAAGCAGCCAGGAAGAGGAGCCATCAATGTCACCCCAAGCAGAGATGCAGCTCATTTCCCAGTCATCTCCAACTTGGAGCAGCCTGGGCTAGTGGAAGGTGTCCCTGCCCCTGCCAGGGGGTGGATGGAATGAGATAGTTTTGAATGTCTCTTCTGGCCCAAATTACTACATGGCTCTCAGACTGTCTCCAGTGATGAATTTCCATAGAACCACTGAATTTTCATCAGTGTTTAGCATGCAATTCCTATAATATATTATACACATTCATCTTCTAATGATGCAGTCTCAGGTAGAGGATCCAGCATCCCCCAAACCTCCTCTTGTCATAAATGCAATTATACATAGAGCCATAAAATCCTTGCTGCACTGGCCAGGAATTGAAATTTCTGTCCTAAGCCTGCTGCAAACTCTGATTATAGAGAAGGCTTTGTTCAGCCAGTCTCCTTCTTTTCCCTTAGGAAACCTGTATGTCAAAAGACCAATAAATGCTGGTAATTTATTATGTGGAAAGACACAACGGAGAACTAAGCCAAGTTTATGTTTGAAATGGTCACAGAGACCTGGGATGGCAACGTAGAATTGTTGTTCTCTGTTTATACACACATAAATGCCCAGGGATGAAAGAATGTCAAGGAGAGAAGAATTACCACAAGAGCACTGGGCAGAAAAACGTGGTTTGGATTTAAAGGTTGTTCAGGGATTGTAGTGCAAGAAAATTAAAAAATCAATGAAAAAATTCTAAGGAATAAGGTAATTTCAGTTTGCAGTCTGTTTATCAGCATTGATTAGGGAGAGATTTGTTTTATCCTAAAGGAAAGCAGGTGAATCACTACAAGGCTTTAAAATTCTCCTCCACCATTCACAAATGCCATTCCCTGAGCTCTGGAAGCACATGTGGTATAATTTTGATGTTTAAATAAACAAGAAACACACAGACAGCATTTGGGTTTCTTCCAGCCTCCCAAATATCCAAGAAATCCTGCAGCAGGCCCAGGATGTGGAATCCTGCTCATCACCACCTGTGAAGACACCCAAAGCACACCCTGCCAGGTGATTCCTCACTTCCCTCTGGCCTCTCCCCAGGGTTTGGAATATTCCAACACCTCCTGAATAACTCCCTTGTCCTTGCCTTTTCTGTACAGCTGCAGGCAGGGAAACTTTCTCCAGCTCCATGGGATGCAGATGATAAAAATCTCCCTCACCCTACAGAAAAGAAGAGCTGGAATATTAACTAAAACACTGAATCTTTCCCACCAAAACCAGACTGTAAACAGCCCGAGGGTTTAGACAAGTACCTGGGATGTCAAAGGACTTTCAAACCTATTTTCTTCCTCCCACATCCCAGGTGAGCTTCCTGCCTAATCCATGAACAAGGAAGGGAGTTCTCAGCTCCAGGATGGAGGCCCCAAGCACTTTAAGCCCCTGTGGCTTTGGGTTAGAAACAATCACAGAACAAAGCCTGGGGTGACTTTGTCTGGTTTACCCACAACCTTCGTGTCATGTTAAACTGAGGGAAGGGGTTTTAGATTAGATATTGGCAAGAACTTCCTCCCTGTGAGGGAGGTGAGACCCTGGCACAGGGTGCCCAGAGAAGCTGTGGCTGCTCCTGGATCCCTGGAAGTGTCCAAGGCCAGGCTGGACACTGGGGCTTGGAGCAACCTGGGATAGTGGAAGGGGTCCCTGCCCATGGAAATGGATGAGCTTTAAGGCCTCTCCAAATCCAAACCTTTCAATGTGCTCTAAAACAAACTGCACATTTGCACAAAGCAGGTTTTCCAAGAGGCCAAAAAGAGGAAGAAGTCAAAGCTCTGATTTATGAAGATGGTGCTTTATGTGCTGCAAACACACACTGGACAGAGGAGGAGGATAAATTAACACCAACAGCCCTAGCTGACACATCTTTGCTATTAGCTCCTGTCACCTCTGGGACACGGATCCAACTGCAACAACAGACAGTGTGACTCCAGCCCAGCATCTGTGGGTGTGCCAGCCCCGGTGATTAACTCACAGATGTTAATTACAGGATGTAAACAGTGCCCTCACCTGACCCACAGCCGGGTCAGGCATTTGCAGCTCCTGCAGTGCCCTCGTGGATACACATGTGCCAGGTCTGGCAGAGCCAGGGCAGTGCCCTCCCTGCAGTGCCAGGGCAGTGTCCCTTTCAGGACATGGGGAATGGCAGCACGTGGACTTGGCACTCTGAATTTCTACCCCCACTGCTTCCATTCAGCAGGGCAAAAATCCTTCTCAGTGCTGAGACCTCACAGAGCTTCTGCCACAAATAACAAGCCAAGATTCAAGTCTTGTGTCAGCCCAAACACCCAAGGAACACCTTGAGGGACACAGCTCAGTGCTGTGATGGGGATGGACACACTGGGAAGAGCCCTGCAAGGCAGGAACTGGGAGCACTGGGGGAAGAACAGCTGGGCATGATCCTGCCATGTGCCCTGGGCTGAGGAAAGGGGGGACTGTGTCCCTCTGTCCCTGTGCTCAGGTAAGACCTCACCTGCAGAGCTGCTCCAGCCCTGGGGCCAACAGCAGGAGGACGTGGAGCTGCTGGAGAGAGTCCAGAGGAGGCACCAGGATGAGCAGAGGGCTGGAGCCAGGCTGGGAGAGCGGGGGGTGCACACGTGGAGAGGAAAAGGATCCTGGGAGAGCTCAGAGCCCCTTCCAGAGCCTGAAGGGGCTCCAGGAGAGCTGGAGAGGGACTGGGGACAAGGCATGGAGGGACACGACACAGGGGATGGCTTCCAAGAGGGCAGGGCTAGATGGGATATTGGGAAGGAATTGCTCCCTGTGAGGGTGGGGAGGCCCTGGCACAGGGTGGCCAGAGAAGCTGTGGCTGTCCCTGGATCCCTGGCAGTGTCCAAGGCCAGGCTGGACAGGGTTTGGAGCAGCCTGGGACAACGGAAGGTGGCCCTGCCCATGGAAGGGATGGCACTAGATGATGTTCAAAGGCCCATTCCAACCCAAAATGTTCTATTATTCTCTGATCCCTGACCCAGTTCTAGTCCACAGATGCCACAGAAGCTGGTGCTTCACTTACCACAAGATTCTTAAGCTCTTCCAAAGCTTCCTGTGCCACAGGAGCCCTACTGCTCTCACTGAGAGGTTTAACAAAAAGGACCCCTCAAGCAACAACCCACAAGGGCTGCCAGTCTGTCAGCAAGGCAGCCAACACTGGCAGTTTAGCATGTGTCACCCTGACCTTCTGCTGCTCAGGAACAGCATTCCTCCAGAGGCACAGTGAGATAACACAGGGACAAGGGCACCAAAGAAGTTATTCATGACCAACACTCAATCAACCTCTTTTCTTGCTGTAATCTTCCCAGAATTCTTTTCGGTCTTTAATCTAAATTCCTCAGAGAAGAGCAGATCCCACCAGTCCAGGATATACCTGACTCTGGTAGTGAATAAACCAATGTACAGTTTTACAAACACACTCTGAGCCTTTCCACCAAAGGAAAAGCAAACAAACGCTCTCCCATCTCCCAGGAAGTTGGCCCTCATGTTTGCTTTGCTCCAACCTTTCTGTAGGCAGCTTTTAAAACATGTGAAAAACCCTGATTCATGTTAAATCGATAACCAGGAGGCAGGGACACTGAAAGAAGACATGAAGCAGAGTCAAGATTCCCAGGCTGCTTTTTGAGCTGCAAAGACTTAACAGAGCAGATGACCTGAAGGGTGGAGAGCTGGTGGTGACAGGTTGAGCATCCCACGTGGGGCATCCCTGTCACCCATCCCAAAGGGGTGGGAAGGTCTCAAGGGCAAAATGACTTAGAACAATGGAGTGGTTGGAGTTGGAAGGGACCTCAAAGCTCATCCATGGGCAGGGACACCTTCCACTATCCCACATTGCTCCAAGCTCCATCCAACTTGCGTCAGCACAAGCCATCACAGCCAAGCCTGCCTGAACTCAGCTCAGCTGATGGGTCCCTCCCAACTCCGTGATTCTGGGACCATTCAGAGGTGCTGCCAACACACCTGTAGGCTTCTTAAGCATCCCTCCCCTTCTAAATTTCAGTTTAAAAACTGTTTTCTCCAGATTTCCCCCACAGGATGCACCACAAGCTACCAAGCTCCCCTCAGGTCAAACGTGCTGGGCACAGTTAAGCTGCCTGTCCTTAGCAAGCCAGGCTCCACTCTCCAAACACTGCATCAGTGTGGATCAGCCAGAGCACCACACAGCCAGACCACCCCCAGCTGTCACCTCAGGGGCACCTGGCTCGTGCCAGCACTCTGCAGGGGACAGCAGAGAACAGAGATGCTTCTGAGTCTTTGCATGAGGTACCCACGGCACTACAGCCCTCCAGCAGCTCTCTAGGAACTCCAGTAACTGGTACAGAACACAAAGCTAAAAAAAAAAAAAAAAAAAATAATTTAAAGAGCAGAACACAGAGTAAGAATTTGGGGGTCATTTTTAGCAATAGAGAGATTTCAGTTTTCCCTCGGCGCTTTCGCAGGCGGCCACATTCAGCCGTGGCTAATCTCTGCTCAGACACTCTCTGGTGACACTGATTGTGACTAAGTCCAGGGATTAAAGGGGGTCAGCCAGAGGGCCAAGGGCAGCCTGAACCAACAGGAGCTGGACCACAGTCACTGCAGCCCCACGGACCTGCCCCACCCAAGGAATACAGCCCCCATGCTAAGGATATGACAGAGGTTCCCCACAGCCTCCTGCAGCACTGAGCTAAGGCTGGCACCTCTGGGGACCAAACCAGGGACAGCACAGGAGCCAAAAACTCCCCACCAGAGGCAAGGAGCCTCCTGGAGTCTTCACACAGTTGCACCAAGAGCAGCAGGTCAAGCACAGCCACCACACAACCCCAAGGCATAAATCTTGATAACAATCACAATCTTTTGAAGCCTAAATTGTTCTACGCTAGGAGGACCAAGTTTGCAAGATTTTTAGTGAGTATCTGGTTTTAAGAGCAAATTCCACCAAGACTTCTTGCAAAAATTAAAGATAAGTTGTATTTAAACAATCATTAAGGCTGGGAAAGGCCTCAAAGACTGAGTCCAGCTATAAACCAGTACCACAGTGTTGTCCCCATGTGCCACAAATCCACACACTTCGAGCACTTCCAGGGGCTGTGATTGTACCATTCCCCTATTCAGCCTGCCCCAACGCCTGACAGCTCCTCTAGGGAAGGAATTCCTCCTCACATCCAACCTAAACTTCCCCCAGCACTTCCTCCCATCCTGTCATTTGTTATGTTTAGGACACAAGTACCACACAGCAAATGCAAGAGGTCTCCAAGCAACTGGAGGCTGGAGATGTTGATCTGTTAACTCCACTTCTCCACTCTTTCCTACACCTCTGGATCAGCTCTGCATTGAAGACTTTTCCAAAAGTCCCTTCCCTAGGGCAAGAAAATAAAGAGGATGCAAGACAAGTGCAAACAACTTCTGCAGAGTCAGCAGCGAGTTCTGGCACCTAAACCAGATGGATTTGTTTTCTTCTGAGGAATTGGAAAGGAAGCAAGAGGATCAGTCCTTCAGAAAAATCAAAACTGCCACAGCTGGATCTGTGGAGCACTGCTGATCCAAAGCAGGCTCCAGCAATCTAGGGGCTGCTGCAGATTACACAGGAGCTTGGCTTGCAGATTTATTTGCCATTTCCAGACATTTCCAGTGCTGGTATCCATCAGACAAAAGCTGATGTGTAGGTGCAGTGCTTCAAAGAGCACCCAGTACTCCACAGGACTTGTCCCAAATTTCTGCCATCTTCCTCCAGCAAGGAATGCCACAGGGAACATCACCATGGGAGTTATGGTCTCCCAAGAGGAGGGAATGAGCAATCTCACCCTGCTTCCCAGAAGTCAACCAAGAGCCCCAGATCCTCTGCCTGGGCAGCACCAGGTCAACACTTCAGTGTTTCGCCCCCTGCTAAAGAGAGACTCACAATTTCCTTCAGATCCCATTTAAAACCGCCCCCAGAAGCAATTTCTTTATTTATTATCTTGATTAAAACCAACGGTAAGGAATCACAGAGAAGAACCCAACAGTTCTGCTGCAGCAGCCACCACAATCCCACTTCCCACAGCATCCCCATCGCTCCTGTGCTTCCCTCAATGAGCTCTCAGTGCAAAAAATCCTTCGTGCAACCACTCTTGTCCCCCTGGGACAGCATCAAACAGTCTGGACACTATTTAAACACTGGCTAAAAATACAGCTGGCTTTGGACCAGATGCAGGTAAAGCCTCAGTGACTGGGATGCACAACAAGGACAGATGCTCGGATCACACTGGGTTAGGGTTCTCTCAACTGTCAAGTCAGCAGCACTTCCAGGCAGCTCTCCAGTCAATAATCATTTCACAGGATTGCCTGCAGTTCCTAACCACAGGCTGTGAAAAGGGCACACAAAGGAGTTTTTTCAGATTTCCATGCAAGAAGGTCCTTTACCAGCGCCCAAGGGAACCAGGCTTTCAATTTCCACCAGAGGCTTCTCCAGGCTTCTATTTAATCCTGAAATCCCAGGCTTCCATCAGAGCACCTCTCACAAATTCAGACTGTTAATCACTGTGTTTACAGTGGATGTTGGCCTTATCAGCAGGATGACTCTCCTGGCTCTGCTGAAGCATGATATAATCCCTTAAAACAGGTTCTCATCAACTGTTGTTTCATTTTTCCATGTGATTTCCACCTAAACAGAGAGGGCAGAGCCCCCCAGCCGGCTGCTGCCTTCCTTTCCCAGTTCACTCCATGAGCCATCCAAAGCCTCCCATGGAACACTGACCCAACTGCCTTCCCTCTTCCCCCAGCACCAATCACCAACAGCTCCCTGCAGGAAGCTCCTCTGATAAAAGCTGGAAGGACCTGGCAGTTCTTATCTGGAGTCTGGGGAACACTTTCCAAAAGAAATAGGTCATAGTGGAATTGCTGCAGAATCAGATGGTTACTTACATCCTTAAGCCTGGACTATCCAATGGTTTATTATTCCTGAATGTGGCACATGGAAATTTTCAGTTCTAACTTGATTAATGTGCCCACATGAAGTGGAGAGATCAGCATCTCTCCATGCTGCTCTGTCCAGGCCTGGTTTATGACAGACTTTCCCTGGAACTGCTCCTGAAAGACAAATCCAATCTTATTTCTTGATGACTTCCAGGACTGGGGCAGCCATGGCTTCTTTGCACAACCTGTGCCAGGGCCCGACCACTGTCTTGGGATTCTTGGGCATTGAAAAATAAAATCAGTTTTAAAAAAAGTAAATCTTGTCTCCCAAAATGGATGCATTTGTAAAAGTTTGAGATTAGGCTGGTCACAAAAAGACCACTTTTTTTCCCTAAGGAAGAAACTGGCTCTCCCAAGAGGAGACTGCATGGACTCAAGGGATGAAACCAAGAATGTCTGTTAGACTTTGCAGTCCCATGTCTCTGGCAGTAGAAAATGGAATCACTGAGGTTGGAAAAGCCCTCCAGGATCACGGAGTCATTAACCCAGCCCTGCCAGGTTCAAGGCTGAAGGTAGAAGCTGCTCTGACACTTAATTCCCTTCATCAGCACTAAAACATCTGGTTTTGGCCACTCTGTGATGAGGATCTGGGCAGAAATTACAAAGAAAAGTAAGAGAGCTGAGCAGGACAAAGGAAGGTAAAGCAGAGACTAAATCTGAGCCCATCCATCATCACCAGAAGAGCGCTTCCCACGATGGGGAGGAAGGGGAAGGAAGAGAGTCAGCCACAGGGAACAATTGCTCCAAGGAAGGGGAAGCAGCATTGTTTGAGAGATTTAACAGAAAAGTATATAAACCAATCCCCCATCCCTAAAATAAAAAGGAAAGAAAAAACATTCCCATACTCTTTGGGAAGGCTCAGCCCCACCTTGACATCACACCTCACTCTGAGCCAGAAGGGAAGAGAAGCTGCTTTGTTTGATTTTTTTTCACCCCAAGCTGCATTATCAGCCCCTTTTCCCCAGGAAGGAAACCTTCCACACTCCCCTTCCCCTCCAATCTGCGAAGGCTGAGCCTGACTCCTTATTCCACCTCCCCAGGAGCCCTGACAGTGCAAGGAAATGGGAGCAAAATGCAGCAGCTCCCCACTGGGCCACAAACTGAAATCCTGGGATAGCAGGAGCTTCCATGGGAAAGCAAGCAGACCCAACACAGCCCTTTCACTGAGACAATCCCTCTCTTCCCAGCAGGGAAGACCTGAGGGACAGGTGGCAGAGACAGGGCTGTGCACATCCTATGTGGAAGCTATAAATCTCCTTGTTCCGTCTCACGTATCTCCAAGCTTCCCTGCTGTAACATGATTGCAGCTGAATTCTACTCCTCTTAATCCTTTGCCAAAATACCTGTGCTCCTTTGAGGTACTCCTTCCTCTCATTAGAAGCTCTGCAGAAATTAAATCCTACTAGTGCAGAATCTCATGCAGTAACTGTGACATTCTGAGGATTTTCACCGGCAGGCTCAGCAAAAACCTTACCAGAGGAGAAGTCCTTCAAATGCCAGACATCCAAGACATCTGAAGCCTCAAGGCACAGGATTTAGTGCTAATCCCAAAGCTCCCCAGCCCTTCACTGCTGCATTGCAGCTCTGTGCTCTGCCCCATCCCAACCTCTAGCAGAGTAGCTCCCCTACCTTGGATCACTCATGTCCCATCCCTGGGAGTGCCCAAGGCCAGGCTGGACAGGGCTTGGAGCAGCCTGGGCTAGAGGAAGGTGTCCCTGCCCATGGTGGGGGGCACTGGATGATTTCAAGGTCCCTTCAACCTAAACCAGTCTGTGATGCCATGATTCCCAACCCCCCAACATAGAGGATTTTAAAAGATCTCAAATGCTGCAGGAACCTCCAAGTTCTTCACCTGCTTTCTTTAGTGCTGGAACCATCAAATCTTGGCACCTCTGCTTATCATCAACAAGCCCCATTATCTTCAAACCTTTCCCTACAAATACCCAGTGTTTCAATGCTGTATCAGGGCAGTCCCCACTCCCTCCTTAGTGACATCTCCTGACAAGTACCTGGAGATGCTCTGGAAATGAGTTTTCCTCCAAGAGGCACCAACTGAGCAGATTGCTCTGGGCTGGCCCACCCAGGAGAGAGACATGCCTGAAGCACAGACATCACCCAGCTCGAGTTCCACCTCTGCACACTCCCCAGGCCTCAGGTTAGGGAGACTGACAGCCAGACTCTGAAAAGCAAAACCACTCTTATAAAATCATCCCCCACTTGTTTCCCTGCAGCTTTCCACTGGCATCTCCACAGAGCCCCAGCCTGGTTTCCAGGGAATGTTTTCCACCCAAAAATTAAGGGAAGCAGCACGTGATTCAACTCTGCCATCTGCTTTTCCAAGGGGGCTTTTTCCTCTGAAAAATCACAGTTAAAAGCACCTACCAAACTAAAAAAACACCCCCAAAACAACGAGGCCTCACTTCCTCAGCCATAATAGGAAGCCCTGCAATAACTTTGGGAAGCAGAAGTCTCTAAAGGGCAGATATTTTCTGTCCATTATCTGAGACATCTTTCTAGGCTTCATTAAGCACATCACAAATTTACTTTTGTCAGTGGAAGTACAGATGGCATTTGAGCTAAAGATTAGGATCCCACTTCCTTCCTCTAAAGCAAGAGGCAAACATCAGCAGGAATGTTGAGGTTAACCTGTAATTATCGTTCAAGAAGCCCCAGTACACAGCTCTAACAGGCTCTTCAGACCTCAGAACCCCTTCCAGGGCCTAAAGGGGCTCCAGGAGAGCTGGAAAGGGACTAGGGACAAGGAATGGAGGGATAGGACACAGGGAATGGCTTCCCACTGCCAGAGGGCAGGGATGGATGGGATATTGGGAGTTAGGAATTCCCGGCTGGGAGGGTGGAGAGGGGCTGGAACGGAATTCCCAGAGAAGCTGTGGCTGCCCCTGGATCCCTGGCAGTGCCCAAGGCCAGGTTGGACACTGGGCCTTGGAGCAGCCTGGATGATGAGGTGAGCTCATCTTTAAGATCCCTTCCAACCCAAACCATTCTGTGGCTAAAGACTTGTTCCCACTCCAAGGAGAGCCTGGACCCCTAAGAAAAGGGCTGTAAATCAGACACACCCAGTTCAGGGACAACCAATGCTGAATTTAATCCCATCCCAAAAGGAATTAAACCAGCTGATAAATAAAATTGAGGCTTTGGGAAAGGTGTGAGGGAGGGAGGCAAGTTTTGAAGCCAAGTGAGCACATGACAGGGGAAGAAGAAATCTCTTCAGGTTCTCGTTCCTCTGAACCCAAATCACACATGAGCTGTGACATGTCTTCTCTCAAAGAAGCCTCCAGTTGTGGGACCTGTCACCAAAAGATGCTTTATCACACCTTGCTTAGCACCTTCCCAAGAAAAAACCTGGACAAAACATATCCAAGTGAGGTTTCTTCCTCATGGCCAGGCTTCCCAAGAGTGGGAATAATCCCTGTGTGGCTCAATTTCTGCCTGTCAGGATCCAGGCCGTGGCAGCATCGCACCTTTCCACTTCCCCTGCCATAAAATTAAATTATTCTGGGCTCAGAACTGACACCAAGTCAAACTCCATCTGTTTCCACCAAGAAAAAGATTCCTCTGAGGTTGCTCTGCTGAGTACCTGCGACATTGCTGCCATGGCTCCCAGCTCAGCTCTCCCACAGCGGGAGCAGGGAGCTCTGTGATGCCAAAATTAGTGCCTGCTCTGCTCAGGGTTTATTCTGGGCTGGGTGCTAGGCAGTGTCTTTGTGCTTTTTAAGTGCTCAGACCAGTGCTATGCACAGCATGACTAAGTGAGGAGTCTGGACTAGGGAGAAAAGCACAACCACAACAGGAAAAACTCAGGAGATGGCTCTTTCCAAAGCCATTTTTTGCCACATGGAAGTTCCACAAGCTGCAGCAGATTCAGAGAAGTATCCCACCCATGCAATTTAATTCAGAGCCTGTTTTAAATTAAGCTATTTAAAAAAAAAACCCAAAACCCATCAGGAGGTGCAACAGCAGGATAGGAAAGTGAATGCCACAGCAGCGTTATCTTTGCACCCAACAAGAAACAGGATGAAAAAGACTCCAGGACTATCTGTATTTCTGAAACCAGAGAGGATTCACAAAGTGCTGGTGAGCTGAAGGAGCAGAGAAAGCCAAGCGGCAGCACAGCAGGTGGGCAGGCAGGGAATCAGGAGTGGGATTTGCTCCAGCCATACAAATCACCAGTGATGAAGCACTTGGGTGACAAATCCATTTGTGCTGGATAAATAAGCACAGCCAAGCCAAGCTTGCCCGTGGCCAAAACCAGCACCAGCAGGTCAAGGGCTGCCTGCAGAGTCACTGCACTGAGTGACAGCTCAGATGTGATGCAATGTGTCACTGGCACAGCACCTTCCTCAGCCCTGCCTGGTGATGCTGTGTGGGAAGTTCTGCTGCACCCTCAGCTCTTTCAGAGCCCAAATAACCACTGACATTTCTAGAGATGCTGTCAGCAGCCCTGTTTGGGCAGCCACTCATCCAAACACTGCCTGTGGGCTGGGCAGAATCCTCACCCTGGCTCCAGAGCCAGGCTGGGAGAGCTGGGGGTGCTCACCTGGAGAGGAGAAGGATCCAGGGAGAGCTCAGAGCCCCTGCCAGAGCCTAAAGGGGCTCCAGGAGAGCTGGAGAGGGACTGGGGACAAGGGATGGAGGGACAGGACACAGGGAATGGCTTCCCACTGCCAGAGGGCAGGGATGAGGTCAGGATGTCACCGGACCAGCAGTGCAAGGTCCTGTACTGACAGAAAAACACAAGCCTGAGTGACACACAGTTCTGTCACTGCTGTCCCCAGCCTGGCAGCAAATAAACTCACACCAGAGGGAAGCCCTTTGGGAGACAACATCTCAAGAGAAAACTTACTTGATTCTCATCTTTTAGTCCAGATGGATTGAACACTTTGGGGACACTGGATAATCCCTCACAGATCAGACCCACCAGCCTTGGCCAGGGCAAGAGCACACACAGAGCAGCCTCCAACTCTCTCCTGACAAACCAGTTTTCACTTTATTCTGCGTTTTTTTCCTCCATAACAGCTCATAGGTTGTCCTAAAGAGACCCATGTTCAGTCTGAAAAAAGCACATTTTTGCCAACAATATTTCAGAAAGCCGAGTGATGCAGTTGGAAGCTGTTCCACCCCCAGAGGGAGGTTATTCCTGTGAACAAGTGGATCTCCCCTGCTCAGCATCCCCCCCCCCCACTGCCACCCCCGCAGGGGAAAGTGCCACTTCCATATGGAAGGCAAGGAGCCAACACATTCCCTGCTGCCCTCCTCCCAGTCTTCCCCAGAGCCTCCAGGAACCAGGGCAGGGGGGAGCAGTAGATGTGGGTTCAGCTGCCAGATACCTCCATGTGCCAATGGCTCACAGGGAAAAACAGCCCAAAAATAGCTCAGACACCTCTACCCAGCCCCCTAAGACTGGGATTTTACTCCTATCCCACTTAGCCATGGGATAAATGCCTCCTCCACACCCTCAACCACTACAAGCAAGGAGTTGAGTGGGTTTGGAGAGCTCTGTTACATTCCCAGGGCACCAAAGCACACTCAGCCACCAAGATAAATAAAAACAATGCTCAGGGAATGGGTTTTAGTTGCAAAACACCCCAGATGAGCATCCCATGAGGTGGTGAAGCACTCCCTGTGTCACTGCTGCAGCAGCAGGAGAATTTTCCCATTGTCACCTTCACACCCCGGTGGTCCCAAAGATGCTCTGTGAGCTGGGATTGCTGGCTCAGGCTAAACTGGGCAGAGCCCTTTGCCAAACACCTCTCCCTGCAGAGCTCCCAGAGCTATTTTGGGCAGGTTGTGTCCATAGCTGAAGGTATTTCTGGTGTCTGCTCTGACAGAGAAATAAATAATAAATAATCACAAAACAAGGGTTCATCTTTTGGCTTTTGCACTGGAGAGCAACTGCTAGAAATGAAAAGGGAAGGAGAAAAACTACTACAGACTCCATTGTCCCATTCCATTTCCTCAGTGGGCCTGTGTCAGTGCTCATGGCAAAGAGTGACATTAAGCTGAGGTTAGAATTAAAACAGA
The DNA here is from genome assembly GCA_013397075.1 of Rhabdornis inornatus. Taxonomy (NCBI): domain Eukaryota; kingdom Metazoa; phylum Chordata; class Aves; order Passeriformes; family Rhabdornithidae; genus Rhabdornis; species Rhabdornis inornatus. The sequence goes on along the minus strand of VWZS01008061.1, from coordinate 421,576 downwards.
GCAGAAACTATGCAGTAAAATGCTGGAGCCAGGCAAAGGCTCCCACCCAGCATTTTCCAGACCCTCTCTCCCACCTCAGCCTGTGCCACCCCCTAAAAATCTCACAATCTAAGAAGTTATATCAGAAGGTAAGAGCAGCACCCACGAAGGTGGATTAACAGGAATAAATCTCAAGGAAGAAATCAATCTCCCTGTCTGCCTTTCTACAGTATCCATGTGTTCACACCCTCATCTTGCCCCGCTGAGGCAATGCCACATCCTTTATTTTGCAGCCACTAAAAAAAACGCCTATTTTCTTGGCCAAAACTACTACTGTCTGCAAGGAAAAGAGGGATGATGCCAAATCTTTTCAGTATCTGACACCTTTCCTTTCAGAGTCATCAGATCATCACCCTAAGTTATGTCACATGACCTGAGGACAAATAACCAACAAGTTATTTCTTTGTGGTGCTCCAGTGTTTCTCCATTTAAAAGGCAGGATAAAAAGCTCAATCCTCCCCTGTTCCCATGGAGAAACAGGAGGGAGATGGCACAAGCAAGAACAAAACCCTCAGACCTCCAGGATGAGCATGGCTAACAGGTCTTCATTAGATTTTTTTCATCATTTTAGAGTTCTCTAAAAGCCAGACAAGTGGCAAGCCCTTTTTTTCCCCCCTCTTTTTGTCACATTGTAAAAGATGGGCAAAATGAAAAGATCAGACTCTGCAGCTGGTTTCATGTTTAGAGCAAGAAAAATACTTAAATACAGCCCTCGTGTTGCATGGATGGGAGAGGATTTATTACTGCTGGGACACAGGACTTTCCCCACAGGCTGCCTTCCCAAATTCCCAAGCCTCCCACCTGGCAGGGAGCCCTGGGGGGAATCCAGACACCTCAGCACTCCCTGTACATCCACTCACAGCATGATTTCTTTCCAAGCTCAGCCACTTGCAGCAATATTTACTTTTTAATACCACTTCCAGTGCCTCAGCCCAGCACTTGTTCTCGACAACTCTGCCATTTAGCAAGCATTAAAGCTGATGGGGCATGAGACATAACAGGGTTTTCCTCACAGCCCTGTCCACGAGCTGACAGTCACAAGTCTTTTAGGCTGTATTTATTTCATACCTTTCACAGAAAAAAAAAAACAAGAAAAAATTTAACAGCCTTATGGAATCAAACATACGGGAACAGTCGCCAATTATGGCCAATTTGGGAGCAAAATCTCTCATAAGCTTCAGGCAGTACTAAACACAGCAATAAGTTTTAGGGTGGCCAGACAAAAGCAAGCAGAAGACAGAGTCCAGGCTGCCCCACTGTTCTATTTCACTGCCAGCTTGAAGCAGAAAACCCTTTGAAAAAGGAGGAATTGGGTCAGGGATCCAGTTTGAAGCTCTCCCTGTTAAAAGCAGATCTGAAGTCACTGCAACCCCTTCCCTCCAAAGGCTGGTTTGTGTTTCCTGACTGGGGTTTCTTAACCAGAGAAATCTGAGAGTGCCTCAAGCCTGAGGGGCTGGAGCTGTAAGAAGCACCAAGGATGCCCCTTGTCCCCAGCTTTACAGCCAATCCAGATATAACCATCAGCAGACTGAGTCTGGGAGAAATTAGATGGCTTTGCTTCGTGAGGCATTGGAACTGCACAGCCCCAGAAACTCCTATTCCCATTTATTTTAGCTCTGGCTTTTTGGGATTAGGTTGCTCTGACAAAGCCCAGTCAGAAGCACTGCAGGCTGATAAACCCCATTAGCTGCTCACACATCTGAGCAGCAGCAACTGTTAGCTGGAAAACTGGGAACAATTTGGGAGCTCCACGGTCAGGCTGACCTTGGGCACAGCAGCAGGGAACAGCAACCAGCATTTACTCCCAATTTTGTCCAAAGCCATCTTCTCCAAGAGCTCCAGCCAGCTGCAGCACAGCCAGGGCTGATTTTCCTCTGATTAAGCCCAGCTCAGGCAGCTTAAAGCCTGGAGCATGGCTTTGAGAGGGACAGGACACAGGGAATGGCTTCCCACTGCCAGAGGGCAGGGATGGATGGGATATTGGGAAGGAATTGTTCCCTGTGAAGGTGGAAAGGCCCTGGCACAGGGTGCCCAGAGCAGGTGTGGCTGTCCCTGGATCCCTGGAAGTGCGTAAGGCCAAGCAATTCTCCACCACTTTACCCTTTGCCAGCTTCAATCCCACGTTTTCCCACCCCCACAGAGGTCAGAGCCCTGAAGGAGCACCAAGGTGACGCAGGAAACCTCTGCTCCCTGCACTGGTGTTCCAGGGCTGCACAAAAACTGCAGGATTTCTTTCTCTGAAGAGAGGAGGAAAAGAAAGAAAAGCACATTGGAGAGGGACTTACAGAGCAGCAGCACTCCCAGCACAATTCCTGGTTGGATGTTCTGTGCTGAGGGACCCAGGGCAGCCTCATCCCTGAAGCCCCGCTGATACTGAGGTTTAACAGTGCTGATAAGGCCGGGCTGGAACAGCTCTTACGCACTGCAGGTTTTATCTGTGGCACAGCACACTTGTTACAGACCCTCTCTTATCAGCACTGCAAATATCAGCCGAGATAAGAGGAGGCACATAGTGCCTGGGAAGGTGCAGAAACTGGAGCACACACATTGGGGTTTGACTCCTTTGGCTCCTGTGCCCCAGCTCCTGACCTCGAGGGCTCCCTGTTCCTCACCCCATGTTCCCCCCACAGCTCCACATCCAGCCCCCAAAATGCTCCAGGAGAGGAGCAGAGCAGACTTCAAGCCAGTCCTTCAGATCTGAACCCTGCAGATGAGCTGCAAAGCCCGGGGAAATAGGGAAAAAGCCATTCTTCCCCTGAGCTGGGAGAGGAGAAGCCAAGAGAGCAAAGAGGTTTCCTCACGGGTCCAATACAGCTCAATATAACCAATTACCAGAGAAATTTGGATTTAAGGACTCTCATGACAGAAGGGGTTTAACAGAGTGAGCTGACCCTTTCAGAAACACAGCACTCGCAAAATTAAGCTTATTGTGCTGTTACAAGTGGATCTGCACCTGCTCATTACAGGGCAGCCCTAAAAGTGGACACTGGGTTAGAGCTTCCCAACAAATCCCCAGGCTTTCCTCCTGAGCCACATTCCCACTCTAACACTGGGGTATCTATCACATCAAGCAGATCAGCCCCAGGAGGGCTGACCAGCCCAGCAGGAACCATGGCTTCCAGGTCAAATCCAAGCTTGCCATGACCAAGCCAACCTTCCTCCTCACACCTCTCACCAGCAGGAACCATCCAAAGGAGTAATCCCCTGCTCCAGGTGACACTGGACAGGGCACCAGCACCATTATGGCAGAGATTCCCTTGACAGAACCATTGCAGGATGATTCTACCCAGCTCCTGTGCTCACCAAAGCACAGGACAAAGTCTCAGCTCCACGTTAACCCCTCGGACCTCGGACTGGGGCTGAAACCTGCCCAGGCACAAACCCAGGGAAGGACAATCCCCTCCCACACTGCTCCTGCCCGTGCTTTCAGGGACAGCAGCTCCATCCCTCTAATCCCAGAAGCAGCTTTATTTCTCTTGGCAAAGGAGGACTGTCCCAGGAGCCCTGGCAGGGTTTGTGTTTTGGGAGCATGTGGCCATGCAGACGAGTGACCTTGTGAGGCACAAAGGCTTGTCCCTGCCAGCATCAGACACACCAGAGCACGACTTGAACACTTACAGCTGCCTTACACCACATTCCTTTAATATACAGCTCTCCCAGAGCAGGAGCCTGGGACATCCAAATCAAAAAAAAACAAAAACAAACACGTCCCTACGCAGAGGGGACAGATTAGGAACAGCTGTGATAAGGGAAAGTATCTTCAGCTGAGCTGTCAACCTTGCACTTTAAATCATCTTTTTAATGAGGGCTGCAAGCACTCTGAGTTTGGGTGATTAACTCACAGCTAAAGAGGAGCTGAGCTGCTTCATTCTGAAAGCAGATCCTGCCTCCCAGCTCCAGGCAGGAGCTGGAAAGCAGGAGATGATCTTGCAAGCTGTCAGCCACCACCAAGTGATGCCAAAGACCATGCAGGGAGGGGAAATCACCCCAAAAACAAGAGCCTGCCACCACTCTATTCACAAAGAATCAAATGCAGCACATCAAGTGGTGTAAGAGCTCCCCAGCTCCAGGGCACAGGGAAAAAGGAGACAGCAATATCTGCATTTTTGGCAGGCATTTTGATATCTAAGAGCTGGAAAACAGGAATTTCAAATCCAGTGTCCCAAGTGCAGAGCAATCCTTGATGATCAATGTAATTTGCATGTGAACAGGAACACATCTAAAAATAGGTGTTTGAGAAGGTCTCACCTCACCTCTTAGCTTGATGAATTCCAGGGCTCCCAAATACCCCAAATGCACAGATCTCAAGGACAGTTCAGGCATTACCACTGTGCAGATATCTAAGATAACCATCCATAACCTTGGAGGGAGAAATCCCAGCCCAAAAAGCTGGAGAGCAACGGAGCAAATCACACCTGGACACCCAGACCAGCACCCGGGAGCTGCCTCTCTGCTGGGTTTCAAACTGCAACAGGATTGACTGACAGTTTAAAGTCCAACTGACAAGATTTCTGAATAAGCAGGCAGATTGATACCAAAATTCCCATAATACCTGCAAACAATCACTGCTCATCAGGAAACTGCCTAAAAAACATCACCTACCTGACAGCCTTGAGGAATTTCTTTATGGGGCTGCTTCATGCAAGAAAGGAGAACTACAGAATCATCACAGAAAGGTCTGGGTTGGAAGGGGTCTTAAAAATCATCTTTTTCCACGGGCAGGGACACCTTCCAGCAACCCAGGTAGCTCAAAGTAGTTGGGAAGAGAGAAACACTCGGGATTTGAACATACACTTCCCACCTTCTCCAAAAGAGCCTTTTTTTTCCTCTGAGAAAGGTCAAGGGGTTGGATGACTCTTTACTACACCAACAGCTGGGACATGCAGGAAGTATTGTAATCCCAAGGAAAGCATTAATTACCTCTTGGCAAAAAAAATAAAAGCCAATCCAGACAACACCCCCTCCCCCCCAAAATCCACCCAGCTACCAGAGGGACCTCAGCACCGTGGTAAATCCCCGCAGACAAACCTAAGCCCTCGCTATCCATCCCAGGGACTGGGTTTAAGCCATAACCTGGGAAGCCCCCAGTCCCATCCTGCCCCTTGGCAGCACACCGGGGAAGCACTGGGCACAGCGAGAGCACCTGAGGCATGACCTGGGATACAGATCCTAGTTTTATCCCCATTCCCCGCGGTTTTACTCAGGCAAGAGCCCTGCAGTCAGCACACAGGGTTGAGATGGGGTCACACGCAGGGACGCCTCCCAAGGGCTATGCCAGGTCCCTCCCTCCTGGCAAGGTCCAGGGCAATTTCATCAGACAACAAGCCCAGACTTGAGCCTCAAATCCTCTCCAAGCTCTTAAGTGCCCTGCTCAGGATTAGCCCTGCTTCCCAAGAAACTTGTGGAATACCCTGAGCATCCCCTGTCACCTTCAGGTACCAGTTCCCAAGCGCTCGCCACGGGCTGGGACCAGCTCCAAGTGGGAAAATTTAATGCATTTTGTTTTGCTGCAATTCTGCAGAACACTGACTTGATTTATGATTAGGTGACTGTCAGCTCAAAAGATTCATCAATACAAGCTAAGTGGCCCAAATATAATCTCCTAGAGTGGCTCAGGAGAACACGTGGACATTGAAGGGTACAACCAGTCCATTACATCTTTTTAAAGGCTACACCCAAAAATACCTATTAGAGGCAACTCTGGGTTTCACCTTGGACTATTTCAGACAGATACAAGCTGCTTTCCCTGGGCAAACGTGAGCCTGAAACTCAGCACAGCTAAAAACAGCCAAGGACCAGAATATTTCTGTTCTGTGCATTTCACCTCGGGCTGGGGGAGGGACAAGTTTCATTTCACCTCAGCGAGGAGGAAAGGAAAGCAAAACACAGGGGCCAGACATTTACAAAGAGGTTTTACAAGTTGCAGCAGCATTTGAAGAGAAGCAGCAGGATTTTAAACAAATAAATAAAAACAAAATTAAAGGCAAGTGACATCTAAGGGGGAAAGTGGGAGATAAAAAGCTGCTTTGGCACAGCGCCACGTTGTAACTCTGGAAGTGGAACAGATCCTTCTGAGCATTCCCAGACAAGAAGAGAATAAACTTACAGACCATCACCTCCAAGTCCTCCAGGATCCAGCAGCCTGGACCCCAAGCTCCTCATGGAAAGCTCCAGCACAGAGAGAGAGGTGCAGACAGGGCAGGAGGAGTCAGGTTTGTCATGACTAAGGAATTACATTAAAACCAGTCCAGGCTCTTTCCAAGGAAGAGATTAGCCACCAGCAGGGCTCTGCACAGATGGGGACAGAGCTGGCGCCCATATTTGTGCAGCACCCCAGGAAAGGTGCAATTTCCCCTTCTCCTATCCCCAGTTCACCCTTCATCCAGCAGGGAAAAAAAAGAAATAAATAAAACCACAAAACCAGGGAAAAAAAGAAATAAATAAAATCAAGAGTCACACACACACAAAAAGCATTCACAGAAAGAAACATTTTTCATTTTCATTTTTCATCATTAGGACTAAACCTAATTTCATAATCAGGACCAAAAAAAAAGGCAGAGCTCAATCCCAACCTGAAATGGATTCCAAATGGGGAAACATGGAATGCATGGAGGCACAAGCACAAAAAACTTCCAACTGCTACCCCAGAAAGTCCTTGTTTGAACACCCTCCAGGGGAACAATCTGTACCTTAAACCACTCCTTGGCAAAAAACTTCCCCAAATATTTAATTGCATATAAAAAATAAAAATCTTTTTATGTTGTTTGTTAGGCTGTTGAGCAATGACAGACTATTGCACCAAATACTCAGGCAGTTGTCCTGCCAGTATCTGTGGGTACTTCTGGAGGAAGTGGGGAGAACACAGTGGTTTGCTAAAGAGGAAAAAGCAGCAAAGCCAAACACCAATGCGCAGCTTTTTTTTCTTATATTTTTTTGAACGTTAAGACATGCATTAAAGTAGCTGTATCTAATCACTGTTTATAGAGGGGCTGGCAGGCAAAGGCAACTGCCATAAATTTTTTTAAAATCCTTTTTCCCAGCATCGTGCTCAGAATATTCCTGAATAGGGCAGTTAAGCAGCCAGAGCAGAACTGGAGGGGGAGTACTTGGTTTGGGAAGAAGGGAGGGGTATGAGGTGCCTGGCTCCTAAACCCACCCTGGTGCAGAAGCCCTGTGAGCCCCTCTGGAGCCAGGCGGCAGCTTCTGTGCTCCTCAGCACTGAGGAGGAACAAGCTCCTTGGTGTGACACTGCCCTCTCCCGAGCAGAGGGGACTGCTCAGCCTCACACCCAGCCTGGAATAGGGATTTTGGGGAGCCCTGAACAAACAGCCTGCAATAAATAGAGAAACTGAGACACCACTCACCCCACAGCAGCTCCAGTTGGCACCAGCAGAGCCCAGAGCAGCCACAGCCTTCTTGCACCAACAGCACTGGCTGGGGTTCAGGACAGCAGCAAAATATCCCTGTTTGAGCTCTTTGGAGCCTAATTAGCAACCTAATGAAGCAAACTGGCTGCCAGGCAGATCCCATCTCTTCTTCTCAGGGATGGAACTGGATGAGCTTTAAGGTCCCTTCCAACCCAAACCATTCCATGAATATCAGCATGAAGGTGCAAAGCATCTGAGGCACAGGAGCACAAGCTCTGAGGGTGCACCAGATCAAGAAAAAGGAGCTTAAAACCAGCACTGCAGACTCCAGGGAAAGCATATTCATACCCCGCTATGTTTGTAGGAAAGCTGCTCTCAGCAGGAGCCCTAAGTGCCCCTCCACATCCAGCCCCACCATCAGCGACCGCCACACCTTCCCACACAAGCCCGGAGCTGCACCAGGAGTATTTCAAAGGTACAACCATTCCCTTTTATCTTCACCCTCGGAAAGACTCACAGAGCGAGTTAAAGGACAATATTCCCCCCAGGTGTGTCTGGTTAAAGGGCACCCAGACCTAACTTCCACCAACTGTGAGCATCAAAGTGCCTCAAACACAAATCAGGGCGAAGGAGCCACCTGCTCCCTGCATCTTTAACCTCCACCTATAACAGCACTTGCAACCCACACGTTAAAAACATTTAAAAACCCACAAAAAACACCACCTAAATATACTGATTTTGGCATGGTGATTTTAAGGCAGTTACTTAAGATCAAATACACAGTTAATGGGTAAAAGTACAACAAAGGGTTGTCCCCTCACAGCTGGTTCTGTGCCTGATTATAACCTTCCTGGTTTATAAAGCAATTTGTTGCCTTGCTAAAAACCAAATCCTTTATCATTAATTCCGAGCCAGCAGTTTCTGAATGTACAACCTGACACCAAATCAATTGATCCGACCAAGACTCATTTTCCTTCCAAGACAAACACCAGTCATGCCTTGCTGAATTTATCGCAGGGAAGAGTGTAACAAGCAGAACACGCTCATTTAAGAAAAAAGTACAGCTTGACAGAGACACCCACTCTAAAATTAACTCTGCCATCAAAGCAGAGCTTGTATTTGCCTCTGAAGAAGCACCTCCTAAATCACAGAGAAATATTCTGCTGCTCCACATTGCTGGGATATCAGCATGAAGATGCTTCAGAGCTTGGCAGAGGAGAATATGTTAAAATAACAGGCTTTAAGGAGTCAGGATGCATCACTGCTCAGGTGGATAAAGGCTGGCTAATGAATTAATGGACCATTTTTCCATAGCAATCTGATGAGGAAAATGGACATGCCAGACAAAATGCAAGGCAGGAAATCCATTTACCTCAGCTTTTCCCCGGCCGCACCTGCCAAGTGCAAGCTGGCGATTTGTAAAAGGGAAAGAAGGCAGAAGGCTGTTATCCTGCACGGCTGGGTGATCCAAACCCCCCAAAAAAACCTCTTTGAGAAGCAGCACCACTCTAACTTGTAATTGCTAATCAGCAGCAATCTAAATTTCCTGGCAGCTGGAGCAAACCGAGGAGACTCCAGCACCCGAACAGTGTACTTGGATTTAACGTTCTCCGTGCACAGAGCAACTTTCTAATGGAGAAAAGTCTGTACAGGCTCCTTCCCACCAGGATAAAGAGCCAGCAAAGAGAAACGTCATTCATTATTTTTTAAATTTCACGTGCAGCATGGCTGTGCCTATTCCTGTAATCTATCCCTAATCCTTCTCCAGCCCCAAAATAACCCTTAAACCAACACGATTACACGTAACAAGAGTGGCTGTAAGGACCCACCCCTGAAGTCCCAAAGCACAGCAAGTTCAACGCAGCCAGGTTTTTCCTGGCTGGAGAATCCCCATTTCCACCTCGCCAGGGGTGAAATTTCACAGCTTTCACACCAGGAATTGCTCCAGCAGCCCTTTTCCAGAGCAAGGCTCGCATGCCGACTGACACTACTCCATGCCCAGTTTTCCGGGCGGGGAACAGACAAGACATGGTTGAGGGCTTCAATAAAACACCAAGGAGACGATTTTTTTCCCCCTCTTTTTCCTGAATTACTATATTTTTTTTCTTAATTAGTTTCTTTGCCAAGCATCAAGACAAAGTAACACCCTCTTGTATTTTTCACCCTCTCTGCTCAGTGCTCGCTGGAAATTAACAGACGCTTTGCTGCTGGGGAATGTCACCAAGAGCGATCCAGGACATCCCTGAGCATCCTCAGGGAGCTGGATGGGCACTGAGCGTTCCTCCAGCTGGACCAGCAACAGTAAATAAATCCCTCCTGGGATTCTGCTGCCTCAGGATTTTACAGCTCCGGACAACAGCGGTGTGAAGCCCTGGGACACTGCAGATGCCATTATTTTATATCAAAATGAAACAAGCAGGGCCTGAAGGGGAAAAGCGGTGTCCAGATCCACACCCGGACAGCTTGGGAGTCTCAGAGAGCAGAGGGGGCACCCCGGGACCTCTCTCCAGGTGGGTTCCCACCCGCGTCCCCCACCGCCGGGAGCAGCGCTCACATCCCCAACTTCGCTCGGGATGCTGGCGGCCGGGTGAGCCGCCCGCCGTGAGGGCAAAGCAACGCCTCACGGCGATGGAGAAGGAACACCTTTCGGGGCAAAGGAACGCGGCTTCGGACAGCGGAGCACCTTCTGAGGGGGGGAAAGGTGACACAGCCGTCCCACCCGCACCAGCTCAGCATCCCGCCTCGCCAGGCGGGGGATGAGGGCAGCCCCCAGCCNGAGGAGGAGGAGGAGAAGAAAAGGAAGCTGCTCCCGGCTGTGGGGAGCTGTTCTCTTTGGGGTGTGCCCCGGCTGCGAGCGAACCCCCCCAAGGGTTCTGCTTTGCGGGGCAAGGGAAAGGTTGGGGCACGCCTGGGTTGGGGAGTGCTTGGCACTGTGCCCGGGAGTTTGGGAATGCTGAGCCCCGAAAGGGCAGCGAGCACCCGGGAATCGCAGAATGGGTAGGGGTGGTAAGGGACATTAAGGATCGCCGCGTTTCAACCCCCCCCTTCCATTGTCCCAGGTTGTTCCAAGCCCTGTCCAGCCTGGCACTGGACATTCCAGGGATGGGGCAGGCACAGCTTGGGGTAGGAGGGATGTTTTGTGTTCCCACCTTGGTGGATAGAGGTGGATAAAAAGTTCAGGTTTGGGCTTTGCAGCCTCCTGAATTCTCCCCCCCTTTATCACCTGTACCTGGTCCTACATGAGATCCTGAACTCCCAAGCGTGCAGGTGGACCTGATCTCCCCACTGAGGCCATCCTGCTGTGGGGTCCTTGGGTTGTAGCATTTTGGGGGAAGGATGAGTGTTTTGTTGGATCTACACCATGCTCAGGACTTGTTTTCCTCACACTGCNACCCAGCCCGTCCCTTCCCTTTACCTGCTGCCGCCGGGAAATCCGCCAGGTTCCCGATCCCTGCCGGCCCTGGCACAGCCCTGCCGGCAGGGAAGGGCGCAGGGNCAAGCCCTGTCCAGCCTGGCACTGGACATTCCAGGGATGGGGCAGGCACAGCTTGGGGTAGGAGGGATGTTTTGTGTTCCCACCTTGGTGGATAGAGGTGGATAAAAAGTTCAGGTTTGGGCTTTGCAGCCTCCTGAATTCTCCCCCCCTTTATCACCTGTACCTGGTCCTACATGAGATCCTGAACTCCCAAGCGTGCAGGTGGACCTGATCTCCCCACTGAGGCCATCCTGCTGTGGGGTCCTTGGGTTGTAGCATTTTGGGGGAAGGATGAGTGTTTTGTTGGATCTACACCATGCTCAGGACTTGTTTTCCTCACACTGCAGCAGCACAGGTTATTTGGGATGAGAAGGATGCCCAGCACTGTGGCAAAAACTCATCTGTATCCTGCCTGTGAATCCTTTTGCCCTTCTTGATGCAAGGTGACTAAACACTTGGCTGACAGCAATGGATTGCTGCAAATTGGCCATTTTCCACTTTTTTGGTCCAGCCCTGAAGTAGAGACTGATCCAAGCAGTGCAAAAGGAAGGGATGTGCTGTCAAAATAACATGCAAGCACGAGCCAAATGCCAGACTCCTCTTTAGTGAGGCAGACTAAGCTGAGAGGTCACTGGCAACTGGCTCTTTTCCTAGGAGAAGAAGAAATAATCCTGCTGCACCCAGCAGTAAGGCAAGACTGGAGGTGAAAAATCAGAATGTAGAGTCTGAGCCAAGCAATGAGCAGCACAGCAGAGGAGCTGTGGGGTTGAGGTACAGGCAGCTGTCCTGGCAGCCCTTTGCCAAGGGCTTCTCCTTCCAGCACTGCTGACAGGAGACATTTCAGAATCACAAGCCCGAGAGCTGTGATTACTTTAAATCCTGATGAAAATCCATCCTGTGGGAGCATTTTGTGTGCTGCCCGGTTGTGGGTCCACGGCAGAGCTTTAGGATGTGTTTTCCTGTGGGCTTGGGGGTGGATGTGCAGGAGAGGAAGGGATAGATACAGATGCAGATATTTCAAGGCACATAACAAAGTCTGGTGCCTTTGCCAAACTTTAAACATCCTTGGTTTTGTGCCTAAGGATTGCCTTTTAACTTCAGCAGAAAGAGTTCAGCCTTTTGTAAGATCAAGGGAAAAATATTTTTTTTTCTGGCACTAAGAGGAAATACTCATCAAACTCACGAGGTTCAGAAACTCTGCAGATGCTCCCAGCACCAGCCAGTCAGTTCTTTACAGCATCCATTTGCTGAGGAAAATGCCTCTGAAAAGATACAGAGTTTGCACATTTTCAGAATATTTCTGTGGCTGGGCCGGTTGAATCCAACCCAGGATCCTGCCAGGATGCAGGGCTGGGGAAGGATTTGTTCTGCAGCCACTCCAAGCAGCTGTGAGGACAGCAAAGGTGAGCACAAGGACCATGCCTGCCCCCTGAAAGCAGCACTTTGGCTGCTAAGGGCGGTGCAGTGTCAAAGAAAAGTCACTGAAGGAAATTTACCATGAGTTTCCATGCAGCCTCTAGGAAAACAGATGCAATTTTGGACAGGCAAGGTTGGTTTCAGATTTATAAGCTCCTTGTCCCGTGCTGAGAGCCTTGAATGCTCCAAGCTACTTTAAATATCTCCCTTTGGCATGGGAGGGGTTTCTGATGTGCTCATTCCTCACATTTCCAGCCAGCTTCACTTCCAAAGGATGCAGCTCTAAAGCCCTCCTGAAAACCCTCTGGACCCTGGTGACACTCCCTGTGTGTGATTCCCTTTTTAAGCTGCTCCTTTAGGACCTGACTTAGCGCTAAACCAGGGCTCAGTTTTGGGATTTCACGCCAGATCCTGAAAGCATTTTGTTACGTACTTATGGAAGGGAAAATTCATCCAGAAGGGACATTTTGGTTTCCTGGCAGGGAAATACAAGGATAGAAGCTCAGAAGGGCATCAAGGCAAAGTCTCAGAGGAGTCAGTGCTCTGGTCTTTGGTTGGGATGGATGGTGAGAGGGATGCTGCAGTTTCCTACAAGAGGGTGATCAGGAGGAATGGGCTGATTAATCCTTAAACTCAGCACCAGCCTCCTCCAAGAAAAAGTGCTGCTCCATCCCTTCTGTAGGCAGAAAAAAAGCCCTTTTTCCTTCTCCCAGGGTCACAGGGGGGAAGTTTTTGCTGGAGAAACACTTTCCTGAGCAGTCTGGATGACCCAGACATGGCCTTGGACACTGCCAGGGATCCAGGGGCAGCCACAGCTGCTCTGGGCACCCTGTGCCAGGGCCTCCCCACCCTCCCAGGAAACAATTCCTGCCCAATATCCCATCCAGCCCTGCCCTCTGGCAGTGAGAAGCCATTGCCCCTTCTCCTGTCACTCCATGCCTTGTCCCCAGTCTCTCTCCAGCTCTCCTGGAAGCCCTTTAGGCTCTGGAAGGGGCTCTGAGCTCTCCCTGGAGCCTTCTCAGAGATGTCCAAGCATTTTGGATGCTCCCTTGTCTGCACTTGCTGCTGCACTCGGCGGCAAAGCAAGGCAGGGTCTGGTGACAGCACAGCAGATTCCCCCACGGTTTTTTGGGGCAGAGCAAGGAACCCCTCAGTTGCCAGTGTAGTGCTGCACATCTGGATGGTGGACACTGAGCAAGGCTAGGAGATTTCAGTAACTCCTTTTGCCAAAGAGAAAATAAAGGATGAAGCAAGCAAGGCTGGATTTACTGGGGCATGTCTGGCAGCAGTGGAGCTGAGCCATGTCCGTGTCTCTCTCTGGGAGGCAAATCCCTGCTGTGGCTGCCCCGGAGCATCCGAGCAGCCTGGGCAGGGGAAGGAAGCGTGCAGAGGGACACACCATTGTTCTGCCCACTCCAGCTCTCGGGGAATGCAGGGCAAACAGGAGGGAGCTCGGCGCTTTCCTGTGTTTGTGCTGAGAATATTTTCATTAAAGTCCTTTTTCCTACCTCTTTCTCCAAGCCCTTTGTGCCTCTGATAAGTGCAAGGAGGGTGTTGATTGTAAGCATCCCCTCAGGCATAATTATTTTACCATAATAGCATTTACAGGGAGGGCTTACACAGCCATTTTCCTGTTACATCCTCTGTATTTCAACCTCTCTTTCATTTTTTTTTGCCTACTCAAGCTGCCCCAACAAGCCCTTGCAAGGTTTCCATCCATGCAGCAGAAGCCATGGTGAACTGGGGAGCCCTGAAGAGATCGCTGAGAGTGAAAATGGGAATATTTGAGGTTACCCAGCAACTGGAAATGAAGATATCTTTTGTCCACCAAGTCAGGAAGCACTGTTTGCACAATAGATGTGTTTGCCTGCTCTGGGGGAGTTAGCCAGCAACCCCTTCCAGGAGATAAGAGGGATGTACATAAAACAGGAGCCAAGTCACTGGCAGGGATTATTGCAGCAGGTAAATCAGGTCCCTGTCACCCTCAGCATCCCCTGATGACTGCACTGAAATCTTGCAGTGTGGGGGAGGAAATAGGGATGGCTCAGTCATAAAAATAAGGGGTAAATAAATACGAAATAAATATAATAACTATAAAATTGAGAAGATCTGGAGGAGCCAGGAGCAGTTTTCGTGGTGATGGTGACGAACTGCAAGGTGAGGAATGTCTGTCTCCATCGATGTTTCTCAGGATGAAGAGCACCCTGTGCCTTCCTGTCCCTCTGCAGCCCTAAAGGATGTTGCCCTATATCACTGTCTTGGACAAACAACTCCTGGACTGGCCCCACAGCCCTTCAGAGGGATGGAGAAACACAGATCTGCTCAGTCCATCCAAAAGGTCCCCCAGCTGAGCTCGTGGCAAGACTTAGTCCTTTGTCGAAAGCTTGTGACCTTTTATCTGCTGGCATTTGTTCCCTCATTAAATACACAATTGGAAGGAATGAAGCCATCCATAACCTCCAGCTCCTTCTCTCAGTATCAAGCTTAAGAGAAACACAAGTCTCCTGTGGGAAAAAAAACAAACAAACAACAAGTAAAATCCTGTTGATGTGGTACTTCACAATATGGTTTAAGGGCAGGGTGGGATTTGGTCAAAGGTTAAACGTGATGATCTTGGACATCTTTTCCAGCCTTAGTGATTCCATTATTCCAGATATATTGGGAGAACTTCAGGGCACGTAAGTAAAGCCATCTCTGAACTAATGGGTTTTAAATTAAACTTTGTTTAACAGCATTTTCTATTGCAGTCCACTTAATAAACAAATGCAGCTGAAACAGCAAGGAAGGAAATATTTCTCATTATGTGGTGCAAAACTCCCTGCCCTGTGAGAAGGGAGCTTTATCAAAAAGTGCATCTGATGACATCTGACTAGAAGAGTCAGAGATGATGACTCTGAAGGCCAAACCTTGCTTGCATAAAAATTCCAGTGAGTTTTGCTGGAGGAGCTCCCATCACATCCACCCTGGAAGGCAAATCCTAGAGTTCTCCCAGGAGCTGCTTGCTGGCTGCCCCGTGCACACAGGGCTGCTTTGTTCCCTCTGCTCCCTGCCTACCCAGCCCTCTCCCCTTCACCAACATATTAATCAGAGCCTTTTGGCTGAGGCCTTTCTTTTGTGCCTGCACAGGAAGGTCTGGGCTCATGGATCACATTCCTGGTGCCAGCACGGGATGATCTTTATTGACCAAGCCGCCATCGATCTGCTCCCTCCAGCAGGACTTTCACCTGCTCCAGCCCTGGCCACGTTATGGATTTTTGGATACAAACACAGATAGGCTCACAGTCAAACCCTTCAGGGATGTGCCCTGCTCCAGTTAATATTAAACACCTTTGGAGATATCTCTGCATTTCTCCAGGCTGGGAGGAACCTGCTGCATTCTTCTCATAGCTTCTCTGCAGGTATTGAAATAAAACCCCTGACCTGGATCCCTGAACAAAGCCCCTGTTATTCAGCCAGGCCAGGGGGAGCATCAGTTTTCTGATTCTCTCCATCCCAGAGTTTTCTTGGATGGAGATGTAGGGTTTGACCCCATCACAGGGAATGAAAAACCCATCCCAGCCTCAGCTCAGCCTGCCTGGGATGGAGTGTGAGTGCACAAACACTGCTGAAATTAAACACCCACAGTTCAAAACCTCACTGTCTGAAAAATGTTATGTGAATCCATTTCCCTCTATTTCTAATAAAACAACAGCAAATTTTCTTCCTGTTACAATATAATGTTGCTCTACATGATGCTGTTCCAGCAGTTCATATAAATTTCTATAAAATTATTCTGTAAATTGCTTTTTGATGGGTGAAGCACAGCACCTCCATTCAGCTTTCCAAGCATCAGCAACTGTGCACAAACACCCTTCTCTGTTAAAACCAGACTGGCATTTTGGGGTTTATTTGGCCCAGGAGGGATTTGTTAAAAGATCTTGGAAAGATGAGTCCTCCTTGCACAACACCAGCTGTTGGGTGAGCACCTTACAACAGCCATGGATGCACAGATTCACGGAATATTCTGAGAGCAGCCAGGACTGTTCCCAGCCTGTGGTCAGAGCAGGGCTGGGCAGAGCAGCACCAGAACATCCCACATTCCTGTGATGGGAGCGTGGGCTGCACCCCTGGCTGCAGGGACAGGCCCGTGTCTGGGGGATGGATTTTTCCAGCCTCAAAGATGGAAAGCATTTTGCCCTCATCTGCTGGAGTACAAAATCCACCAGGGCCACTGTGATGCTTTGTGCTAGCCCCAGTGGGAAGGAGAGAGCAGCATCCTTCATTCCAACCAGCTCATACTGAGCTCCATGGAGGAAGGTGAGGATTAAGTCAGTCCTGGGAGAGTACAAGAACTAAAAGGTCCCCACCTTGAGGGAAAAGCAGGAGGCAGGGTAAGCAAGGCCTATAGGTCCTGCCCTCCTTTCTCCAAATGAATCCAAACCACCTCCCAAGCCTGAATCATTCTGAAGATGTCAAGGCCCACACAAAAATCCTTCATCCAACCAAGTTTGGGAAAGCCCCCAAATGCTCATTTGGGCTCAGTTCAGTTCAGCTCTTGCTGCCAATCAAGGAGGCTTCACAGCCCAGAACCTGCTGGGCTCGTCTTGCTCCCAGTTTCCTGCTCAACCTGCCAGGAGCTGATCCCAGGAGGAGGCATTTCAGCCAGGCAGCCTCCTCAGCTGCATGGACAGAGCAGAGAAACACTTCCAGGTTTTCCTCCCAGGGCCAGACTTGCCCTGGATTCTGCTGGCTTCACCTTGAGCTTCTTCTCCTCTTCTTGGCCTTGAAGGCTTCTCCCTGCTCCCCAATCTCCCTGGAGTTTCTGATGCTGCAAATGCACCTCTTCGTCCTCCAGCCCAGAAGTTGCATTTCCCACCCCAAAACCTCAGCTGGGGTCAAGGTCCACCCCTTCAACAAAGTCCATTCTTCGAGACCATGAAGAGACCAGCACCAACCCCCTCATTTCCAGCAGAACACCAGAGGCAGAGCCAGGCAATCTCCACTCCTGGGGGCAGATTTTCCCTCCTGGTTTGTGGGACAGGCCCACAAATGTTGGCTTTGACTCTGAGGTGACATCTGGGGTGGAAAAGTCACAACCAAGACACTCATAGTGTTCACCCTCTGAGCCCAGCAGCCACCAGCAAACTGTGCTGGGCACTGGGGCTGTAATGAGGAGAGCAAATATTATCCTCCATACGTGTCACGAGCTGCTGCTGCTCTGAAATGCTGGGACAAAAGCCTCCTTAAATAGTTGGGATTCCTCCCACCAGCACAAGGATGAGAGGAATAATATTTGGGAGAGGAACACACCCCAAATGACAGCGTCTGTGTGAGGGTGGGAAGCAGAGAGCAGCCGGCATCTCCCAGTCCCAGATGGTTCCCATCAAGAGGAATTTTTTCTTGTTAATCCCAAAACAAGCTTGGGATGTATTTTTATTTCAGTGTTAAGAGGAGAAAAAAAGAAAGTCTGACGTGACCTCCTGTTTTTCTGGCCTCCCTCCCTCCTCAGCCTCTGCGCTGAGCAAGCACAGAAAGTTTAGTTCATGTTAAAGGCAGGGACTCTGAGAACAAAAAATCCTGGGGTGGTTCTTCCAGCTCTTCTTGACCTGGGAATTTATTCCATTCAAGCTGGAAATGGAGGTAAAAATCGAAAGCCTAGATGTGTATTTGAAGTATCTGGGCTGTTAATCAAGGCACAGAGGACATCCAAGTGCCTGTGGGGGTGTCGGCAAGGGTGCCCACTCTCCCCTTTAAATCTTAAACCTGCTTTGAGCACCAGCGAGGGACTCCTGAGCCAATCCATTCCCAAAGCCATCATATGAGCTCAGGAGCATCTCTACCTCAAAA
The DNA here is from genome assembly GCA_013397075.1 of Rhabdornis inornatus. Taxonomy (NCBI): domain Eukaryota; kingdom Metazoa; phylum Chordata; class Aves; order Passeriformes; family Rhabdornithidae; genus Rhabdornis; species Rhabdornis inornatus. Next base: position 403,453 of record VWZS01008061.1, on the reverse strand, counting down.
AACCCACAAATAGCGATAAAAATTTCTGTGAGTGGGAGGATGGGAATTAATTCTACTCAAAAGACATCCCAAAAGCCCTGCTTTGAGGACTTGCCTGGCATTCCTCCGTGGCCTCCCTGGCATGTTGGGTGCCAAGGTTCCACAAATTTACTCTGATGGAGCTGCCAAGAGGAACCCCTTGGCACGTCCCAGGAAGTTTCCAAGGACAACCGTGGGTTGGGGATGTGGCACCCCTCCCAGATAATCAGCTATGGGCCATCTGAAAGGATTCATATGGAAGCTGGGCCAGGAAATAACTTTCTCTCATGGAGTGACACTTCTGGTCCATGGTGGAGGCCCTGCTGGAAGCAACTCTACTTAGGTGGTGACCTCTCAATGGGAACTTTCTTTCAGATAGAACTTTCTGGGATATTTACACCCCCAGATGTGATTGGACATCCCCCCTCCTCTCTGGCAACTCCCTGGAGTGACTCAGGATGTGCAAACACTGACTCATCCCAACCTCCCAGGAGCATTAACCTTCCCACGTGCTCCAAGACAGGGTGGTGGGAGAAGGAAAAGGCTCCATTTGGCCTCCCCTGTGCCCTGAGGGAGCACTGCAGATGCATCAGCAAGGTGGGGCAGGCAGGGCAGGCTGGGGCAGCCAAGGACTCTCTGGACAGGGATGTACAGAGATAAGGCCATCCTGGTGTGGGAGCTGCTGCCTAGTATGGGAAAAATGGACTGGGAGCTGTCCTCCTCCTGGCTCAGCACTGGTTTAGGAAGAAGGATTTGAAGAGCTGAGGAAGAGGATGGGGAAATCCAGGGTTGCTGTCTTGGCAGCTGCAAAAGGTGGTGGCACTTACCAAGTCAGCTTGGCTGCACAGATCCTGGATTTCATTGGGACATGATTATTCCATACACAGATAAAAATATGTGCAGCAAACAGCACCTCTGAAAAAGCTGCCAAGCTCTCGAGTCTGTGAGCACCCACTGCAAATCCTGCTGGAAAACTGGGGAGGAACCTGGGTCTGCTTGCCAGGGATGAGGTGGATAGTTCTCCTGGAGATCTGAAACTTAAATGGACATTCAGATACATAATTGGTCAGCCTAAAAAAGCTGTTTCCCCATGCCATTGCACATTGTGGGAGACAAAGCTCCCTGACCTGTGCTGCAGGTGAGTCAGAGCACCACATCTGGCATCTCTCCTCCCTTACTCCTGGCAAATGGTCGAGTCCTACCCCTGGCCCTGCAAAGACACCCCAACAATCCCACCCTGGCACCCCTGGCAGCGCTGTCCAAATGCTCCTGGAGCTCTGTGGGGCCGTGCCCATTCCCTAGGGAACCTGGGCAGTGCCCAGCACCCTCTAGGGGATGAACCTTTCCCTGATATTCAATCTAAACCTGCCCTGGCACAGCTCCAGCCCTTCCCTGGGTTCTGTCAGACACCAGGGTCCTTTCCCTGCTGTTCCAAGGGGGCAGGATGAAGCTGGGACAGATCTCCAGGTGACACCTGAGAAAGTGAGGGCTCCTGCGTGTTGTCCCTTCACAGCAGAAGCAGAAGGGATGTGAGATGGGACATCCCTGCCCATTAAAGATTACAGCTCAGCCAGGCCAGAAGGATTGTAGGGGTCAATCCCATTTAAGCCTTTCTATTTAAAGGAATAAACTACCCAGGGAAAAACAGCCTAAGATTAGAAACTCACAGGATTTCCTCATATTTCAGCCATCAGCCCCAGATTCAGCCCGAGGAGTAGGTTTGTTATTCTCCCAGAGCATGAATCCTGCACCCCAGCAAAATTAAGTTTGGATTATGCTGTGCAGCTCCATCACAGGCCCAGAAGCCACACTCAAAGCTGGTTTAGTGCTGCTCCCTCTCTGCCTAAACCATCTCCAGGATTCCCTGATTAAAAATAGTTTTTTAGACAGGAGAGTTTTGGCTTTTTGCACAAGCAGGGAGTGTTTCCTGCAAATTCCATATTGCTCAGGAGGATGCTCCTGTGCAGGAGGATCTTTCAGAAAATTTAATGCTAAGCAGGGTGGGAAGCATAAATAAACGTTTTTCCTTTTTCTCATTTTGGGTAGGAAAAGAACTCAAAGACCACCCAGTTCCATCCCTGCCATGGGTGGAACTTCCACTACCCCAGGCTGCTCCAAGCTCCATCCAGCCTGGCCTTGGAAACTGCCAGGGATCTGGGGGCAACCACAGCTTCTCTGGGCACCCTGTGCCAGGGCCTTACCTCTCACACAGGGAGGAAGTTCTTGCCAATATCTAATCTAAAATCTCTCCCCTCGTTTTAAAATGACACAAAGGATGTGGGTAAACCAGGCAAAGTCACCCTATGCTTTGTGTCTCACCAGCCAGGAATTGGGAAGTCATTTGGGCTTTGATACGTGGCTCTGCTGCTTCTGCCTAAGCTGGGTGAAACTCCAGCCTAACTTACCTTAAATCAGGAAAATATAAAGCCTGTCCCTAAAGGGATCCCAAAGGAATGAGGATTCCCTTGTGCCACTGCAGGAGGATGGGAGCAGTTGTTTTTTCCAGGCATAGCACGCGGGGGTGACTCATTCCTGGCAAGAATTTCCCTCTCACCCATCCCCTCCTGCCCCTCTCTCTGCCTGGAGGTTTTCCCCCACCACCACCAAGGGGTGAGGGCAGCTTAAGATCAGCCAAGAAGCAGAGACCTTCCCCAAATCCCTGACATTTCAGCTGGCACACCTGTGCAGGGACGTGTCCAAGAGGTCCCCACTCCCTCCCAGCTGTGTGTTTTGGGAAGAAGGGGAATTCTGGAATACTGGGCAGAGCTGCCCCATCATGAGGGCAGGGAGACTGGGCATCAGAAGAGACATATCATGTGCCAGTTGTCCCTGTGGTGGCCTGAACAACAACCAGGCAACCAGGGCTGGGCAGGGCACGTGAGGGAGCTCAGCCCTCCCAGGAAACCTCAGATCAGCTGCATGTGCACAAACAGGTCCAGCAGGAGCCATGCAGGGATGACCACACAGCCAGGTAGCCCATGATTCATGGGATAACCATCTGCTGAAGCTGCAATCACTCACTTTCCACCTCCAGTTCTCCTCCAGGTCAAGTGGCAAAGCCACAGGGGCAGAAGGTGCCTCTTGCCATGGCCACCAAGCATAGCCTGGACCCATAGCTCACAGCAGCAGGCTCCACTCCACAGCAAGGGATCCAACCCTGTGGGATTCACACAACAGCAATGGTTCCAACCCTGCGGGATTTAGTAGGTTCAGGGTAGCCTTGGGGGCACACATCAGTTTCTCAAGGTACAGAACCTGCAATGAGATCTTGGAAAGCTGGAGATGGAAGGGAAAAGTCCAGAGGAAGACCTGATTTTCAGGGAAATAATAGAGTCACAGAATCACAGGCTGGTTTGCGTTGAAAATACCTTAAAGCTCATCCAGTTTCACTCCCTGCGATGGTCAGGGACATCTTCCACTGTCCCAGGCTGCTCCAAACTGTGTCCAACCTGGCCTCGGACACTTCCAGGGATCCAGAAGCAGCCACAGGGTCTCTGGGCACCCTGTGCTAGGGACTCATCACTTTCACAGCCAAGAATTCCTTCCCAGTGTCCCATCTAAATCCACCCTCTTTTGGTTCATAACCTCATCCAACAACTGCTCACCCTGACAGATGCAGCAGCTCAGGATATAGGAAGGGCAGAGATGTGCCCCCCTCTCCAGGCGTGCTTTTCCTTCACCAGTTTTCCCTGGTGAAAAACATACCAAGTCTCCCTTTTTTCCCCCCCACTCTGGGCAGCCACAGCTTGAACATCAGTGGAAAATGACTCCTTGAATGAGTGTGGTTGGATCAGCTGACTGGGCTGGCTGCAGCAAATCTTGTGGTCACACAGCTCTAAATGTGCAGCAGTGTCTGCCTAAGTCTTTCCATTTACAGGACAGAGAAGGGAGCAAGGAGTGTGGAAATAAATCCTTTGGAAGCAGAAGAGGTTTGGAGACAGAACTCCCTCTTCCCCAAGGGAAACACGTGGGGGTGCAAAGAGGGTGGGCAGCAAGCACGGATCAGGCATGGGATGGAGCTGATGGAGCATCACCATCTCAGTGCTTCCAATGAGCCAAGGTCAGGGAAAGGCACAGAGCTCTGGGAACTGGGATGACAACTCTGGGGCTGGAACCTGCCTGCCAGGCTCGGCTCTGACACAGCGCTAGAGTGCTTACAGGAGTGTGAAGCCCCCTCCCTGCCTCCCTCCTGCAGCCTGGCTCATCTCTCTGAGCCCTGGCCTCCCCACAGGAGCAGAACTCCAGCTCAGGAATAAATCCCAGCGTCTCCCAGTGCTTCCCAGGGCTGATAAAGCAGCTCCTCCCTCCAAGCCAGCCCCTGAGCTGCAGCTCCTTGGGAAGGCAGCCTGGTGATGGACTGTGGCAGAGAATAACAAATGCCTTTAATTCCCCCTTCATCCAGCAGCTCCCTGCGGGAGGCAGCGTGTCCTGAAGGAAGGTGAGCAGGAGGCATCTGGAGCTGTGTGCACAGGCACTCAGATGACTAGTAAACCACCCCAGCCAGGCTCCAAGAACCCTGACAGGCTCTAATTTCTCTCTCCTGGATAGATACAGGGTAAAACTTGCTGCTTCACTTGGTTATCCCAATGCAAGGGGCTGTAAGCACTCCCTGAATTACTCCGCAGGGATTTTCCTCACCGCGGGCAATTGTAAAGTCAGGAGAGGAAGGGATCTGAGCAAGAACTGCTGCTGAGGTTTCATCTCAAATATCCATCCCCTGAACATGAATGTTTCATGTCAGACCTGTAGGGGTTTTTCAGGTCCATCGGGGGGGTTTGCTGGCATTGGCACCAGCACCGCTGGGGCTGCCAGCTCTGATCATGCTCAGGGCTCGCTGGTGACCAAGAACAGGCTTGGGCTCCATCCAGTTCAGATCCAGTTAATTAAAGGAAATAAAACACTTCCCCCTACAAGCCAAATCCCCTTTTCTGGGTGTTGTTTACTGTGAGGCTGCAGTTCTGGACCACAGCTGAGTGGGTGACCTGAAAGGTATCACTGCAAACCCCCTCTGGGGGCTCCAGCCTTGTGTCATGTAGGAAGCCACCCCTTCCTGTTCCCTGCTAAAGGGATTGCCTGCTGCTTGTGCATCCTGGCACATCCCTCCAGGACACATGGACATGTCCCAGAAACAGAGAAGCTGTGGCTGCCCCTGGATCCCTGGAAGTGTCCACAGCCAGGCTGGACAGGGCTTGGAGCAGCCTGGGACAGTGGAAGGTGTCCCTGCCCATGGCAGGGGGTGAAACTGGAGGAGCTTTAAGGTGCCTTCTAACCTAAACCATTCTGTGCCATTATGATTGGATGATTTGATATGAGAGAACTGCTTTGAGTCACTCCCATCCCTACAGACTTTCTGCCAAGATTCTCTGCAGATCCCATTTGTTCCTTGCCTCTCCTGTAGGCACATTGCATCCCCAGCCCAGCCTGGGAGGGATTTGGGCAGCCTGGGGAGCCCTCTTCAGGAGAAGAGGATCCTGCAGGTCTCTCAAAGAGAAGGAGAAGGACTCCCTCTCTCTGCTCCCAGGCAGAATAGCATCCTTGAAACTGAAAGCTGGAAAGACATAAGGAATCTCTGCTGCTCGGGCACCCATGCCCATGCTCCCACAATTTGGGGTTATCTACGCTATCACCATCTTATTTCTAGCGATAATTCCAATAAATCGCAGTTGAAACCATATTTGGCAGAGTCTGAAATATGTTAAGTTCCCCTTCCAGGCCAGGTTGGATGGGGCTTGGAGCACCCTGGGATAGTGGAAGGTGTCTCTGCCCGTGGCAGGGGAAGGGACTGGGTGATCTTTAAGGTCCTTTCCAACCTAAAACAAGAAAAAACAACAAACAAGCAAAAATGCCAGGGATTTCTACATGAATCTTGCTTCCCTTTTTTCCTCCTGGCCCCTGCTAGCCTTGTTACTCCTCTTGGCCCTGTTTTACTCCTTCCAGCAGGGAGGACTGGCCTGGAAGAGCATCATTCCCAGAGGGGGACTCCCAGGACGCACTGCTGGGGCCCATCCCGGGGCTGTGCAGCGGAGACCGAGCCTTTCCCGCTCCTCTTGCAGGGCTTGGTGCCTGGGGAAGGCTGGAGCCGGCCCGGGATGGTGCCGGAGCCGGGCAGCGGGGGGAGCAGCGAGACTGGGACACGGGACACGAAGCAGGAGGATGCAATGTCCCTGCCCGGGGCAGCGGCGGCTCCCCAGGCTCGGGAGAGATTCCCTGGGGGACAAGAGCAGGGCTCGGGGGGGCGGGTTTGGGGATGCACGGAGGGGATGCCGGTGGGATCCTGGCTGGGCACTGCTCCCAGGGCTGCTGTGGATGGGAGCAGGGCCTAAACGAAGCCTGCAGTGCCCTAATTGGATCTGTGTGCTCCCAGCTCTCTGTAGCTCCTGAATCCCAGCCAGCCTGTCTCTGTCTCCACTATTTTTAAATCCATCTACTTCCGCCGATCTCTCTGCTTTGGTGCAGCCTTTTCCACACTGACACTTCTGCAGCCCAGAAATCCTAAATATGCTCCTTCTCCCAAATGTTTAAGCACCAGCTGCACTGGGGACCAGGGGAGCTCAAGGACAGCAGTGCAGGGGCTGTGCTGTTTATTGTGGGCTTGTGGCACTTTCTGAAGCATGGGAAACTCTTGGCCACAGCCACACAGAGCCAGAAGTGTATTCCCAGTGTAGGATTCAGGGCGTGGGATTGGGGCTGGGACATGAGACAGAAACCCTGAAGGCACTCAAGGCTGGAGGAGGTTTTTCACCCTGATCCCATCCTCAAAGGCAGTGGTCCTGCTGCCCCAGGGATGCAGGGCTGCAACCAAGGCACCGAATTATCTGTCTAGGTGAAGGCAGAACACTGGGATTTTCCAGCTAATGGGACACCACAGGTGATGAGGCTCAAAAGCAGTACACAGTGCCACGAGCCCAGTGTTTCTCATGCCCATAAGGATTTGTTTGCACTGACTCTGCATCAGCCCTGTGGTGCCCAAGATTCCTGCAGGGCATTTTAGGTGTCCCCCCATCCTGCCCCACCTTCCACTTCATACCTGCTTTCACAGGGTGATTGACCATGGACCTTCCTGCAAATGCCTGGGAAGTCAGGAAAGCTTCAAGCAGTGGTGAATTGCTGGATTCATGGCACGTGGTGAATCAGAGACAGAGCCCAGAGTGGATTCATGGTGCATCCCACAGTTGATGAACATGCCTCCAGCAGATCCAATTACCCTATTAACTGGAATTAGGGAGAAAAATCATAGTTAAATTGTTAATTCATCAAGACAGGCACCATCGTGGTCACCAAAGCTATTTCTGGATTTGGGGAGGTGAATTTGGAAAATGAAGACAATTCCACAAAGTAGAAATTGCAGTTTCTCCATTATTTTGCATGTCCAGCACACAGCTTTGTCATTGGAAACCACAACAACCAGAACTGGGTATTCCATATCCAACAGAAACCCTTGGAAGTTCAGGATTTGAGTGTTTGCCTCCCACCAAACTGCAGCCATGACTCGCATCCTGAACTGTTCAAAACTCAGGAGCTGCCTTAGTTTCTTTGCTGCTGCTTGTCTGTGTTCAGGCAGCAAAGGAAGTTGAAATAATTCCCAACTGGATGGGGCTAAGCCAGATCCATGCAGGAGAGGAGGGGGGCAGCTGTAAGAGGCTTTGATTCACACGTGTCTTTGTAACCACAGCATCCCCTGGGTCCCAAACCAGGAGCGATCTCAGGGGGATTCAGGTTTTGACGTCAAAGCCAACAGAGTCCAGAAGTGCAAATGATTTCAAAAATGAATCCAAGCTGTTTGTGCATGGCTGGGAAACATCCAGCACCCTTCCTGGAGGGAATCAGGAGTGAAACAACGATCCTCATTCATCTAAACCTTCCGCCCCACCTCTCCCAAGCACCTCTGCCCCAGGCTGAACAAGAGACCTTCTGTACAGAGCCAATTTCAGCGGCTCTGATGCCCCCTCCAGTGTTGGGAACAGCCTGTCAGAACCAGGGACATGCAGGAGATGTTCAATGTGCTGAGTGCTGGGCCAGGAGCTTGGACTGTGCTGCCTGGAGATGGAGAGAGAGGCAGCTCCTGCATCTCTTCCCACTGTGGGAAGCACAGTTTGGATCCATGTTGGAGAAAGGCATCAGTCATGCTCCCACAGGCTACAAAAACAAAGCAGAGCCTGTTCCTGCCTGGGCAGAGTAACCAGGAGCAGGGACAGAAGACGAGGGTACAGAGGCTGCTGTGGAAATCCAGACGACCCCTTGGTCTGCTGGATGAGATGGGAGCTGGGATAATCATAATCCCACACAGAGGAGCTCCACATCCTGGGGTCCCAGCCCTCAGCAGACTGTGCAGAGAGGGAGAAGATGCCCTGTCAAGTCCTCAGCATCCCTGTGGAGAAGGAAAGCAGCAAAGCCAGCCTGGTCCTGATTCTGCCCCAAACTCACCTTTCATGCCTCAGCTTCCCCAGCTTAACAGAGGATAATCAGCCTTACCCAACTTGATAAAATCCTGGGACATCTGCAGATGCAGATCTGATTTGATGAGTCAGATCTGCCTTGTGTGACTCAGCTGGCAGACCCCATCCAACAGCCACGGAGCTTCCCTTGCTCCAGAATCCATATCTGCTGTTCTTACTGCCAAGTGCTTGACTATTTCCAAAACTAAACATGTCTGTGAGTTTCTAAACACCATTTGGAAAGACCAGGAAAAAGCCTTCCTAGCTTCGTTCTGAAATGGCAAACAAAGAAGAGTTCACTGGATGATCCACAACTTTCCTCTCCGCAAGTTACAAAAGATGGAAAACAGAGAGTGGGTTTTGCTTCTAAAATTAACATTACTCTCTCTGGCACAGGAATGTGGCTCTGCAATACCAGGAGCTGTGGCAGGACAGGGATGTGACCCTGGAAAAGTCTTTAATGAGTGGATGCAGCCCACTGGCAGCTGGAATAAAATCTGAGTGGCTCCTTCCGAAGCTCCCAGGAGCAGACGTTGCTCTGCAAGAATGCAGCAGGGTTGCATCATGTGGGCTCCTTGAATCTTCCAGAAATCTGCCACTTCTTCCCTGCCAGATTTTCATTGGTAATCTATACAGTAGCTGGGAAAAACACACTGCAGTTCTCTGCTGGCATAGTTGAAGCAGGCAGTAGTATTCAAGCTAAGTGGGGTTTCATGTGGCAACACAAGGAAGATGTCACTTTTTTCCCAAGGGTCTCTGGCCTTGGAGAGACATCCTGGAACACATCCTGCCTGTTGCAGACACATCCCAAACTGCCACGTTATGGGTTAAGCCCCCTGACCCAATCTGGACCTATGGCAAGGGACATTTGCCTCCCAGGTGGGTGCATTTTATCATCCCAAGCAAAGTTGCAGCAGCGCATATCTGGACACAAACTGGTTTGGTCCCACCACATCAGCATAACATCCCCAGGGTTGGGGCAGCCATCATCCTTGGAAACTAGGGAAGGACAAAACCCCTCTTCCTGTTAGGTTTTACACTAAAGGAGAGATTGTAGGTTAGATACTGGGAAGGAATTGTTCCCTGTGAGGGTGGGCAGGCCCTGGCACAGGGTGCCCAGAGAAGCTGTGGCCGCCCCTGGATCCCTGGAAGTGTCCAAGGCCAGGTTGGACATTGGGGCTTGGAGCAGCCTGGGATAGTGGAAGTTGTCCCTGTCCATGGCAGGAGGGTGGGACTGGATGGGCTTTAATATGACTTCCAACCCAAACCAGCCTGAGATCCTGTGATTCCTGCTCTATCTCTGGGCAGCTTGTCTGCTGCCTCTGCAAGAGCAGAACAGAGAGGCTGCCATGCCCCTTCCTAAGCAACCCGGTGCTTACACATCCTCAGCACCTGGCTGAGGAGGATTGCACACGCTGTTTATTCCTGCTGGGCCACTGCCCAGTGCTGAGCCCAGAGTGTCCTTCCTGGGATTCATCCCTGCCCTCCTCCTTTCCTGCCTTCAAACTGCTGCACCAACCCCCACAGTGCCCAAGGCAGCAAACCCAGCAGCCCCAGTCCTGCGCTCAGCCCCCTCCTTCTTCTGGCATCACCAGTGGCAGCTTTAGAGCTTGGCTTGTTGGGAACCTGATTCCCAACAAGGACAAGAACTTTTAGGGACAGCAGTAGGACTGGGGAGACAGGCAGTTGTGTGACACACTTGCACACACAGCACAGGCTGAGCCCAGCCCGCCTCCCAGCCCTGAGCAGTGCTGTGCTGGACGCACAAGATTGGCTGCCTGAGGATCCCTCTCCAAGCCAGGCTCGGGTTTAGGGGCGTTTCTGTTCCCTCAGCTGGCTCCAGAATAAACGGTTTCCTTTTACATCCCGGTTTCCTCGGGAGAGGCTGAAACGCTGAGGGGGGAGCGTGTGGGGCTCAGCCTCCTCTCAGCTTCCACCAAATGTGAAGGGCAGGCAGAGCTCAGACCCTTCACATTCCCATATGCTCCTGGAAAACGCCAGGAAGAGATCAGGGAGAGCTCACTGCAGCAGAGGCAAAACTCAGCGTGTAACAAGACATCAGAGACTGCCCACCACAGCTCTGCTCTGTGCAGAGCAGATTGACCACCTGGGCCTTCTCTGCTTGTATTTTGTAATAAAGGTGAAAACCTGGAATTGGCACAGTCCTTGTTGCCTGTTCCCAGTGAGGAAACTGATGTTGCAGCATCCCAAAGCCCTGGTACTCTCACATCCTGTCCTTGATATGGCTCCTGTGCCCATGCGGCTGATGTGGCTGACAAACCAAGCACTTGCTTTTCCTTTTGGCTGCTTTTTGGGAGGATCCAGCCAGACCCAGTCACTGTGAGGCAGAAGGGAGTGGGTAAGGGGTGCACATCACCAGTGCTCATCTTAGAATCACAGAGATTAAGGTTGGAAAAGTTCTCTAGGACCACTGAGTCCAAACACTAACCTGGAAAAGACATCCTGGAGTCCTCTGGGCTTGCCACGACCGCAAACCAGCGCTCCTGGATCAGTGTAGGAACAGCACAGGGCCCCACAGCCCCGTGAGGATTGCAAAGGGATTGCAAACCCCTCCTGCCACATCCACAAGGATTCCACCTCCTCCTGCCATAGCCCATTTCCCAGGAAGGCATGGGACGCAGGGGCTTGCAATCCAACCTGCCATCACCCGTGCTGGCCCTCTGCTGAGGCCACACAGATGTCATTGTTTCCACCCCACAGCATTAGAGGAATTCTGCCCCCTGCCTCACTGTGTTGGCAGGAAACCCTGCAGATTTTGAACTTTTCTCTGGGAGTATTAAACAGGGATTACAAACAGGGATCAAGAGACTCTCTCTCTGCTGTGCCCTGTGGGAAAGCTGCAGCTGCAGCCTCTATAGCCTGTCCTCCCTGGTGTGTGCACCATGACATACCTGGATGATGCCCTGGATGGGGAATTTGCTCCATGGCAGTCAGGTCTTTTCCTCCTCCTTTTCCTCCTTCACCACACCTGCTCAGGAAGCAGAAGGAAATGAGTGCTTTGCAGAGGATCCACAGAATTTTGCCCTTTAGGACAGGTAAACCCAGTGAGCTCCCTGAAAGCCGGGAGCTCTGGGCACAGCAGTCTGGCACAGGGAGTTTGGCTCTCACTGCTGCACTCCAGACAGGCCAGGGCACGGATCCATGGGATGCAGCCTTTCAGCTCCACTGCCATCCTTTGTGTGCTGTCTGCTCACACAAAGCTGGGCCCTTCCAGCTCCAGCCAGGCCAGACCCAGGCATGGCTGAGAGCCAGAGAAGGGGAACAGGGCTGGGATCCCACTCCAGTGCAGGGCACTGCTGCCAGCAAAGCCACGGCTCGGGGATGCCTGGGGCTGCATGAATGAGCTCACAGTGCCAAAGGAGGTTGTGCAGGGGGAAAATTAAAGTGCTGATCCCAAACTTACCCTTCAGCTGAGCCAGGAAGCAGAATTCCCCCAAAATCTTGGCATTTGGGGACCTGGGGGATCAGGCAAACCCTGACTAGCTCTAGAGCAGAGAGGGATCCAGGGAAAGCTCAGAGCCTCTTCCACTGCCTCAAGGGGGCTTGCAAAAAGGAAGGAGAAGGATTTTTTGTAAGGGCAGAAAGGGACAGGACAAGGGGAAATGGCTTTCCACTGCTACAGGGATGGGTTAGATGGGATATTGAGAAGCAATTATTCCCTGTGTGAGTGGTGACACCCTGACACAGGGTGGCCAGAGAAGCTGTGGCTGCCCCTGGATCTGTGGAAATGCCCAAAGCCAGGCTAGACAGTGCTTGGAGCCATGTGGTACAGTGGAAGGTGTCCTTGCCCACAGCAGGGGTGATTTTCAGGCTCTTCAGTGCTGGCTCCAAGCATCCCTGCCCTCCTCAGCTGTAATCCTGGAAAGCAGAAATCCTGTACCAGCACTGCCTCACAGCAGCACAGAAGATGACAGACTGTCTCCAACACAGGAAAACAGGATGAGTCTCCTGGGTCACTGCAAGGTGAAAGTGCAAAGCTGCTGGAGTTTATATTTAATAAGTCCTGTCCAAAGAACACACAGTGTCTGCTTTCGTAGAAATAAAACACTCCTTCAATAGATAATCAAGTGAATTAGTAACACTGCTTGGAACAAGAAGCCAAACAACCAGGACAGCACTGGATTTTTCATGGCTGGGCATCGATTGTTTCCCATAGAACTGGACTCCTGGTACAGCTGGATTTCACTGCTCTCCATCCCAGCAGCTCCTCCACACCCATTCCAAGCACTGCAACAACGTCCTGGAAATCTCCCTCTGCTTTGTCGTGGGGGCTTGTAGGATCACACCCATGTCACAAAACTTCGGGTAGTTTTTAATTTAAGGCTCAGTGGATCTGCACTGCCCTGAACCCACAAAGCCAACCCACGCTGGAAATAACTGCAGACAAAAGAAACTGGAGTTTTGCCCTGCGCAAGTGCGGTTTGGAGGGGAGGAGCTGGGCTGGAGGAGTGGATGTGTCCCTTTGGCAGCTGGAACCGCTCATTACACGAGCGGGAGAGACGGAAGACGGCAACTCCCAGTTTGGCTCCCCCTTCCCATCGCTGGAGGAGCTCCTACGTGGCACTGTGGGGGCTGCACAGCCCAATCCGCTTGGAAATCACTGGAGAGCAGCAGGAAGCCTCCCCAGCAATGCAGATCAGCCTGATTTCCAGAGCGCTGGCCCTGCACAAAACTGTTCACAGTCAAGATGAACTTGGTTGCTGACATTTTGGTAGAATTGACTCATTTTCTGCATATTCACATCCTAAAACTCTGCAGGGGTTTTTCGTGGCTCTTACCAGGTTGTGTTGTAGAGACAGCAGGACTAGGTTGAAATATACACTTAAAAATCAGGAAAAAACTGAAATATCTTGATGCTGGGCTGCCAGCCCTCAAACATAACTATTTTCATTCTACTCCAAATTTATGTTATTGAGGCCAAGCCATTTTGAGAGAACTGAAGCACAGAGCCCCCAGAGTGTCAAAGGACGTTGGTGCTGGGAGGCAGTGAAAGAAATCAAGATGAAAAGTTTAGGAGTTTATTCTAAATTTCACTCGGAAGGTGAAAAAATCTTACATGGGAAGTAATTACAGAGAAGGGTTTAAAGGTGGAGCAATTCAGAACTTGGCAGAGAAAAGCAGCTGACAGTGGAAGTTTAAAGGACCTTTTCTCATTTCTCAGCTGGCACATGCTGCTGGTACAGACCAGTAACATTGACCTCGGTACTGATGCTTTGATATCAGCAAATCCATTTTTAATAAACCCAAAAGTTGTGCTATAAAAACTCTGGGACCCCATTGTTGATCATTTATGCAGACACAAAGCAAAGCTAACTGCACCAAAATACACTAGCGTACCAAAATCTGTTGCTTAAGGTATTCCAAAGGTCTTTTTCCCACTGAATCCCTGCCTGAAGGGACCAGATCTCTAAACATCACTGAACACCAGTTTTGTTGCATCTGATGAAGACTTTTTTACAGAGAGGGATCAGAGATCTCCCCTTGTTTGAGATGAGAAGTATCTACTCACATGGCACCATCTGAACGCTTCAGATGGAAGAAAAATGTCACTTTTTGATGTTACCTTCTAGAATAGGTGGGAATTGATGGAATATGAACGAGAATGGAATGGTGAATCCAAAGCAAGATACTTGCAGGACAACAAGCAGAATGTTCAAAGCCAGAAGGAAAAATCAGATGCTGTTTGCTACCACAGCAAAAGGAGGCTGAGGCCTGCTCAGACCCCTGTCTTCAAACAGAAGCAGAAAAACCTGGCAGAGCCAAAATTAGAGGGGGAAAATGAAATTACAGTGTGATTAAAAGGGAGACATAGACATCAGTTAAAGAACACAAGGATGCAGCATCCTTCTGCTGATGCAACCATTCATGAGGTGGGTGGTATCTCAAATATCCCTACATCCCAGATTGTCATGAAAACAACCCTGCGCTGTCCTAAAATGTGACTGGGTTGAAACTGAGCTTCAACACTTGTGACTCAGCAGAAACCTCTCCATGGCACAGCTTCTCTGGGTACCCTGTGCCAGGGCCTCCCCACTCTCCCAGGGAACAATTCCCATCCCAATATCCCACTAGCCCTGCCCTCTGGCAGTGGGAAGCCATCCCCTGTGTCCTGTCCCTCCATGCCTTGTCCCCAGTCCCTCTCCAGCTGTCCTGGAGCTCCTTTAGGCCCAGCAAGGACTCTGAGCTCTCCCTGGAGCCTTGCCTTCTTTCTTGGAGGTCACCAATCAGGGCACATTTCAGATGGCAGGATGGGGCAAGTGTTAAACATGAGCTGCCTGCGGCTGCTCCAGTCGTGGCTGAAGCCCTTTGCATCACCCCTGACTTCATAAGGAGGGTGACAGAAACCAGAAACAAAACAAAACAATATATCGCTACCTGCCTTTAGTGCCAACAACCATCCAGCTGCAGGAGATGCCAGGGGCAGGGAGAGGACGGAGATAAGATGGGCACAAACCCTGTCAAAAGGCAAAAGCAGGGAATTACTCCCAATAGCTGCTGGCTGGGCTCAGGCTGGGGACAGGCAGGGGCAGCTCCAGGCGCGGCAGGAGGAGGGAATGCTCATCCGCCCCATCCATCCCGACCCCCCTTCGGCGGCGCGGGGCCGGCATTCCCTGCCATTGGCGGCAGGCAGAGAGAGAGCTGGGACGGATCCTCCCCTTCCTCTCCCTCCCAAGCATTTTTGAGAGGGTTTTCCCAACTTTCCAGAAGTTTCTCCCCGGCCCCTTATATACCCCCTCCGCAGGACCGGGAGGTGCACAGGGAGCCGAGCAAAGCCGTGTCCCGATCCCGCAGGTAAGGGGGGCCCCCGGGCTGGCAGGGTGGAGACCGAGCTGAGATTGCAGCTGGGTGCGGGTGCGGGGGGAGGATTTTGGNATAGCATGGGAGGGGAGGGGGGGGTGCGTGGGGGGTAGGCTGCAGTGGGGAATAGGGGTACGGACTGTCCCATGAGCTGGCTCTGGGTTTTTGAGGAAAGGTATTTAAAAATCCCCCAATCGCCTCCAGTTTGCAAGAGGTGGTCGCAGTGAAGCTGCAGAAGCTTTCAGAGAAAGACGAAAAAGAAAAGAGGGATAAGGGAAGCTTTAGCTTGGTGTGAGTGAAACCTTGCAGCCCCTGCTCTGCCTTAGCCTGGGAGCCTCCAGGACCACGGGCACCATCCCAGCGCAGGAATGAGAGCTCTCCCTGCAGCCTCCAGCACAGCCTGACCCGTCCTTCTGCTGCCTTAACACAGTGTCACCTCCCTCTAGTGACACGGAAATGGCCTTCTGCCTGCATTCCTCTGCCCTGCAGCTCTGTCCTGCTCCTGGGAGAAACACAGCCCTCCAAAATCCCTCTGGTGCACCTCCAAATCCCGCCAGGAAAGCGGGTCCCGGCAGCCCCAGGGAAGGCTGTGGAGTGCCACGCTGGCGCTGGGCGTCCCCTCGCTGTGGGAGCACAGGAGAGGATGTTGCTGGCTGTGCATTCCCCACATTCCCTCCATTTTCACCATGCCTTATGAATTCACCCATAACCACTGCCCTAATCCAAGAACAGGCAAAATTTCCCCATCTTTGGGCTGTGTGACTCAGCAGAGCCCAAATCTGTCACCCGGCCCTGAAATAATGAACCTTTTTTTTTTAAGCTGAGGATGAAGCAGTGCAGGCCACCCCCTGCTCACAAGAGAACTACTCCATGTATCTGTTTTCTTTCAGAAAGAAAAAGGCAAACGTTGACCTCACTATGAAACAGTTTCAAGGTATCCTTAGAAATAAAGGGGAAATAGAGAACCAGAGGGAACCTTCTCAGACTTCCAGTTGGCTGCACTTTAAAAGAGTGTCGAGGGCAGTTTTGAGCCTACTGCACCAATCTTTGCTCTTGAGGCGGCCAAGTTGGCTCTTCCCTTTCCCAGAAGCCTCGCTCCCATAAAGGATTTGAGGTTGTAATCGCCTCCCTCTCCGAGGCTACCCTAATTCCCACTCTGGCAAAGGGTCCCTGGTGGAACTGCGCACTCTCTTTGCCCGGGGCTACGTGCTGCGTGTTTCCTTCCCTATGTAATCCCAGCGGGCCCTTGGCTTCCTGCTTGGAATACTTTAACCCTGCAGCAGCCCCGCTGCAGCCTCTCCCTGCCTCCCCAAGCCAGGGGCAGCCCCTGAGGCTGGGCAGGAGAGGACCACCAAGGAATAGAACTTCAGTGTAGTGATGCAGTTACTGACGAGGAAAAACTTCCCCCAAAAGCTGGAGGGGGGATTTAAGGCCTGAGGAGCTGCCAGCAGGAAGGTTTGCTGGGTGAAGGCAGGAGGGAGGGGAGGTGTGGGGCCAGGTGGGGTGGGCTCCAAAGGGCGTCCAGGCACTTAGGACTGATCAGTCTGCACATATACCAGAGCTGGGGGCTCAGAGCCCTTGTTGGGGATGGGCTCACCTGCGTTGGGATGAGATCCATCCGCCTAAGGCATGAACTGAAGGCTCTGCAGGGGACAATGAGTCTCCCCCACTTCCCTCTGCCCTAGTACCTCCCCAGCAGGGCAAAGCAAGCAAAATCAAGGTCGAGCAGAGCAGATCAGACAGTGCAGGATCTTCTCCAGGGCTGCCTCTGGCTTTTGCTTGGTGGAAGCTCACGTGCTCCATCTAGTGCCGAGAAGGTGAGGGTTTGGGACCTGGACTGGAGTCCCCGGAGAGGATGGTCCTTGACACCCAGTGCCTGCAACAGCCCTTGGATCAAGGGGCAGCACAAACATTTTTCAATTTTTCCTGATCAGGACAGAGGTTTCTCCTGCTCTGGGATCAGAATCATGGAATGGTTGGATTGGGAGAAATCTTAAAGACTGTCTTTTCCCCCACCTGCCATAGGCAGCAGGGACACTTTCCCTTACCCCAGGTTGCTCCAAGCCCCATCCAGCCTGGCCTTGGACACTTCTAGGAATCCAGGAATAGCCACAGCTTCTCTGGGCATCCTGTGCCACTGCCTCATCACCCTCACAGGGAAGAACTTCTTCCCAATATCCAATCTAAACCTGTCTTGTTTCACTTTAAAGGCATTCCCCCTTAACCTGTCAAGATCACGTGAGAAATACCTGTTGTTTACATTCCCCAACCCTTCCTTAAATCATCCACTGTATATTAACATTAGAATACAGGGAAGCAGCTTAGGAAGGAACCTTTCATGCCAGATACACAGCTCTGCTTGCCAGGGTGCAGCCTGCACTCCTGAAGATAAACTGTAGTTCAGGGTGGACTTGGGATGGCTGCACCCCAGTGAAGTGTTGGGGCAATGTCACTGTCACTGGAAACAAGGAGTGGCTTTACCTGGAAGAGCCCTCGGGATCTCTGGATGCTCCAGGAAGGGTTTGGATCACGCTGATGGTGAATTTTCTTGCCCAGCAGGTGCTGGGAGGCGCAGGGTGCTGCTGAAGCCATGTGGATTATGGTGGGGCTGGCCCTCCTGGGCCTCGCTGCGGCCGTGCCCTCGGAGGACAGGAAGCTGAGCGACAAGGCCACCACGCTGGCCGAGCGCAGCGCCACGCTGGCCTTCAACCTCTACCACGCCATGGCCAAGGACAAGGACATGGAGAACATCCTGCTGTCCCCCGTGGTGGTGGCCTCGTCCCTCGGGCTGGTGTCCCTCGGGGGCAAGGCCGCGACGGCGTCGCAGGCCAAGGCGGTGCTGAGCGCGGACAAGCTGAACGACGAGTACGTGCACAGCGGGCTGTCCGAGCTGCTCAGCGACCTCAGCAACAGCACCGCCCGCAACGTCACCTGGAAGATGGGCAGCCGCCTCTACGGCCCCGCCTCCATCACCTTCGCCGAGGACTTCGTGAAGAGCAGCAAGAAGCACTACAACTACGAGCACTCCAAGATCAACTTCCGCGACAAGAGGAGCGCCCTCAAGTCCATCAACGAGTGGGCAGCGCAGACCACGGACGGCAAACTCCCGGAGGTCACCAAAGATGTGGAGAAAACTGACGGGGCCCTCATTGTCAACGCCATGTTCTTCAAACGTAAGTTCTGCCTTCGGTTCTTGCTACAAGTGACCCAAAACCTCCCCCTGAGCCAACCCATGGAATCGTGCTTTGGGTTGGGAGGGGCCTTGAAGATCATCTGATAGCCCCAAGGGAAGGTGGGCAAATCCTAGGTCCACTGGAGGCAGCTCTTGGTCAGCGGTTGGGAACTGTGCATGGGATTACCGCCCATTCCCTTGTCTTACAAGCTGTGTTTCTTTGTCTCCTGTAGCTCACTGGGATGAGAAGTTCCATCATAAAATGGTGGACAACCGTGGCTTCATGGTGACCCGTTCCTACACCGTGGGAGTGCCCATGATGCACCGCACAGGTGAGTGGGAAACCTCCTGCCCTGCACCAAGCCCAGCTGGAGTTAGGATCACTGCTCTCCGTTACCCAGATTTCCACCAGCTCCTTCCAAGATTGTTTTGCCTCATGACAGAGAACAAAGCACGGGAGAGTTTGTTCTACTGATTCAGTCTCCCTGTGAGCAGAGAGAATCCATGTTTGCTATGAGGTACTTGGCTGTTGGGAACAAATCCTGGCTCATCACACAAATGAGAGCCACAGCCAACTCCAATAATGCTGGGTCACTTCCCAAAAGGATGTCCAGACTCTCTTCCCTTCCTGGTCAGGGAAAGTCCAGGCTGAATTCCTTGCCTCAGCTCCACATCTCACTGTTCCCTGCTTCCGGTTTCAAGGTCTCTACAATTACTATGACGATGAGACGGAGAAGCTCCAGGTGGTAGAGATGCCACTGGCGCACAAGCTCTCCAGCATGATCTTCATCATGCCAAACCACGTGGAGCCTCTGGAGAGGGTGGAGAAACTGCTGAACAAGGAGCAGCTCAAGACCTGGACTGGCAAGATGAAGAAGAGATCAGTGGCCATCTCGCTGCCAAAAGTCGTCCTGGAAGTCAGCCACGACCTTCAGGTAAAGGAGGGCCTTAAACAG
Source organism: Rhabdornis inornatus (assembly GCA_013397075.1). Lineage (NCBI taxonomy): Eukaryota > Metazoa > Chordata > Aves > Passeriformes > Rhabdornithidae > Rhabdornis > Rhabdornis inornatus. Next base: position 384,053 of record VWZS01008061.1, on the reverse strand, counting down.
CTGGGCCTTACAGTTCTTTGGGATGGGAGGAAAGACAGCGGGATAGTGGGCTGGTTATCCATGCCTGCTGCCCCTCTCCCCCCTGCACTGTGTCATCTCTGGGAGGGTTGCTGACCTCTTGTCTCCTTCTAGAAACACTTGGGTGGTCTGGGCCTGACAGAAGCCATTGATAAAACCAAGGCTGACTTGTCCAAGATCTCCGGCAAGAAAGACCTTTACCTGTCCAACGTGTTCCACGCTGCGGCTCTGGAGTGGGACACGGAAGGGAACCCCTACGACGCCGACATCTATGGCCGAGAGGAGATGAGGAACCCCAAACTCTTCTATGCTGACCACCCCTTCATCTTCATGATCAAGGACACTAAAACCAGCTCCATCCTCTTCATCGGCAGGCTCGTGAGGCCCAAAGGCGACAAGATGCGCGATGAGTTGTAGTTGGGTTTGTTTTGGTTGGGTTTTTTTTTCCCCAGAGCTTTGGTTTGTGTGTGTTTTTAGGGGGGGATTTTGACAAATGGGAAACACTATTTTGTATCCTTCTCGAACCATGGGTGCTATTCAGACCAGGGTGCATTGTGAGGAGAAACCAGCATACGCTTTACCTCACCCCGAAATCCAGATTGCACAAACCCACCTCCAGAGAGGAGCAGGGGAGCCTGGCACCAGAGGGTCACCATGAGTCAGCTGAGGTGGCCACATGGAAGCTGAGCTCCTCCCTGCACTGCTTAAGCCTCCTGCTCAGTTCCCTGCTGCTCCACCAGCCCTGCCAAGGCACCATCCTCCCATCCCAAATGCTTCCATCCCTCTGCATGCATAGCACTGCCCCTTTTCTCCTGCTTGGGTGCCCTGTGAGCTGTTCCCCACTTCTCTCTTCCCACTCCAGGGGTGTTTAACAGAGCTCCAAGGACAAGTTGTGCAGTCCAGACCCTGCAGAGCTCTGGAGCAGAGCAGGAGGCAGCATGGGAGATTGGAGACTGCATGGAGTTGTGCCCTTCTGTCCTGCCTAACCCTGTGCTCTGCATTTGATGCTTCACCCACAAGAGATCCTTAGGGAGATTAAAGCCAAGAGCACCTTGGATCAACACTTCATGGAGAACTAAGGGGCTCTGAGGTGTCAGGGAGAGCCCAAAGCACAGCTTGGGTTTCTAGAAAGGGTAACCTGAGGTCCATTCAACACTCCACCCCTTGGAGTCATTGAGGGGCCAACACCTGTAATTAGGCAGGCAGTTGTACCAGGCAGACAACTCACCTCTCTTGGAGTGAACTCACTTCTGCTGTAGGGCTGGGAAAGATTCTGTTCCCACTGCCAACTCTCCCAGAGCTAGTTCAAATCAGCTGCCTGTGGAGATGACCCAAGGCACTCCTGGCTGGCTTCTCACAGGGATGGGGGATCGCGTTCACCTCCACTTTTTTGCTTAATTAAACACAAGGCTTTAAAGCTGCCATTACCTGATTTCTGAATTATGCTCTGCTGAAGCTCCATGGTACTTTAGCTCTGTCTGCTGACCTGGAAAAGGGAACCCTGAAAAACAAAGGTATTTATAGTTATATTTATGTCTGGTAATTAGCAGGTTTCACAGCCTGATCCAGGCTATTCCTAACTTCTCTTCAAGGGATATCATCAGGTCAGTACTATTTAAAGGAGCTGATTTTAGCCCATTCCAGCACTTGCCACGCACTGAGAGACACCACAAGGCAAATACTGCGGTTATGGAAACGAGGAAAACCCATGCATCCCAATGGAGTCGCCAGTTCTGTGACACCAGCATGGAGCACCTCCATGGCTTTGCTTTATCTCCCTGCCAATTTTCCCTGCTGACATAGAAGCCCAATACTGCATATTCCCAGGTGCTGGGAGGCAGGAGGCAATGCCGGGGATGTCCGCAGACGTGGGACACTTGCCAGTGATTCAGCGCACTGAACCCACACACAGAACGTTCTGGAGGCTGGGCTGGGGGGGTGAAAGGGGTGGGCAAGGCAAGAACACACTGTGGGATATTGTGAATAATTTGCATCATGTGGATGCAGGTGTCTGATGGCTTTTATTGTCTGTTCTTGTACCGCACAGCGACAGTTGTGTAATTTTGCAATAAAACTTTTTCAATGAAAAAGCCAGAGTTACTTCCAGAGTAAAATAAAATTAGGGAGGTTCTTTGCAATCCTTGAATCCAAGACACCCAAATGTGGCAACTATGGACAAAAATTACTCAATACACAACATGAACTCCCCAGGCACATCAATCATGAGGAAGGAACACTCTTAGCAGTTCTTCCCTTCATTGTTTTCTCCTGAAACCGCAAATATCCAATCCCTTAAATGCTCTGCAGGTGAAGGACCTACTGCTCTGTCCTGCTGTGCTATATAGCAGAATAAAAACTGAGCTGCCAGCTGCAGGGACCAGCCTTCATGACCCTCCAAGCCAAAGTTCCTCCAGCTGGGTTCCACTCTGGAGAAACAGAGGAGGAAAACACTGCAGGCTAAAGGTGCCTTCCCCAGGTGGAAAATCCAGCAGTGGCAGACCCTGCTAATCCATGTTCTCCCACTGCTGGAAAGGGATGAACTTTTCTGCCACTCACAAGCAAAACTAAAGGCACAGACCTGTCCCCTTTTCCATAGGCCTGGGCTGGGCAGTACCTTCTATTGCTGTGAAGAGCAGGAAATTTCATATTTGTCCTCCTTAAAAGAGCAAGAAAAAAAATTAGTAATAATAAAAAGGGCAGAATAAAAAAGCCCAAGTAAAAAAAAACTCAGACCTTGAAAAATCAGATTGTAGTTCCTGTTCAGATAATATTTTTTTTATAGGCAGTATCGTTCTCTTTCTAGCAAAGTATTTAAGTCATAGAACACCGACAGCATAGGCAACGTGACTTACGTAGCTTTTATTTGTTTTCTTGTTTGCTTTCATGGCACCAGGGTGAGTTGCCCCTTGCATTACAGTCATTTCAGTGGCCTTAAAAAAAAAAAAACAAACCCTACCAAAAAATCTAAAAACAAGGTTGCAAAGCGACAGTGGCCTGAACAAAAGGCAGGAACCAATTATTCTGCTAGCAGTATCAAATTATATTTTTGTTACCATACATCCCCTGCATACCTAAACCTCAAATTTTGTAAAGAATTTCAAGCAGAGAAATGAAAAATATTTCTATTCACTCAGTGTATAAATATACAGATAGACAGATATTAGAACTACAGAAAGGAGGAAAAATTGTCTTTCTTGCAATTGTGTACAGCATGACTACTAAGAAATGCACACTTGTAAAGAAATAGCTGTAACAAATAGCTTCACATTCCCAGATGACCAAAGGAATATTAGATGCTATCACCTAATGCAGTCAATATCCAAATCCGAATGTACAGTAGTGCTGATTAATAACGTCATTTAACCACCGTTTTTACATCAGCTGAGCTAAAAAAAAAGGGAGAAACAAACCCACACAAAAGCAAACAAACGAAAATAAAAACAAACAAAACCCCCAACAAAACAAAAAACAAAACTAAACAAACAAACCCCAAAACCCCCAACAATTAAAAAAAAACCCAAACAAACCGAAAAACCCCCACCCTTTTTTGCACAAGATTCGGAAGGGCAGGCGGATTTTGGCTCATTATTGACGCTTTATTCCCGAATTTAAAGCAAAAACTTAAATCTCCGTTCCCTGGCTGCCCCCTGGCGGCCGCGGGCCGCACCCGCACTCCCCAGCTAATTAAGATGTAATTAAAATTTAATTAAGCACTGGCGTCTGGTGGCAGAACTTTGTCCTGCAGTGATGTTGTACATGTGCTCTGTCGACGCTGGTCAAAAACCAGCCGGATTCTTAATCTCAGTTAAATTTAGGCTTGGTTTAAATGTGTCTTCTGTGGGTGTTAATAATCTATTTATTTATTAAAGTTGATTGATTTTACTGTGCCCGGTCCTGGACTCCTCGGGACAGGGAGATCCCAGAGTGGATCCAGCAGAGGGATGCAGGGATGCTGAAGGGCCTGGAGCATCTCCTTGCTGAGCAAAGGCTGAGCAGCTGGCTGTGCAGCCATTCAAGCCAACAATAGCAATTTCAATGCACAGGAACCTCCTGCTTTATTTATAGCTTTACAAATCATGCAGGAGCTTTTATTTTTGATAAACACCGGATGCTGATGCTTACCAAATATCCTGTATTCGGATTGTTTTGCTAAAAATAGCTTCAGAGAACGCGGGTCCAGCACTGATAGTGATTATTCTGAAAAAAACCCTGGGCTTGACTGTAGCAGAACCTGCAAACTTCTCCCAGCACTCTGTTCCTATTCACTGCACCCCCAGTGCTGCTCAGTCAGGTGCTACACACTAATAGCTAGCTTGTCCTTTTCCTCACCTTTCTGTCTCAAAAAGAGAACAGACTTTGGTTTTCTTTGATGTGTAAGTATCCACAGCTACAAAGTTCAGAACCCAGAGCATCTGCTCCAACTTGTCTTCTATATCTTGCTATTAAAAAAACCCAAACAAGCAAAACCACACGAAACTTTCAGTGCTGTCTTAATGTCCTGTTCTGTCTCTTGATACTCACATCCAAAATATTACACGTTGTCATACACACAGGTAAATAGCTGTAGAGAGTAATAAATGGAAATAATGTATAATATGACTTATATGTAGATAGAGAACTACAATGATCCATAAAGGCAGAAAGGCTTATTGAGAGAGACCATATCTTTTACTAGAACAACAGAGACCTGAAAAAAAACCAAAACCCCACACGAGCTTTTCTTCAGGTTTGAAATGCGTAAAAACCTTTGTAGTCCAGACTACACTTGGCAAATTTTACCAGCAAATGTTCAGAAATGCAGTTTCAAGGCAGACAAAACCCTTTACCAAATCTCAATTATTCACCACCAGTTAGAGCCAAGAAGAGAAAGAGCTAGAATGTCAAAAGGATTTATCTTATTTCTTCTGAAATGGAAACAGTGACCCAAGTCATAAACAAAAGCCCTGACACAGACACATGCAAACAGTTCTTGCTCTGTTCACAAACCAGCAGGCAACACTCCATGGGCTAAAGCAGGGCAGCTGCGAGGTTTGAGTGTCCTCCTCATTTTGGGACAGCTGATTTTTCCGTGGACAGCATCCTGACTGTCTCTGGACAGTCCTGAGGTGCAACTTGTCTGCTTGCACTGGTAAATTGTGCTATATTTTAACCTTGCTAGTGAGGGGACTGAGTCAAGCTCAGATTTTGTGTGACATATCCAAGAGGGTGGGGGAAAGAGGTAAAACACCCAAATTGATTCCATTTCCATGCCCCAGCTTTTAAAAAGATCATTTGGCTTTAAAAATATTTTTTAAAAGGGAAATACTTTTAAAACTTCAGCTCTTAACTCCCTTATGTTCAAGATACCTGTTTCAACATTGTGTTCTAATATTTGTGCAACCAAACACCCACATGCAGTAGCATTTCTTGTTGAATCTTGCAGAATTAAATAGAGATTTTTGAAAATTGTCCATTTCCAAGCCATGAGTTTTAATATTTTCATATTATTGGAATCACCAGAGAGCCAAAGTGGACCAAGAAACAGTGTAAGCAGAATAGATGTTTAGATGACAGAATACATGAAATGAGACTGATTTACTGATTGCAATCTATAGAAAAGGGAACAATCCCAACAACAGCACTGTAAATCTTGGTTTCTGGTGTGTTTTTAACCTCAGGAGATAAATGCTGTACAAAATGAACTCTTCAGCTCCTAACTCTTCCTCATCACTGATGAGATTTAGAAGGGTCAAAGGCTCAGGAGCACAGCTGGCTCCTGGTCTTTCCTGGGAAAACAGCAGGAGAAAATGCCAGGGATATTCTCCACAGCTGAGAGGGTGGAACTGGGAGCCTCTTGCTTGGCAAGATCCCCAGGACAGGGTTTAGGACCTGGCAGGTCCTACGACACACTGGAGCTCAGCTGAGCCTTTCCCACCGTCCCAATCCCCAGCTGGGGCTGTTGGACACTGCAGTTTTCAGGATTTGTAGGGGGTCAGGTCAAATCCATCTCTTTAGGAATTAGTATTACCGAGTTTGTGATGCTTGTTCTTTTCCTGCAGGTGAAACCCTCAAGTGACAGCAGGAGCACAGGATGGTACCAGCTGACAGAGAGGGGTTTTATCCCAGAATTTTCTTTTTGGACTCCTAACAGCTCATTTTCAGAAGGGAGAGCAACAACACAGCAGTGATGTCTTGTTCTCAACACCTCCAGCATACAGCAGACAGGGAAATCAGCTTGCAACAAGCAGAAATATTTCCTGACCCAGATTCAGACATTTTATAAACTTCGAGCCTGTTGCTGGCTGCAGAGACAAAATGCTGTGCTGAAAGTAAGAAACACTGACAGCTGTCAGCAGCAAAGGTCCTTGCCCTCCCTCACTGTGTGTGATTAAGGAAATTAATATGGGATTTCACAAGGAAAATGAATGCATTTTTGGGTCCTGAGAACCTCTCCACTTGATTTGTACCATTATTTCTGCTGGGCAGTGCAGAATGTTACACAAGTGTTTGCTGAATGCTCCAACAGAAAGACACCTGAGCAGAGGAGTGGCATCCTCCCAAGTGACACGTCCTCCTGCTGCTCCAGGCATCTCTGCCTGCTCACCCCGTGGAGCTGGGAGGTTACAGGCAGCAAGGCAGGGGCTTCACACCCACAGCACTGAAATATGAAAGACCAAGAAGTGTTGGCACATTTCAGGGGTTGAAGAAAATACAATAAAACAGTGTTAAATAATCCCCAGATAACAGCACTCTGCAGACAGCAAAAATAGAAATTACTCTGGACTGTTGTACTTTATTTTGAAGCTAAGGAATCCATTTAATCGTACTGCATTTGAAAGTATCCTAATGTTTTCTAAGAACAGATGTCCAGTTTTTTGAAGAAGGCAATGTGGTCCATTACTGGCCCCATTCACTATCCATAACAAGAGGGTCTTTATACAGGGCTACAACATGAATGCTACTTGACACTTGAAGGGGAAATTATACAGAATGGCTTCAGAGATTATTTATTTGTTAGTTAACAAAGTGTTCTATATTTATTCCTTCTAAACTAAAACGATTCCTTCCACAATTCTGATGACAGTTCTGGTGGCAGTGGTGTGTCACTTTAGAGTCAGTGTCACAAGGCACTGTGAATTCCTCCTGTCACTGCTAAAATAAAATGCACCCCGTTATCTCATCCAACATCAATGATAAAGCTTGCTTTCCCACTTCCACACCCTGAACCCTTTTCCTTTTTCCTGTTGCCATTCCCCCAACGCCCATCCCTGGGTGGCCCAAGCTCTGTCCTGCCCTGCCTAGGATGAGCCCCACGCTCCATGTCTGCCCTGCCACGGTTTCCCAAGGGAAATAAAAACCCACCTGAGCCAGGAGGGGCTCTGGAGCAGAGCTGGAGTCAGCAGGGTGAAATTTCCCCTTGCTTTCCCCATGGCAGGGCTGTGCTTTTTAATAAATTCAGTAAAAAACCAAAAATGCAGCAGGGGCTGAGAATGACCCAGCTGAAAGAGCATAATTGGATTTGGAGAGGGGAAGCCTGTTTCAAAAGAAAATTCCTGGGATGCTTGTTTTTAAAGGGGTAGCAGCAACCTCAAGAAAACAAGGAAGCAGCTGCTAGAAAATGAAGGGTAAAGTGAGGTCTGACCCCAGGACTTGCCCTGGTTCTGCAAATCTCTCACATCCTCGGGAGCAAAATAATCCTGAGCTCAAGAGAACCCAGGTGAATCACACCAGACACTGCTGAGAGCACGAGATTCCCAGTGAGGTAAAAAGGGCAAGTGCAGAAGAGCACAGGGAGACAGCTCTCAGAATATTTCTGGGACAAGTTTTTAATATGTTTTTTTAGATGCCTGTGACTCAAGCAAGTTGCAGTGCTGCTGGCAGCAGGTTGTTTGCAGTTGCAAGGCACAGCTGAAGGAGCAGGGCTCTCTTTATGCAACAATTCTGTGGAACCACCACGATGAACCACTATGGGACAAGTCCTAGAAAAAATTATGAATCTACACACACAAGACAGGCAAATAAATATGACTATTAATGCTTTGTCTTCAGAGCTAGAGACTGTGAGAGAGCCAGTCTTGAATCTAAATCAAAAAGCTTCCAGGAGACTGCATAGTTTTGTTCAGAGAGAAATAGGGTGAGCCAAAATCGGAGGCAAATTACGAGATGGCAAAGTGCTGAATGTCTCTATTACCCAAGCAATTTCTTCAGAGGGCCACATTAATTCTGACCTCTGGGGGACTTTGCTCTGCTCTACAGTACCCATATTTTGCACAGTTAAAATCTGCCTCACTGAGGGATTCAATCAATGTTTCTGCAGAGCAGCGAAGGTTTTTTTAATTTGCTTTGTTTTATCAGTTGATTTCCTTTCAGGTCACACATGGAAAGCGCAGAAGGTTTTTTTGCTGTAAGAACATACATGAAAAACACACAGAGGAAAACATTGGTTGCTATTTGCCTGGATAAGTGTGGGGAAAAACTGGATTTGCCTCATGATATTTGTTCCCTGCAGGCCATTGCTTTCAAGTCAACTGTATCTGCCACAAACTGTGCTAATTCATAAAAGGAATTCATCAATTCATGATGCAAATTAAAGAATTTCTGCACAGCAGTTTTCAGCCTGGACACAAAGACACCCTGTGTTACATATGATTTCCTGGTGCCAGGGGACAGCAAGGAAAGAAAAAACAATAGATGGATATATTGCAATATACAGACATAATAAAAAAGAAAAGGCTGATGAAATCTTTTGATTCCAGCAGTTCCAGTATATGGTTTATGTTCACTTTTTACTACACCCTCTTCCTGTTTGCTTGAGAGCTTATCTTTGACGAAAAACATCATTGTTTAAGGTCTGAGTAATACCCACAAAAACAAGGACAGGCTGAGAAGGACACGAGAACTTCAATTTCAGTACAGTAATTGCATAAGTTCGATTTTTTTTTTTTTTTTTGCCTAGAATAGGACCACTTTTTACATCTATATGTAAAATTTATCACCAATTATACAAAAGCAAACAGTTCCTGTTGGGTTACTTGCAATGACTAACGATATGTATCCCTCTTTGGTATGGATTTGGGCTCATGTATAAATCAGGTTTTTCTTTTCTTTAAGACCTAAAAGACATTTAAAATCGGGTATCTCAGCAAACTTTTGTACCATGGATTTCAGTATTTACTTTCTCTAAATAACCTCTTTAAAATTTTCTGTTTCTCTGCACTTCTCTGCAGGAAAAACAACTTGCTAATATCAAGCGTTAAGGGAAATTTGCACAGGAAGAGGCAAATCAAATTTCTGATTTGTTCAAACAACCCACTCCCTCCCTCAATTTCCTACCTCCTTTCATTGAGGACTATTAAATTCAAATTACATCCTACAAACTGAATGAAACAGAATTCCTCTCTTACCAGTTCCAACTTCATGAGTAACCCCATAGAGACACACACCCAATCATCTGAAAATTTATACAAAGGCTTAGCTTCAGCTATATTTGTCTTCATTGTATTTACTCGTGTCTAAATGCAAATGGGTCCCAAAGCACTCAAATAATCAGAGGTCTGAGTTGCCACGAGTGCTTCTTGTGCCTTTTCTTTCCTTTGGAATTCTTCCTGTCCTCCCTGGTGCACTGAATGTGTCTGAGCACGTTCTGCAGGGTCTAACACTGCCCTGCCAAACCACACTCAAATATGACTTCTCTCTTTGACAAGTTTGTCACAGGACATGCTGGGAAAGCACCCAGGTACTTCACCAGGAGTGAAAAAAAGGGATTTACAAGAGTCTGATTAATTGGATCATTCATCACCAAATTTGTCTTTGGAGCATAGGTAGCACTTGTTTGACAGTGATCGTTGGTTATTTTATAGGGATGAACATATTTATTAAAAAATAGTATTGCTCTAAAGTTTTACAGTTTAGCTTCTGCACTTCAACATCTCTATTTTTTCAATTTTTATTTTTTTAATTACACTGCATTTTCCCAACCTCTATTTTTGAGCAGGGAGGAAAGCTCTGGTCTCCTATAACTCACTTGCCAAGCTGTGCTAGCTAATCCCTTTAAGGAATAACCTGTCTGGCCAAGGAGCAAAGCTAAGATTTGGCATTGCCAACCTCGTGGAGCATCCTCCAGTGCCTTGAGTTCAAGGGGCCAGAGGTCACTGCTGAGCCTTCACCTCTGTGACAGCAGCACGCAGAACCAATTTCCTCTGGGCTTTATTTAGCAGGCATGTGGCCAGCAGGGGAAGCAGCCCTTCCCCCAGATGTGCAGCATAAAAGGAGTTATTTATCAGTGAGCTGCACAGCCAGGCTGTGCTCAGGACAGAGCAGGCTTCTGTGGGACACAGCAGCTCTCCTGTCCCCTCAAACAATGCCTTACAACAGCTACATTAAAGCTGATCTGTGCCTGGAGCCTGCTTTCTGCCATTATTCCCTTTTAGAGGACATTGATTTGTACCCATTTCTCGGCAGGATTCCTGGAGGAATGGGAGGATTTACAGGGAAAATGGTGGCACTGTCCAAGGTGAGGTGAAGCAAACACCAGGGGTTTCTGACAGCCCAAGCCCCATCTCTACTGACCATTCAATTAATCCCTTTAGGAAAAGCATTTTTCTTCCCAAAAAACCTCCTAAAATGGTGGTCTCCTTGCTCTGATCATTAAAACTCCCAAGAAAACATACATTAAATTAAGTTCCTTTCCCAAAACAATTGTCTTTCTCCTCTCCTGCTCTGCCCTTAGTTTGGGGAAGTAGCTCTGCACTTGTTTTGCATAGAAAAAATACCTCAGATATAAACCATGAGATTCTTCTGGGACTATGGGGACCACAGGTATTAATCCATGGTAAATTGTGGGATTGGGCAAATTCTCTCCATTAGGCCTGTTCCAGTATTCTTAATTCTGTCCTTCACTCTAAAGCCACCTGTGTTCTTTACAACCTCAAAGAGCAAAACAAACAAACAAACAAACAAACCAAACTCTCTTCTAAATCCTTGCAACTGTGAGAAATATAATAAAATGTACTGATTTACTCAACTGACAGACTGAAAATAGTGAAAAATCATCCTACTTGTAATTGGGAGAGCAAAAATGTATTTCTGGAGGAGGCAAGGGGGACTGACATCAGTTTAAGCTGAACATTTCATGTCTGGGACTGTGACTGAGCCACCCTAAATCTGGGCACTTTCAGAGCCCAGGTTTTAAAATGAATCCCTGCAGATGGCTTTGAGAAATTGATGTTTTTACCCTCATTTTACTAAACTCTAGAGATTTTTTTTTTTGAACTGTAGAGCATTTCAAAGCATCCTGGCCTTGGTCTGAGTCAGAAAATTAGAGCTACAGAGATCTCAGTCTCTTCCCCCAGTCCCACCAGCTCCATCCTTTTTCTGGGGCATCATGACACAATTATCTTGAGAATAAATGACTTCTTATATTTTTTCTACTTTTTTTTCCCCAAATTATTAAGAAACCACACCAATAACTGTAAAAAGAAACTGCAAATATTCACTGACTGAGACAGAAGCCCGACACAAGAAATTTCAGAGCCCTGAAAAATAATTTACCCCAGCAGGAGCAGGATTTTACAAGGAAATTGTTGGCCAACTGTAACCCTTGGCAGCACTGCCAGCCCCACTTTTAAGAAATTATGTGCCTAGGCAAATCAGCCAGCTCTTGAAAATTCCCAGCCCCCAAATGCTGCACCTCAGTCATGCAGCCAAAAGGAAAGGTTATTCCTTCAGTGTTAGCCATATTTTGAGTAATTTCCACAAGGATCTGTTTTGCCAACCTTGTACTTCTTTGAATGAACTGAAATGAGGGAAGGGGAATGTTTACACCCCAATTCTGCTCTCAGGCTTCCTGCAGTGTCAACATTTCTCTCTGGCCACATCTTTAAGGTCATCAAAATGAAGTCTTGGGGTCCAGTGACACAGACACAGGGATTTTTGACACTTTGAGAACAGAGATTTGCATGGCTGAACTTGGCTTGTCCTACCAAGCCTGAGCAGTGTGACCCTAGAAAGAGAGAGGAGGCAGAAATCTTGACTGTCTGAATTTCTACACCTCTCTCTCCTTCCAGCATGCCCATCTTCCTCCCCTGAGGAAACTGGGAAGTGCAGTTTAGGAAGAGAATCATTAAACACCTCCTGTGCAGCTTTCCTCCCTTCCTGCAGGGCAGAGCTTGCCTTGCAATCCACTCAGGAACAGCTGAAGGATGCTCGTTTCAGTTTTTCCTCTGCCTCAACGCCTTAATCTCTGCGGGTTTGGATTTGGATGCTGCTCCACGTGGCCCCTCCACAGCAGAGAAGCACAAAACAATCCCTGCTTCCCTTCCACCCCCAGCCAGTCTGTGATAAGAAGTCACATCAAGATGCAAATTTAAAAATGAAAGCTTAATTCTTCTTCTGCAACAACAACAGCATCTCGATGACTTTTAAATTATATCCATTGTTAATCTCACCAGGGAGTTTAAATTTTTGCTTCAAAACAGTTGTCACATTATCTCACCTTATAAATTAATTTACTCTCTCTCCCCCTTTTATTTAGCACTCTTTGCCCAAGGAAAGTACAAATTTCATGATGGAGGAAAAAAAAAAGATGAAAAGAAAGCAAGCAGAAAGACAATGGAGGAGAAAAAGAAGATGATATGGCTCAGATACCAAGGCAGACTACAGCTCTGCTCTTGTGCTTGAATAACACAAGGACATTTTGTTAATGTAGAGCCTGTCAGATCTGAAAGGCCTATTCAACTACGGACAAAATTTTTAAAAACCACCTTCACCAACTCTAAACTAAAAGCCCCAATAAAAACAAAATGCTTCCTTATTTGTGCCACTACCGAGATGAATTATATATTACCATAAACCACAAGAGATAAATTATGTTTACCAGCCGTTACAATACCCACTATTTCTTTTAGCACCTGCTAACAGCTTTTAAGAACACCTAATGTTCGTAGCATTGCACAATATTTACATTTAAAACAAAACAGGAAAGCTTCCTGCTCTCAAAACAGTAGTTTCTGATAAAACCACTTCAAATAATACTCTACCCCCTCCTCTGGAGCTCAACAGCATCATTTCACCACTTGGTGCGCACATAAAAGAACAGAGGCCATAAAGGTAAGCACCCAAAAGGCAGGGAATTTAGCAATCAAAGGGTGCATCACAAAACATCTGAACCCCGTCACTTACAGCAAACATCAGCCTGGAACGGGCTCCATTATCGCAGTGCTGCAGTACAAAAGAACTCCACAGGGACAGGGAGAGAAAAGCAACGCTCCAAACCCATCCAGCTGCTCCCAGTCAGGAGAGCTACAGCCAGCAAGGCTTCCCTTCCAAGGGATATTTATTGTATCTGCCACCTGGGTCACATTAAATTCATCAGCAGGGACTGGGCAGGGAAGGTGCAGCAACCTCCTGTCATGGGATGCTCTGTGTTTTTCCTGTATTTTCTTGCTGCGGTGCCATCCTTGCTCTCCAAGCAACTGGAGCAGATTGGGGAATGTGGAATATTCCAAACTCTACTTGATAAGTGCTTCCAGTCACAATTTTGACTTCAGCATTTCTGGGCTGAAATCTCCTTGCTGTGACTTCACAAGGAGGAATGGGCTGGTTTTACTCCACTTATAAAGTGAATCTCATTGATTTTAGGAAGCTTTGCTGTTATCAGTGTGTCCACAGGCATGGACTCCTGAATCAAGACACTGATGACTGCATTTATTGTTACTCTCTAATGCTACCAACATGCATTTCACTCCCCAGCCTCTCCTCATCTGCCAGTGAGCAAAGTGTTGTGGAAAATCACTTCATCAGGAAGGAATCAAAGGCCATTGCGAAATTTTCCTTGGAGTAATCCGGTAATCCGGCAGTTTTGTGAAGAAGCATCTGTGATGTGCAGACATCTCATTGCTAGGGAACAAAACTCGCCTGTAGTTACTGCTTGGTGTTAAACTTAAGCTCAAACAACACTGCTGTAACACTGCTCCTGCATGACACAGCCTTCACATTTGTTTGACATTAAATTGTTTAAACCCAGCATTTATTGTTTCCCCAAACAATGCTGCCATTCTCAGATTTTAAAGTGCTGCTAATTGTGCATTTTAATCTTAGGCTTCCTCAGCTTTTCCATCCCAGACCCTGCTGAGGAATGTGGGGTGGGTTTTACTATCTCCAGCCAGCTCCACTGGGCGAGTGAGGTGAAATTTTGACTCTCTAGGGTGTTGGATGCTTACTTGTGAGAACTGACATCCATTAAGGCAGAGGCATCAGCAAACCTCATGTTCTACTGGGTGCCTGAAATGTTCTGAAATTTCTGACAGGCCAAATATTTAAAAGCAGTGGGTATGTTAGAGAAGGTGTGTTACACCCACCCTGCTTTGCAGCCCCAGCATTTCGTATTGACATGAGGGGGAAAGGCAGGACTTGTCCTCCCCGAGAGGATTTCTGATTTCTTGATGCACACAAGAGAGAAGGATATTTAATTTTAATTTTCTGTATGCAAATGCATTGGCTAACACGGCTTTAACCAGTGGAGCTATTTCTGTCCACACAAAAATGCAAATGTAATTCAGTTCAGCAAATTAAACTACCTTGTAGGTACAGCTTAGAATGCTCTCAGAACAGAAGAAAGGATTTGGTCCAGTGTAAATGCATCTTCATTAGGATTTTTTGCTGTTACAGCTGTAACAAATCGAGCTGTGCTTTGCTTTCCCCTGTTCTCCAGTGACAGGACTATGCCAGCAATGCTTTTAAGAGCAAGACTGACTCAGGCAGGTCTTGTGTGAGTCTGTCAAACAGCCCCCAGCAAAAAACCCAAACAAGCTCTCACTAGTGAAACAAGAAGAGAGACAGCTACAACATACATCAGGCTCCACTGAAGGAAAACATGAAGGAGATTTAGGCCACTGGACATTCAGGATACTCAGGCAAAACCCATGGCCATGTGAATTGTGTCAAAAAGCAGCTGAGCACCTCGCCCCGAAGCTAAAGGTTCTCCTCTGAAGTCCCAAACACTATCTTTTAGTAGCTCAGGTCTTGAGTAACAAATTATTTCCATCCTTTGAAGCACTTTCCTGGCATTCGGCTGAAATTGAATGTGAATTTTTGGATCTGTTTTTCCTGGCACTGAAAAAAATCCACCACCTTTTTATTTTCCACCCCACAGCCCCACAAGAGGCCAGGTCCTCAGGGGAGCACTATTAGGACTGCCTGGATAACACCAGGTCAAACCTCACTCCTCAACTTGGTTCTCCTAAAGGACCCTCCTTTATCACTGATATTAAAAACAAGTGATTCTTCCTCAGAACAGACAGATAAAAACACCTGGACAAAAAGTATAATTACTTTATCATAAAGTTGCATTTTCTGCTCTCTGACAGTGTTCCTCTTCAGGTCAGGCCACTGAACCAATTCTCTGCTAAGTCTAAATTAAATCGTGTCCCATCCTGATTTAGCAAGGTCCTTTACAAAACTGTTTGAGCTGGGAGCTGCTCTCTGTTCTTGGAAACTCTGCCCTAATCACCCATAAAAGCAGCTTTTCTGCTCCACAGACAGACTTCAGAACATCACTTTCCAGTGGGAAGCCCCTTCCTAGATTCTCAAGGGAATGTAGTGTGTGAATCTTGGCTTCAGTTTTTGTTTTTTGAACAAATAATCAGCGATGCCAAATACTCGACTCTTGCAGTGGCTCTGAGCTCAGAGCAGGTTCACTGCTGGAATGGGTTTTGATGATTCTGTGGTTTGGGGACAGCCCTGCATCCCCAGGGGAATTCCTGGAGCTGGGAAGGGGAACCTGGCTGAAGAGGCTCCTTTGCCAAGCCCCCAAGTGATGTCAGCAGTTTGCTTTAAACCACCTGATGTTGCCAATATCTCCATCTCCTCCTTCGAGTCTTGACATATCCCTCTCGATGCTCGAAAGTGAAATTGCCAAACTGGCCCCAGCAACCCAGAGCCTGTTACACACCTGTCAAACATCCTGTCCATGAACCATGAACCTTCATCCACGATCCATGAACCTTGCCCATGACCCATGAACTTTCATCCAGAGGCTCTCCAGAGCCCATCTCCCAGAGGAGAGTCCAGCTACAAACCCTCCTCCCGTCCGTCCTTCCAGCACCGGGGGTGTTTCCAGCAGGAGTCAGCCCCTATCTCCTCCCTGTGCTACACCCCACCCTCTCATTCATTACTTGCAGTCATGCAAGTGATGAGAACATCTGTGGCACAGACTTAAATAATAGCAACCTACTGATTTTTCAAGTCAGACCAACAGGAGTCTGATTTAAACCCTGGAATAAATTTGTAAGTAAATGGCTTAGCCTCCCTAAAGCCAGTGTCCTCATGTGAGTAATATCCATCACTTCAGCCTGAGCTTTGGGAACAGGCTTATACAAATTTTTGTCCCTATGCAAATGGCAGAATTATCTCTGTATTGCCTGGCTTTTGCTAGCTTAGATCAGATTCAAAATTATTTTATGCAGTGTTTTTACATTTCTATTTTTTAATGCCTCTGACCCTCTTGTCTGCCAGGCAGCTGTTGCTCTTGGGGGCTCTCCTTTCTGACATTGGCTCTTATGCCTTTAAAAGAGCAAATAAATAACATTATAAATTAAAGAGTGAAGAGGAAACATGTGCAGAGGGCTTTTTAAATTTTTTTTTTTCATTCATCAAAGGCAGCTGAGCCCCTCTATGCTTCCATGTTGTGCTTTGCATTTGTTCCAGCAGGAGGATAATAAGAAATGGAAAACACCAGTGTTCATTATTTTAGCATATCCCCTAATGTGTGTGTTGGTTCACAGGGAGAGAAAAAGGAGATGGGCTTTACACTGCATTTAATTTGCTTCTAAATCTGCCCAGGCCTGATTCTGAAATCTAATTTCCAACATCTGTTTCAAAAGTTTCCACAGTTAAAAATTCCACAAAAGTCCTCTTCTCTCCCTCTTTGTCTTCTCCCTCTCCCTCTCTCTTCTCTTTTCCTCACACAGTTTCATCTCTATGAAAATATTCTCACCAAAGCTTGACCTCTGGGGTTAATTCAACATGTAATTAAGACTCAGATTAAACACAAGAAGGGAAATTTTCCTTTGGTCTCAGGTTTAACCAGGCTGTCCCGAGCCAGGATGGATATAGATATTCAATTAGAAAAACAAATTATAAAAGATTATTCCTTAAATTATGCTGCTTAACAGAGAAATTTTTAATCAAAATGTTTGAATTTCAGTTGTTTTTTCATCCCTGATTTCATGTCCAGTTTTGTACATGAGAAACGATACAAAGTGGCAGCAGACATATAAATTGTTTGGGACAGGCATATTGTCTTAGTTATACTGAAAAACTATATTTGGTGCACAATTAAAATGGTCACTGCTCTTAGCTTGTCTGATTATAATCTCTACCATATGACTTCCCCCTTGGAACATGCAGCTCCTTTTTGTGTGTTTGTAGGAAAAATATCTTATAGCTAATACTGGAGAAAATACTAATTTCCAACTGGAATATCTGTAAAGGATCATAAGAGAGGAGAAATTCAGATTTGCAGCCCTGTGACACAAAAGTACAACATATTAAAGATGACAGATTTAGCAACTTAGGTTCTGGATATTTAAATTCAGATGTTGTTCCAGGGCTCTGGAATCTCGTCAGCTGCTGGTCAACAGGATCAAGGATGATCCTTTATCCCATTGATGCTCAGCTTCCAGGCAGAGAGGCTGTAGGAAACTGCCCTTCTCTTGCCCAGCATTAAATCCCTTTTGCACAAGCCCCTCTTGCACTGTTGTGGGCTGTAAAACCCATCTGTGAGTCCAAACAACGCTGCTTTCATCTCCACAATAATCCCTCTGCCCCAGGCTTAGGGAGCACAAATTGTTCAAACACCCTGTTCACAGCACCGCTGGTGAACCTGATAACTGTGTTTTGACTTCCTCTCTGTCCATGTTTTGTGTTCTGAGGGGGAATTTGAGTGAATGTTTGGAGCTGGTTTTGCTAGGGAAGCACTGGATAGATCATCCAGCAATCTCCTGGGCTGCTCTCCTTCTGCCTCCACATGTTGTAACACACAGCTCTGCTCTTGCAGAATGGGGCCAAACACAAATATTTAACCTAAGTGCTCTCCTACACTCCTGTTGTAGCCTGGACATGTCCAGGGTGGGATCTGCCTGCCAGGAGATCCCTTTGCTGTATTTGGGTGACCTTTGCTAGGGATAAAACTTCACCTAATTACACCTGCTTTGCCTCAGCAGGCAATGGCCACATCCCACAGGGCTGATCTCTGCTCCAGAAGGGGCTTGGCAGGCAGCTCTGCCCCTGCAGGGGATGAGGAGCCTTCCCAGCTGGATAACACCAGGCTGTGGCAGCAATTTCACAGGCAGCTGATGAGCACAGCCCAGCCAGAATTCCGGGATTGTCTGCTCAGCAGCCTGGGTTATTCCTGTGAAGATGCCTTTCTGAATTTCTCCAGGAGTATTTTCTTCTCTATTCTCTAATTTAGCTAGTGAGTGAAGATATTTTATCTAAAATATCCCTCTTTGTCCTTCAAAATTCAATAAATCACACCACTTTGCATCTGCTGACCCACTTGTTATGTGAAAATGATAAAAGCAAAAGTCTCACTTTTTACTGGACTATCTCCACTGTTTGGAGATGTTGATTTGAAGGACTTTTGAGGTGTTTTCCCATTTACTGTTAGGACAATTTCAAGCAGTAAATCACATTATTATTTTTACAGCGCCAGATGAAAAAGCTGCTCCACATTTTCTAGTTACACCATTTACAGTGCTCAGACACCCAGCACAGCTACCACAATTTCACATTTCATCAGTATGGCAGGCTCCAGGATAACTCTTCTCTTCAAACTCCCAGTTATTTTCTAACCTAGATGGTGAATAAAACATATATGCACATATATATATCTATATATACATAAATAGTTATTTCTTGTATTTATAAATACGCTGAACTATTTACAAAATCAGAAAGGGGTTGTCTGCCTCCTGAATAATGTCAGGAATAAAATATTCCCCAGCATTTCTGCATGTCAAAGCAATGCCCAATGAAGTGTGACATGATGAGAATTCTCTGAGATGCAGAGGGGCCTGGACTTAATCCATGGAATAAAACAGGAACTATTTCTGCAGAGACAGAGTCCAAACTTTGGCAAAGGAA
Source organism: Rhabdornis inornatus (assembly GCA_013397075.1). Lineage (NCBI taxonomy): Eukaryota > Metazoa > Chordata > Aves > Passeriformes > Rhabdornithidae > Rhabdornis > Rhabdornis inornatus. The sequence goes on along the minus strand of VWZS01008061.1, from coordinate 364,913 downwards.
GTTTTAATAGAATTTTATATGACACAAAGCCAAAAGCATCCAGAAATGACTGATGTCTCAAATTCCATGGCAAAAATCCAATGGAGCCCAACAGAAGATTTTCTCTTGACTGCAGTGGTGATGAGATCAGGTTATGAGGGAGCAAAAATCAGCTTTTCATGTTTACTATCCATTTTAACATCATAAAACATGTTACCAACAGCGTTAGAACAGCTCGTTCACACAGTGCTTCTTGGAAAAGCAGCATCAGGAGAAAATTAGAGAGGGAAATTCTCCAGGAGTTGGTGAGGGAAACCTCTGACTGCTCGTGAATGGTTCTGGTTTTTGACTGCTCCTTTCCCACCAGAGTGAGGTACAACTGCTGCTTTTGTAGATATTTTGTTGCTTCTAAACAGGACGGACAGCGCTGCTCCCTCTGCAAGCTGTTATTACAACCAGTGGCATCAGTATAGCTGCACTCCATTTGCTGAAATAGCCGAGTTAGTGGTTAAGTAATAAAATACAAAATTACCTCTTTTAAGGTGGTATGTGACATTATGGAGAGAGTTTTCCAAACCTCTTCACTAACACAGGTAATTAGTTGCCTTTTGCTTAATATTTTCCTCAGATTCCAAGCTCCTTCTGCTCCATGGACTGGTTTTAGTCCAGTGAAATAAAGACACTCCATTTCCAAAATTTATAGGGTTCATTTATTACCTCTAGTAACATATTATACTGTATAAATACTCTATCCTTGTTATATGTCCTTTTAAAAAAGCGATAACTTAGAAGATCACATTAGACAAGAAGTATAAAAATAAATACGCTCATTATATGCATTTATTACAAATTATAACCCTTCCCAGAAGGGAGAGAAATATAAAATACTTATGAAGTATGTAAAATCTATAGTAATATATTTTACTATATACATATGGAAAGCCATATTCTCTCATGGTCTATGGACTGGCACAATCTTCAAAGATGTGAATGCTGGCGTTTTGCTGTGGATGGACCTGCTATCCCTCAGCTTTGCCTTCCCACCTGATCGGTGACCGAGCTCTACAAACCCAGCAGAGGCCACAGAGGACGTTCCAAATCACAACAGGATGCTTTTTTTTCTTTCCTTTTTAACTCAAATAATATCCATTGGCTGGGGTAAGGCCGAAGGTTTGAGTGTGAAAGCACGACTGGAATGCTCACACACTCCATGAATCTGTTTGGCAGGAAGGTAAGACCAAGCTGGAACCAGAAAAGCCAGTGGAAGGTATGCAGAAGGCACAAAGAGCAACTACTCAGACTCAGATTTCCACTTCTCCAAGCCTCTGGATTACACACGTCACCACAATGGCACTGGATGGAGTGGCTGAGAGAAGTGGACAGGCACATTGGGATGACATAAAGGTACTTTACAAAAAAAAAAAAAAGAAAAAAAAAGAAATTCTAGTGATTTGTGGAGTTGATATTTGTTCTTGATATTTCTTACTCTCGACAGGTAGAGAATATGGCTTTATTTTTATATAAAACTATTCTCTGAAACAATAGCAGCCATGAATGACATAGTTAAAGCTCCTTTTCCAATCTTGTTTTTTGCCCTTTGTGAGGTAGGTAAGCCCTGACCAATTGTTTTAAGCTATCTTTTTCCCTCCCCTTCCTACACGTGGGGATTTGATCAGTACCACAAGATAAATCCAAAAGAAGGGAGAAATAACCAAACCCCAAAATGTTGGCTGAAATGTGTCTCACTGCTCACGTTTGGCTTAACTTGTAACAGACTTAAAAAAAGGCAATTCTGATGCCTTTGGGCCTTATCTGCTGAAGAGAAATGAATGACATGGGTCTGCTATCCCATCCAATTTTCAGTTGGCAGGGGATTTTTGGGATGCAAAGCCAACTCAAGCTGTTTGCACTGTCCCACCACGGATCCTCACCATGAACTTTTTCACGCAAAAACACAGGCGCTGCCTCTAGCCCTCTTTTGTATTTTTCAGTGCACTGGTCTGAAGGAAAAAATAAAATAAAATAATAATAATTAAAAAAAACACGTTTTAGCTTTCCCAAGTCGTCCTATCTAGCTGCAGTCCGTGGCGTTGCAGAAGTCTATCAGGTGCTTGGGTTTCTTGGAGGGCTCACAGCTTTCTTGGGGCAGCACGCCGCCGTCGGAGGAGACACATTTCAACAACCTCTTCTTGAAGCCTTTCCCACACGTCTTGGAGCAGGGGGACCAGTCCCCCAGCTGCCACTGCGGGCAGGGCACGTCGGCGCAGGGCCGCAGGTTGCTGGGCTTCAGCTCGCGGGCGCAGTCGGCGGCCGGCCGGCCCCGCGGGTCCCGGCACTCCACGGCGCGCCGCTGCCAGCCCGAGCCGCACGACTTGGAGCACTCGCCCCACTCCTCGATCACCCACTCCGAGGAGATGATCTCCCTGATGGCGTTGAAGGATTCTTTCTTCCTGCCCGCCGCCTTGTCAGCGCTGGGCTGCGCCGGCTTCTTCACGAAGTAGGTGAACTTGATCTTGGGCTGCGGCAGGTCGCCCACCGTCAGCACCTGGATGGTCAGGGGCTCCTTCAGCGGGCTGAAGCTGCGGATGCGCTCCAGGGCGGCCGAGGAGCCGCTGTAGCGCAGCACGCTGCCCTTGTAGGTGATGTCCTGCTCCAGCGTGGACAGCGTGTAGTCTCCGTTGAGGACGTAGGTGCCGTCGGCGGCTTTGATGGCCAGGAAGCTGCCGTCGTGCCGGGCGCCCCGGTGGTTCCGCTGCTTCACCTCGATGTTGGTGGCCCCCGCTGGGATGGTGACCACGTCGTGGTAGCCAGGTCTGCCACGGGAGAAAAGAGAAACACTGAGTCCTCCGCTCCTCCCGGGAAGGGGGAAAAGCCTCCCGGCACAAGACTAAACCTTGCCTGAAAGCAAGGCGTTTAGCTCCCTAATGGATGAATCCCACCCACGAGGACAAGGTGAAGCAGCAGCTCTACACTCACTTGGCTCTCACGAGGGTGCCAGACACCTTCTTGCAGGTGGAGCCGTTGCCCCCGCAGATGCCGCACTTGTCGAACTTCTTGTTGGAGCCGATGGTGCGGTCGCAGCCGGCCTTCACGCACTGGCCCTGCACGCACACAGACGTGGAGTCGGGGCTGCACGGGGTGCCATCCACCACCTTGGGGACACAAGGAGCCTCGTTACAACACTCACAGCGCTTGGAAACTGCCTGACGCCAAGTACGGATGGGTGGGAAAACTGCAGCACCTGTTGCTTTCAGGGCTTTGGAAACTAAAAACTGGAGCAGGTAGTTGGAGGTATGTGGTGCTACTTCATCTCACTTGCAAAAATGATGCCATGGTGAGAGGAGGAAACAACCTCAGTTTTCATTAATACCTCTCTCCAAAACACCTACTGCTTTACTGATTTCATATAAAAAAAGTCCCATTCCTTTCTAGTGTCACTAGAAAGCAGCCATGTCCTCAAAACAACTGCCAGAGTTGCTTTCAATGCTGTTCAGCACATCCTTTATTTCTAGGAATGCTGTTCCACAAAAACCCTCTGTGTCATCACCCTGGTAGTTCCTGGCTCTCACCATCTGATGACAGCAAATTCAAGTAGCTATGCAAGATGAACATTTTTCCTCGTGTTTATTTTAAGCTGTCAGCATATTAGTAACAAGTATGAGAAAGCACCAATGTTCTGGCAAAGATCCCTCAGACTTTTCCAAACCTATCTCAATGCAATCAGATTGGTGGAAGGAGAAGGAAGGAAACCAGGGTGGAGTGGGTAGAGGAGATGGAAGGATTGTGCCAAAACACTTAAAGCCCGTTTGCAACGATCCCACTGTACATGGAGGAATCATCCAGCTTAAATATGAGAAAGACAATTTCAGATTTCTACACTGCTCGACGCTTCATATAAAGAGAGAAAATAAAAATCCTCCTCATGATCAGCTGAAAGAGGTGCAGTTTTGAAATACCTTTGGCTGTAGAACAAAGAAGTATCCTGTTCCTTTGGCTCTGCACACCAGCTTGCATCTGTCCTTTGGAGACACACCAGCAAACTTGGGTGTCCACTCCACTGCAGGTCCACTTCCAAAGGCAGACTTGGAAAACTCGTTGTGCTTTTCACACTGTTCCTCCCTGAAAGTTTTGCCTGCAGGCAGAGCAAAGACAGGTGGGCATGAGATCATCTCTGTACACCCTCTTCCTCCACAACACACCAATCATGGGTGTCAAAAATGGAGAAGAATTACCGTTGTTGTCGGGGCAGTCCTCGATGTTACAGGACCTGTACTGCACCCGCTTCCCTTCGCAGTACTTGCCCCCGTTCTTGGGGACAGGGTTGTCACATTCCCTGAAGGAATACTGCACTCCCCCGCCGCAGCTCCGGGAGCACTCGCCCCACGCCCCCCAGGACCCCCAGCTCCCATGCACCGGCGTCTGGAACGACAACAGAAGCAGGACACGAGTTAATACGGGAAAACCCATACAAAACCACACCATAAAAGCCATCATCACGCTCATTTTTACCCAAACTCGTTAAGAAACCTGCCCTAAGTTTGCTTATTAGCATTGAATCAACCCCTCCTAGCAGATCCCTCCCACCGCAGCGTTCTCCACGCGGCTCCGCAACCCAAGCTGCGCCCGTTTCTTTTTCACTACTTACATCATAATGCTTCTTCTCAGTCTTATTCACACACTTGCCATTCATGCACCACTTCCCTTCCCCGCAGCTGGTGCCGTCTGCCCAGGGGAAGTGTTTGGTTTGGCACACGAGCAGCCCTCCCGAGGTGCCGGTGCACCACAGCGTCGTGCACGTACTGGCTGCGTCGGGGCAGTGCTTGGACTCATCTCCAAACGTGAACTGGCACTGCCTGTTGGCATCGTACAGCGTGCCAGGCAAGTCTGAAGGGAGCTGGATGGGCCTGTGGGGCTTGTCCAACAAACACTCCCCTGAAAAAGTTGAAAGAAAAGAGGAAAAAAAAGAAGTTGGATGCTGCCGTGGGTTCAGTTTTAAAAGGGAACTGCATTTGCTTTGTAACAGAAGCCTTTGTGCGCATTTGTGCCACCATTTTTATAAAATAGGGCTCTTCTAAACTCACTGACAGCATGCAAAAGGTTAATTCTGTACTGAGGCAGAAAGCACTCTTAAAGAAAAAAAAAAGCAAAGCAGTAAAGCACAAGAGCTCAAACGCCATATGAATGGAAAGCTTAATAACCTTACCATGACCGTTATCCAAAAATGTTGTAATCATGTAGGCACTGCATGGAGACCAGGGCTGGCTGCGGTCCAGGTTGGAGAGCATGGATGCCATCATGTGGAAATCCCGGCTCATTCCATTGATGCCAGCACACTGCTTTGCATCGTCATGAGGCATGTTAAACACGTGGCCTTCAAGAAAAGGAGAAAAGCAAAGTCTGTGACTTTAGGAAGTCTGTCCTACACATTACCAACAGTATCTTAAATATTGCTCTAGAGCTGCTCATAGCCCGGTCTGTAATTAATAACCCGAATCTGAACGCTCCCAGATTTCAAGCAGATGGCACTGGATCTTCTCTCCCTTTTTTCTTTTTTCTTTTTTTTTTTTTTTTTCCCTGCAAGCACACACACAGCTCTTGCAGACAGTGCTGTGCAGGCTGGATTTGCTTTCCAGAGTCCAAGCCTGCTCCAAGACAGGGCTTTGCCTCCTCCCGACTGCTCCAGGGAGGTGCAGGCTGGGCTTTATGGCATCAAGCTGGCTTCAATTAATCCCAGGGAACGGCTTTGCAAAGTTTCAAGTACCTAATTCGTGGGCTGTTGTGAAGGCAGCCTGCAAACCATCGTCTTCTATGATAGAGCAACTGCGGTTTAGATCACAAACTGTTCCCACATCAGCCATCCCAAGAGTATCACATGTCTTGGCACCGCACAGGTCCTGTAAAAAAAGGCAGTTTCATTATTAATCAGATCAGAGACTTAACCTTGGCAAGAGCCATCCAGCCCTGGCAGTTTGCCTTTACTTATGGAAAGAGCATAAATATTCAGCACTTCAATGGGTATGATGGCAAAAATCTGCCTCTGGAACATAGGCGAGGGTTACACGTAGAAATGAAATGCATAATTTCCATCTGAAATCTGCTAAAAATATATGGGGCGGGAACAGAGTGCACAAACTGCGAGTTTACAAAGGCAGTGCACAAACTGTGACCTTCACCAGACATGGTGCAAACAGCAAAAAAAAAAAA